>CM021705.1:5987839-6420699 GCA_011074415.1 Stictonetta naevosa
CCCATTAATGAATAAAAATATATTCATTTCTGCTATCTTCCAAAATGCAAGATAAAATCAGCAGAAGATCTAGTGACTCCTTCCCACATGAGTTAAAATCTTTCATTGCGTAAATCAATAGTGAAGACTTCTTAGCATACCCCTTTCATATGAGTAAATTATTTCTTCTACAGCTTTATATTCTAGCTTAAAAGGGAATTCACAATATATAGTCCTGACACAAACTGAAGGAAGCATAGTCATTCAGTTTTATAGGTAAATCATGAGACTGCTATTCAGGAAATTATTCTCAAACAGGTCTATTTGGGGACTATGCTTGTATCTCAGCAGATTTAACTGCGTATAATAGTAAGGACAGGAATGTTGAAACTGAGAAGAAAGAAGAAAGAAAAAGAATTTAAAAACTCAGAGCAAACACAGTAGTAATTGCACATGTGTTTGGAAATTCTCTCTATAAGGACAAGAATCTGCATTTCAATAGAAAGAAATAATGATAAGATTGTCTGTGAAAAATGAAGAATTGTTAATGTAATAACTGAGCAGGTGTTGCAAAGTTAATTAGGAAATCTCGTAAACGTTCCCATAAAAATGCAATAGTCCGTTGTACGCAGAGAAAAAATAATGTTTCAAAGAGAGCTGGAATTTTGCCTTGCAGTTATTCACAGCACTGCAGTTTTCTCTGACCAGTTTTCAGACCGGAGGCTGTAATGATTAGCAAGAGTGAGGAGTTCCTTCTTCACTGTATTTAAGAGATTTCACATAAGATAACCAAAGGAAATTAGGAAGAATAGTATTTTCATGAAAAACACTTTTCAATTACCTTTGTAGCCAAATAACATTGCTGCCATATTCACACTATTCCAAGGTTATTACCTAGACTAAGCAAAATGAACACAGTATTAGAATTTAATTGGAAGTAGAAAATTGGAAAGTTCTACATAGCAGTTGTTGTATAAGTAGAAATACATAGAATGTAGGGCTTAGCTGTTTCCTGAAGGCCATTGTAATGACAGATACTGCTCAAAAAGTACATGGTAGGTTGACTGTTTTCAGATCAAGCAGAAACCATTGCCAAGTACATTTAAAAATTTTACCCAGAATGCAACAGAGCCATTAGCATCTGCTAAACATGCCATAATTAAAGAAGCTTCCCTTTTCATTTTCTGTTACAGAATTCCAACAAATGACTGATTTAACTGAAGGCAACCAGTAAAAACAAGGGTTAAAAGATGTTCTTTATCCAAATCTAAGATGAATTCTCAAGTATTTTTTGATTGCTGAAGTTGCTCTTTAGGGTTTTGACATGCCTCGTTTTAGCCATGTTTTTAAAAATCTTAAAGCTTGTTCCTGTGTATTCTTCTTCATACTTTATTGCAGTTATAGACCTGGATCCCTGGAGTTTTACAATGCACATTGCATTCCAAATTCTGCACAGGAAGTAGGTATCAAAAGAGGAAACTAATGTCTGGCTTGTTTGGTTACATTAGGCTACAAATGAAAGTAGATAGAAAAGGAGGAGACAAAAGTAATCAAGAGACAGACTTCTAAACTTAAGCTATAGACTCATGTGGTCTAAGATGTATGAATACAGCCTTGCTCTATACAGTCAAAAACAACTCGAGGACTATTATATTGCCTACAACAGAAGCCCTCCACCTCTTAAAGTCACAAAACCAAAAATATTTGGGGGTTTTGAAGGTGAAACTTATTTGAACACATGAGAACAAACTTTCCAGAGGGAAAACAAGGTTTGAAAAACCTTTGGTTTTGATCTGCTCCTGGACTAATGTGTCACACTCCCCTTGACTTGTCTTCTAATCCTGCAACTTCTGGTAATTTTCTGGGTCACAATAATCCACGCTAAAATCTCTCCAAATTCAAGACCATCAGAACTGAGACTAACTCATTGGTATTCTTAGCAAAGCTCTACTCTTCCTGTTGGCTTATTCGTCACTCCTCTCTAGCTCCTAGGAATAAAACATTTCCCTTCTCCTTCAGAGGAGTCCACTTGATCAAGTCTACGGCTACCAGCACAAGTCAGCCTACCTTTATTGCTCATCCACAGCTCAGCAAGGGAGCAAAACACAACTGACTCTCATGCATGCACAGAACTTCAAGAAAATACAAACACAGAAAGAGTTCACTAGAGGGAACATGTAGCAGCATGTAGTAGTAGTATACAGTAGCCAAAAGTTGTCCCTCTATACAGAGCAATGTTTTGTGAAATGGGGGTCATGATGCACATTTATAAACAGAATTTCATGATACAAAGTCAGTGTTAGCAGCAGAATTAATACTTCCGAGGACTCAGGAAATACCCTCCTGTCCCAAATATCTAAGAAAACATGCCAGCATTTTTTCAAAGCTAGCTACAGAATCCGAGTACCCTGTCCGCATTGCACAGTCACAGAAGAGCTGCATTTGGACGGGACCTCTGGAGATAATCAAGGTGCAGACCCCCTGTTCAAGCAGGGCCAGCTACAGCAGTTTGCACCTTGTTCAGTTCTGTTTTGAATATCACCGAGGATGGAGATTACACTACCTCTCTCTTAGCAACTTGTTCCAGTGTGTGTAATCAGCCCAACAATAAAAATGTTTTTGGTATTTTTGGGGGTTGCTGTTGTTGTTTCTATCTTCAGTTTCTGCCCATTGCATCTTTACTTGTCACTGGTCACCACTGAGAAGAGTCTTGCTCCATATTCTACACACTCTTCCATCACGTATCTACAAAAAAGGTGAGATTCCCTCCCCTTCTCTTCTCCAGGCTAAACTATGCCAGCTATCTCAGCTTCTTCTACTATGGGAGATTGTCCAGTCCCTTGATTAACAAAAGGCCATTTGAAATACATATATACATACATATATGTGTGTGTAGGTATATATAAAAGAATCTGGTTTGGAGACTATTCATTTTAGCATGATACATGTTAAAAACATTTTGTGCTTTTCATCACAAAAACAGCTGTGCAATATTTGCTACCTCGTTTTCTTTAATGCTCCAATTTAAGATTACGTAGATCCTGGGCTGGAAGGTGTGGAAATGGGAAATGCTAGGGATATAAAGGATTACCAATCCCCTTTAATTTATGCTTTCAAATGCTTAACACAGAGCTGTAATTGCAGTCTTAATCACATGTGTTCTGTGTTCTCATTGAATACAGAGGTCTTCATGTGTCAACTAGCACCCAGTAAAGCTGCAGGGATTTTTTCCACTTTAATGTATTCATGTTAACATGTAAAAAGTTCCATTTTAAAGGCTCTGAAAAAAATAGTAAGTGACAGCTTCAACTATAACTGTCAAAAACAAGTGGATATAAAATTCCAGCTTGCCAATAATGGCAGGGTACTTTTTTGTTTTGCCTTCAAACACTTCAAAAAATAAAAAATAAAAAAAAAAACCTGCTCAAGGTGGGTGGCAAACCGCTATTTTATGCCCTATGGATAAGTGTCACAAAGGATGCCATCAGATAGATTAGCCAGGCAGGTCTGCTGAGAGGAGCTGAAAGTGAATGTCATTAATGCTAGTCTTTTAAGATATTTTTACTCTGGATTTTATGTCTATTTTATGTTGTCTCTTTTAGTAGGAACAAGACTTACTTTACACAGTAAATTCTGTGTTTCATGAAATTTTATTTTGAATGTTTTAAATCCTCAAATACTAGATGCATTCTGCACTTCTTGTTTCAATTTTAAACATATTTTTATGTGCTGTTCTGTGGTGGCAATTTTGTCACTATTTACATAAAATGGAATAAATCATAAAGTAAAACACTACTTTCTAGGACTAAGAGTTTCAGAGGGTGATCCTAAGCTGTTTTCAAACTGACACTTTCAGACTTGCTGAGGTAACATTGCTCTGAACATATCCAGTAACCTTAAAAGGATCTCAGCTAGATTTAAGCATAACAATTAGGTGTTTTCAAATATAATCTAAAATGAATAGAAGGAATAGAAGATTGTCAAGACTTAAACTATGATTTATTAGAATAAGTCAATACCATTCCACTATTCACTGGGGGGGGGCCCCCCCCTTTTTGTAATATACACAATAACCTCATATAAATAACACAAATCAACCTTCAAGAAAAGGCTAGGTTCAGGAGGTAAGATTCATCTCAACCATAGCAAGAAAACTCCACTAAAGATGGTGAAGCTGGGTGACTGTAAATCCCTTTGGGAGATCAGAGTATCATCCAGTATTTCCTGACCAGTTTAGTATCACTGCCCAAGATGAAGAATTAAGAATAAAATCAGCATAATTAAAAACAAAACCAAACAGAAAATGAATTAAAAAAGCCCACATCAAGATATTTCTAATCATTAAAGTGGAAAAAAATATTATTTTAAGACATCAATAATTTATTTAACAATACAATGTAAATACTAACCATGAAAACTATATGTGCGAACAACTTATGAACAGAAACAAAAATGAAAAATATTACGATTATGTTAGATACTCTCCTCTAAACTATGACCAAATCAATAGTAAATTCAGCAGTTAGAAACCAATACTTTATGAAAACGCACTCCAGCTAGCAGCACATTAAAGTGTATTTTTGTTAAAGTGCACAGTTCTATCACAACAAAATATTTTGCAGTCGTATCAATTTCAATTTAATTTCTTCTGGAAATATTTTGAGAACTGGGCCTCTCTGTTCACCATAGAAGAGGAAGAGACTGAAATGAATAGTTCAGTTTTGCAATCCAAAATCAATTCCTTCAGTACAATTCTATTTTACTGAAAGAGCCTGGCCCCAACCATTTGCCTCCTGCACTTTAAATATTTATCATCCTTTTGTGTTTCTCCCTTCCTTCCCCTCAGTGGGACAGCAGATTTCTCTACCATCTCAGTGTACATCATTATTTACAGCTAAGTTTGTGCTGTTGAATTTGATGGCATTTTAACATCATCTGGATAGGAAGTCAAGAGAGTTATTTATCTGAGTTTTATACCAAATGAGCCTTTACATTTCTTTAACCCCCGATATTTGTTGAAGTTATTGAAAGGGATTATGCAATGTCAAAAATTGAAGAGAGAAGTTCATTTATACAACTGACTGCATAGTCCTAACTTTGGCATGTTCCTAGTAGCTCAAGACCATCCCTGTGAAAGAGAATAAAATGGTAGCACCTCCTTCCCTATTTGTGGCAATGCCAGGGCATGCTCCCCAGCCAAGATCTAAGCATTCTCTTCAATTCTGTTTCTTTGACAACAAGACTTACATGATAACACCTCAATATTTTTGACTTCAAGATGACACCTGAGCTGAAGTGCTGCCCGCAGAGAAATCATTGCCAAAAATCATTCAGCCCACAAGACCTCTCTCAATCACCAGGAGCAGGAAGGAGGCAGTTTGCAGGAGGTGGTTCTTTGATACTTCCTTCCCAAGACATAAAGCTGAAGTTATCCATGTCATCGCTATCCATGTCACTCCTCCAGAGTAGGGGATTTATGTACTTCTTGCAACACAGCTAAAAATACCACAGGTTAGAAAAGGTGGAGGATATCTCAGCCTGCAATGGTGGAAAACTAGCAGATACAGAAAAACCTGTTTGTTTGAAAGCCAGGAGGATTAACTACTACCTTTGACAAGAGGGTGGAGAAAGAGAGATGATCCTGGCAGGTGCACTTCCCATCACCGCTATTTCATGTTGGGGACCATAACTGAGAGATCAATCATGTCTCTTATATATTCAGATAGTTCTGGTGAAAGAGATATTTCTTTTATACAGCTGGAAAGATCAAAGTTAATTCTCCCTTGTCTCCCTCCCCATTCCTCTGGAGTTTAATTCAATTTATACAGAATCACAGAATCACAGAATTTCTAGGTCGGAAGAGACCTCAAGATCATCGAGTCCAACCTCTGACCTAACACTAACAGTCCCCACCAAACCATATCCCTAAGCTCTACATCTAAACGTCTTTTAAAGACCTCCAGGGATGGTGACTCCACCACTTCCCTGGGCAGCCCGTTCCAATGTCTAACAACCCTTTCGGTAAAGAAGTTCTTCCTAAGATCCAACCTAAACCTCCTCTGGCACAACTTAAGCCCATTCCCCCTCGTCCTGTCACCAGGCACGTGGGAGAACAGACCAACCCCCACCTCTCTACAGCCTCCTTTGAGGTACCTGTAGAGAGCGATAAGGTCACCCCTGAGCCTCCTCTTCTCCAGGCTGAACAATCCCAGCTCCCTCAGCCACTCCTCGTAGGACTTGTTCTCCAGGCCCCTCACCAGCTTCGTCACCCTTATAGTTTCAGACGTGATCACAGCATGTGCTTAAGTGTGTCTCTGTATCTGTCTTTCTGCAGGTCTGTTCAATCCTCCTATTTTCTCTAAGTTTAGAGCACAATAACTCATTTCAACCAACACTAGAAACATCAGCTGTTATGCACAAACATACAATGAGTTAGGTTTCATGAACTCATCTGCTCTCAGAATGAATGATTTCTCCCTGTTTTGGGGTGAATGGGATATAGGATTTCTTTTTATCCTGTGCTGTTTTCCTCCATCTTGTTATACCCATCTCACTTTATGAATTTCACCTTCAAATGCTGAACACACTTACTGAGCCAAGCAGTCGATTTTCAAGAAAGAAAAATGCACATAGAAGTAGAAGAGAGAACAGGAAAGCGCCCTTCAAAGAGCAGTGCTTCCCTGGGATCCACAGATGGGGGTCAGAAGCAGCAATGCTGAGCAAGTCACTGCAGGTCTTGCTGACACTGCTGCAGACACCTGGAAGGCAGAGCAATGGGGCAGCTGCTGGTGCTGGCTAACACCCAGCCAGCTTCCCAGGCAAGTCTGAGAACTCAAGACCGGTTTCCCAAAGCACACTTAACTTGCATCATTTGCAGGGCTAGTTGGGTTGCTGTTCCTCCACGGAGCCTTGGAAGGCTCCAGGGTTAATCCTGCCCAAATTCCCAATTCCGTCTCACTTTTCTTAGTCTGATTCAGCTACTCCACATGTTCCCACCCCAGCATCACTGGCTGGTAAAGTCTAAATCCAGTCACAAGGATTTCTATTTTCCTATTCTTTTCTGACGGTTGAAGTTAACTTCCATCACCACTGCACTTTAGGAAGGGACTTGGGGTTCACATGGAGGTGATGGAGAACAAGTCAGAGGTTTTCAGTTGTACCAATTCTCAGTAGTTTGTTTCACCAACAGTGTTTTGACATTTTTCTCAAGCCACCTGACAAGGACCGGCCGGGCCCACCTTCCCTCTGCATAAGCATCCTTTGCATCCTGAGTGCGGACTATATGTGAAGCATTGCATGCTGGAAGATGTAATGGTAAGGAGAACTTGCCCCTGATGTTTTGCTTTCCCTTTGTGGCGAATTACAAATGTGTTTACAAAAAACATGCTGCACTTTTGAAGGCTAAATGCACTTCACTGAGATGACACAAGAATGATTTAGAGAAATATTTTCCTTTTTCTCTTCAATAAATGTCTCTCTATCTTGTACAAACTCTGCAAGGAAATGTCCCCATTGAGGCCAGTTTTTGCCACTTTTTCTTACCCTGGGTAGGCCAATTATTTTATGCCACAATGGTGCCTTCAGTCATATTAAGATCTACCCAGTGTAAGTGCATGGAGACTATAACTACCAAGTCATAGGCTCTTTTATATTAATCTCATTCTGCTAGTCGACTAAAATTGTACAGGAACCCTTCTAAATTCTAGGATATTTTTAATCGAAGTTTGTACTAGTTGGCAAACCCACTTTGTCACTTGCCAAAAAAAAAAAAAAAAAAAAAAAAGAGAGAGAAAAGGAGAGAAGAAGAGGTAGTAATCAACAATCAGTTTCATAAAAAGAATGCTTAACCTGGGAAAAATACACACCTGAGAAAGTTGATCACATACATCACAAGAACATTACATGGCATACATTACAAGAAGAGAAAGAACCACTAAACTCATCATGCCTGACCACTTCTAACAAAGAACAGACATTTTTATATCCTTATTGATCCTCAATAGTTGACTACACAATACCTTTCAAAAAGGCATCCTGTCTTGATCCAAAATATCATTTCTATTTAAACTCTTAATTTCAAGGGTGGCCTAATTATAGCACTCCATATGTAGAGCTTTGCAGACCATAGCATAAATTACATAGTGTTTCCTGCTTACATTTTGCAGAAAGCTTAAGACAGAAGGTGCCTGATTTCATCTGACAAAGTGAGTATCACATACCTTGATGCTGCATACCACATGATTTTGTAATCACATATGATTTTAACTTTATCACAAAAAGAGAATTTCCCAAGTTCTAACACACAGTCCTTCAAACACTGTCAAATATAATCAAGATTTTTGTTCAAGTGAGTGGGCAGTGCAAAATGCAACCAGGATCTAAGCCTTGGTAAGTGGGACATATCCAAAGGTAAATATCACTATTATGTATTATATTATTGGATTATGTACATATAATTTTACATGAAATATCATTGCGTGTTATAATGGCAATGGAATAATGATCAGTGATTAATTATATACATATATATTCTATAATTTCATGTGTTTTTAAAATGATAATATAGTGTGATTGACCATTAAATGTCATTTTTGACACCTGGGACGACGTTAACCCAAAAATCTGTGTTCTCTGAACTATGTTAAGTCATAAGTTTGTTCTTATAAAATACATCTAACATTAACATTCAGTAACACAAAGTTGCAGCTGAAGAAAACAGAGGAAAACATTTCAAAAAATCATAAGCAACAACGGTGAGTCAACATATAGTAAAATAACAAGGAAAACATTCAAGTACAGGTTAAGGCTGGTCTGTTCTATTCACTTGAAACTGTGCAGCAGACAACACATATTAAACAGGTGAAAAAACAATGTGGAAATGAATTGGAAATATAATTTTATTTTCCCGTAACACAAAGCAGAATGAAGTTTGGCTTTTTACCTTCTGCAATAAACAATTTATCTCAGCTGTGGTTAAAAAATAAATAAATAAATAAATAAATAAATAAATAAAAGCCATTTGCATTACAGACCTAAAGAAATAAGAGTTTCTTACTGATCTTGAACTCAATGAATTTTTACAGTTGATCTCATCAGAACAGTAGGAAGACAACTGAAACCAACCATGCAACAAATACAGGTCTTACCACCCGCTGCATTACTTTCTGCATTTAAGATTTCATTCTCTTAATTGCCTATATACCTACTTTCTGTCCATATTTATAATTGCAGCATATATTTCTGCCTTTCGTGTTTCATATAATCTTTCATTCACAACTCATTTTCATATCTATGCTACTTTGCCTATCAAAATATTCCAAAATTATCCCAATATCTGAGTCTGTCACCTCTCCTCACAAAATGAGTTTCATTTGAAACATTTCACCAGAGGCACATTAAAAAAGAAAAAAAAAAAGTTATAGAAAAGATGCAATTCCTTCTGATGTTAAATCATTTGTGCTACCATTTTCAAAAGCTATAATTAATAACGGCTAAATGTGGAAATATACTATCCTGAGAATGATATCTGCCAGGCATGAAACTTTTAATTTAGATTTCCAATATATATAAATTATATATTTCCAATATATATTTTCTTGGACTGTGAGAAAAATCTCAAATATTTTTCTTCAGACAGGATCTTCTGTGAAGCTTATTTTATTCGCGATTGCAATGGTCGGCATCCTGTCAATCAGGAGCGCATTTTAGTAAACAAATCATAACCTTTTATTCCCTATTACCCGATGCCTGATCACCTCCCCTGTTTCCTCATTGGCTGAGTACTACAGGTTCACAAGCTACTCGATGCTCCTCTATATCATATATGTACAATTTTTCTTTTTTTTTCAACCCTTTAATTTCTCCTTTGTTGTGTTTTGAGAACTTGTGATCTTTGTTTTACTGTTCTCACACTGCTCGTCCTGTTTTTCGCAAGCTTCTACCTTATTTTGGAACAGTGAGGCCTTCTATTGTCCACCTATCTACTTAGCATTTCTCCTTACTATGACTACAAAACTACCTTGGAATAAAGAAAAATAATTCTCTACTGCAAAAACACAACTTTGTTTCTCACAATTCCTCCCTCTTCTTTTATTACTTCTATTGTTGTTTTTGCACCTCTTCACATACCACACTCTTGAGTTTTTCCAACATTAAGGTGCAATATTCTTCTTCAGATGTCACGGGGGATGACAGATACACAATGCCTTTATTATTACAATACCAACAAATAGTTGTTTGAGCCAATTCTATTCAGGTAAACATGAAGTTAGTTTCTCCCAAATGTTTCTAAATCCCCAGGAATTGTCATCTTGAGCTACTCTATGTAGGATCTTGTTGTGTTTTTTATTTGTTTTTTTCCCAAATATTTTTGAGATCAGTCAAATTCGTCCCATTTGATCTACATATTTATAGCAACTAGTATAAATTACAGTGCACGCTCCTCCTTATGAGGTTATTAATAAATCTAACACTATTTGATTCTAGAGTACTATTTTTGTAAATTTATCAAACTTATTTTCTAGTTCTTCAATTATAGCTGAGATATTTACAATAGTGTTTTCTAATTCACACACCATTCATATTTTTCCTCCCAGGTTTACTAATTTTTCAAGTATCTACATAAAGCAGAATTAATTTTCATTTTCAAAGTAGTAAATCTCAATGATGTCAGTTGGATATAAGAAAACAGATATTTAGAAAATAGATCAAATATTAATAAAATTTATTAAATTAATTAATAAATATTAATAATATATGAATAATAGATTATAGATTATAGATAATATTAATAATATATAGTAGATAAGAAAGAGCAGTCAGGCACCGGAACAGGTTGCCCAGGGAGGTGGTGGAGTCACTGTCCCTGGGGGTGTTCAAGGAAAGGTTGGACGGGGTGCTTGGGGACATGGGTTATTGGGTGACATTGGTGGTAGAGGGGTGGTTGGACCAGATGATCTTGGAGGTGTTTTCTGACCTTAATGTTTCTGTGATTCTATGTTACACTGATGAGAGGCTAGAGCCTGAGCTGGAAAACGTCGTGTGGAACACGGGAGGTGCAGGGCAGTCCCTGTGGTCAAGGGGCTGCCTTTCTCTCAGGCAAGCCAAATGGCCCAGGGGAGCCAGCCCCAGAAAAGGGGCCCTCAGCCCCCCCAGCCCTGCTCCTTCCTCCACGTGAGGACATCTCCCAGGCCGCTCCCAACACAGCCGCCTTTGGCCACGCACGGGCCACTTTATCACAGAGGCTTGCTGAGGTCACAGTGGCCACCACTGCCTCGTGGGCCCTATAAAACAGGCCCCCCGCCGCTGGCCCACCACTCGCTGAGCTACTAGGAGACTAGAGGCAGCAAGGCGACAAGCGGCTCTGCCTGGTGTGCGAGGACAGCCATGCCATGCAGAGAAGCAGCAAGAAGGAAGGCAGCTTGCAAGGAAACGTGTCACGGGCAGAGAGAGAGCACCAGCAACACCAGATACAGCAGCGCTCGAGGGACATCTGGTGCTCAGCCCACAGACACATACCAGCAATATCACTGGCACCACAAGCTTGAAAATCAAGCCAACAGCGGTGTGGGACCTCAGGGTGGAACAGGTCGACCCCCTAGCGCAGCACCCTGGCCAGAAAATATGCCGAATGGAAGGCATCCTGTTCGGGCAGTCCCGGGCAAAGACTGGCTCATCCTCCTGCCCAACACCGTGGAGCCCATGGAGCTGGATCCACCAGAAGAGGAGGCAATGGAAGTGGATCCACCACAGCCAGAATGGACCTGGGACTACCCTGGCACGTCTTCACTCTGTGCCATCAGGAAGCACAAACTGCAGCACAGGAGTGCCCGGCCAGCTCCCTACTCGTTGCTCAGGCCCCATCCCAAGCATTAGCTTGGAGCCCCCAGATCTCACGGACATCCCACAGGCTTGCCTGTGAGATGTCCTGGCAATAAAAAAGCTCTTGCCAGTTCTCAGGGGTTGTGTGAGTGCTTTTTCCCATCCCCCAGCCCTCGTGCGACAGGTGGCATCTCCTGCACAGAGCCTCGAGGAAGAGCACAAGAGAGGACACAGCTCCCTTCGGGATGCCGGAGGAGTCCCCGAGGGCCACCACGCACCTTTAACACTTGTGAAAATAGACTGAGGGGTGAAAATGGGAGTGTGTAAGTGATTATAGGTGGCTAATTTCTTATATTAGGAGTGAATTTCTATATCTGAGTAATTGGTAACGACAGACATGGGGAAGGCTGAGGTACTCAGCAACGTCTTTGCCTGCGTCTGCACTGGTAGACGGGCTTCCCAAGTCTTTCATTTCCCTGAACCCATAGATGGAGGCTGGGGGATCAAAGTCCCACCCGCTGTTAAGTGAAGAGCAGGTTCGACACCACCTGATGAATCTAAACATGTACAGGTCTATGGGACCTGATGCCATGAATCCCAGGGTCCTGAGGGAACTGGCTGATGGAGTTGCCAAGCCTCTCTCCATCATAGCTGAAAAGTCCTGGCATTGGGCGATGTCCCCAGGTATAAGTCCATCCTTTCTCAGCTGTTCTTACTGTCATCTCAGGAGTCAGGAGCACTTGGAACAGTCTGTCCCACTCAGGCTGCAGTTTCAATTCTCTCCGTGTTCACATCAGATCCCAATCTCCTGCTGGGAATGGATGGATCAGGACTTCTAAGGGTGGGGTTTGAGCTAACAGTCCACGGCTCCTGAGAGATGACAAAGAGGACGACAGCCCGAGTATATAGTTCTTAAGAAAAGCATCTTTTATTTTGAACTCAGGTAACTCATTCCCTTTATCCACGTACAGCAATCCAAATAGTATTTCATACGGTGAAACTCCCACATCTTTTCTTGGTGCAGTTTGAATTCAGAGAAGTGCCGAAGGTAAGCACTTCGTTTCGGGAAGCAGAGTTTCCAGAACTTAGTCAACTACTTCTTTACTGTCTGATCCTCTCCACCCTTCCAGAAGAGGAAGGATGCCAAGGAGTGTGAAATTTCCACTTAATTCCTAGATCCCACATTAGCCCTTGCAATATTTCTGACATAGTGATTTCTGACAAATGATTTCCTCGATCAGAGTCAATATTTTCAACAATTCCATACCTGGGAGATATTTGTTCTAGAATTACTTTAGTTACTATGTTCACAGTAGCAGATACTGAAGGGAAAGCTTCCACCCTGTACCCCTGTACTGGGTCTGGCTGGGATGTTAACTTTCCCTGCAGCAGCCCATACAGTGCTGCACTCTGCACTTGTAGCTAGAACAGCAGTGGTATCACACCAGTGTTTGCTGCTGAGCAGTGCTGGCACAGCATCAGGACTCTCTCTGACCCTCCTAGGGGGTGGGCTAAAAAGTGAGAAAGAAACATCACCAGGGCAGCTGACCCAAACCAACCAAAGGGATATTCCATACCATATGATGTCACACTCAGCAATAAAAGGTGGAAAAAGGAAGAAGAGGGGAGGGGTGGGCTCTCGTTGTGAAAACATCTGTCCTCCTCCTGAACACCGGCTCCGTGTGTTGAGGCCCTGCTTCAAGGATGTGGTCAAGCATCGCTCATTTGTGGGAAGCAGAGAGTAATTTATTTGCTCTGCACTTCCACAGTCTTTACTTGTTTTGTTTTTCCCTTTCCCCCTTTCTCTTTTTTCCCTTCAGTTAAATTGTTTAATTAATAATAATCTTTCCTTAATAATTATTTTTTTTTCCTTTAATTAAATTATCCTTATCTCAACCCATGAGTTGTTCTTTCCTTTACTTTCCCCTCCTCATCTGAGGAGGGGGAGTGAGAGAGTGGTTGTGGTGTTCAGCTGCCTAGCACGGTAAAACCACCACACATCCACCCTGACAAAGGATCTACCAGGACTAGTAAGTATTTAAATATACCTGCTCTAAGCAGTTCTGTAAAATCTACCTGTACATTTTGGAAGCGTTGAGTTCCTGGTTCTCACTCCCTTTGGGCTGAGTGCAGATAATTTTCCTGTTTACCTTTTGACATACTACACCACTCCTGCATACTTGTTCAGCCGGAGTATATATATTCCTACACATACATATTTCCATAGCACAGCGTCACACGTTGCTTGAATTCCCCAATGACCCTCTTGATGTAAAACAGTTAATATTTGCCTCATTAAGACTTTATTCAGCATTTCTCTCCCATCAGGGAGTATCTGTTTTCCCTTGGACTTTGTGACTCCTAATTCCTTAAAAACCTCTTTCTTTTAAAACTTTTACTTCTTTTTAGTTTTGGGTAGGGGTAGCTCAACCTTATTTTGGAACACTGAGGTCTTCTACTGTCCACTTATCTACTTAGCATTTCTCCTTATTATGACTACACAACTACCTTGGAATAAAGAAAAATAATTCTCTACTGCAAAAACACAACTTTCTTTCTCACACGGACCAAGATACTCCTAATGATGTTCATATAAATAATTTTTAAAAAGCCTTTTAATTTTGTATTGCTTAACCTTTTAATAAGAATATCTTACTCAAAATGATTCCTTAAAGTAGTGTTTAACTTGTAAGAAATTGTTCCACAATCAAATCTTTCAGTCTTTGATAATATTGCTATGAAAAAAAAAACCTTCTTATATTGCCTGTTCTTCTGTCTCATCCTTAAAATTATCTAAGCCAATGTGAAAAAAGATCAGCTTCTGCTAGTAGACAATAATGGAAGAGCAAAAATAAACAAAAGCAGTAAAAACTACCAAACAGACAAATGTATGCTTTTGGTATTTTTTGTTTGTATGAAAACTGCTAAACAATGGTTCAAGAGAATTGGTGTAGCTGATTTATAGTGGGGTACTTCATGTATTTCTCACTAAACTTCTTTCAAAAAATCTATTAAAATTAGCTTGAGCATGATAAAACAGATTTCAGCAAAGAAATCTCATTTCTTCTACCACCAAACTATCAGGCAACGTCTCAAGTTCACACCTAATGAAAGCTGGTAAGCAGTTGAAGCTTAGTTTTGTCCTGGCTGTATGAGCTCCTTCTCTGGTTGCCCAAATTCTCACTCCCCCTGTGCATACCTAAACATTTTAAAGCAAAGTGTGGCAAAGCGGGATTTGCATTTGCCTGAACTACCTGCCTGGACAACTTTTCCTGTGAGGAACAAACGTGATATAACAAGCATGACTATACTCCCTTTACTAAAAGTGAGCACCATGCTGTCCAGAGGAAAACGATGTCCTACCCAGAAGCCCAGCCTAAAGAGAATAATGGGAATTAAGGACACTTAAAACTCAGCTGCCACAAACTATTTCCAAATCAAACAAACATTCGTCATGATCAGAAGTTTCCCAAAAATGAAATATCCCTGAAGTGAGGTGCTACCTCACCTTTCAACCTTTTCTCTGCAAGCTCAGAGCTGGTACTGCATAGATTTACTTTAAGAAAAGCTATGATAATAAATAAGCCTTGTTTGCTAAAATATTCAATTCTGGAAAGCAGACAGAAAAAAATCAACCATTCATTCACCAGTTATTCACAAGTTCAGAATATCTTCTGAGGACCCTTACCATCTATCCACAGATTCACTGATTTAAGCAAGCATTCGGAACAGACTTGTTGGCAATTATATTAACAACCATATACAAAGCTAACAGTAAATAACATGGTAGCATGATTCATGTATTTCAGACAAATAGAAGAGGGTACATTAAAACAGCATAAAGAAAGCTTTGTGTAGGAAGGGAGTCAGCTTCATCAGGGAATCAATCACACTACTTTAGCCCAAGCTCCTTTTTGAAAACAAAAGGAGCAAGTTGCATTTTAATGAAACTTATAACTTTTCCTTGGTAAAAAAAAAAAAAAAAAAAAAAAAAAAAACCACCATATTAACGAAGTCTGACACTCCTAGTGTCATCCTGTTGTCTTCTATGATGACAGAGCCCTGAGCTAGCTGTGGTTTTTGTTTGAACTATTGTGGGAACTCTTACATTTGCAAGAAACCAATGAGATGCAGTAAATTAGATTTGCTGAAGATTCACAGTAACACAGGGATGGGAATGTAGGCCTGAACCCACTGCTTTTGCACACTCTGTTCTTTCAAATGTTTCCATAAGGCTTTCTGCATCATCCATGGTCAAAAGTCCTCACACGTTTCATCGAACTGATGGCACATCTGACAGCTCAGTCTCATGCTGACATTCCGCACCACATTCACAGCAAAGTTCCTTGCTGGTTTACTGTGAACATATTTTGTTCTATGTGAAGGAATAACCCTCTCTATAGTGTATGTCTACAGCATACACAGGTCTCATAAATGATTTTATTTTCTGTTTGAATTTTCCCTAGATTTCTTATAATTATTACCTGCTTATGCCTGGGAACTTTTCTCCTAACTTTAAAGTATCAACTTTTGTTATTTCAGGAAGACACCTTGTGTAAAAGTGTATGCTTGTATACCAGCACAACCACAACCCTCTCCTTACCAAAAAAAAATATAAATAAATAAATAAAAATTTGACATGGTGATGAAAACAGAAGAAAACTTTTCTTCATGTGGCATAGCTGTATACTCACTGAAGTTTCTGCAAATTCTTATTCTCAGCCAACACAAAGGGATATTCTACAGCATAAGCCAGACGTCAAAGCATGGATGTACAAAACACTTTTTTCATAGGGAAAAAAACTTGCCCGAATCTAGTTCAGAATACGTATTTTTAACTCCTTATAATAAACTGACATAGTCAATTGAATCTTTACAAAGTACAAAAATCTTGTTTCTTTGCTCTCTTTTCACTCTTCCTAATATTTTTATTTTTGTTACTTCTTCTTGCCTAACCCATCGTTTACACACTGTTTTGTTGTTTTATAAGACTTAGCCGTCTTTCCCAGGACCCAATCAATTTTCACATCAGCTACACTAATTGGCAACAGACTTGACACATTTTGTGATTACATGCTAAAACACTTAGAACAAAGCTCTAAACCTTCAAAAAAGAAAAGGAAAAATGCAGTAAAAGAAAATGTCCTCAATTAAATACTCTTTAAATTAAATTCTCTGGGAAGCAAAAGAAGAGGGGAATCAAATTGTGAAAGACCACCCTGTTGTAGTGTTATTTAAACCTGCAGAGGTTTTATTTAAGAAGTTATGTGCTCTGGACTATACTCACAAAAGTACTTCAGGCTTTTAAAGATACATAATATTTGTTCTATGGCCACGTAAATACTTTCTCTAGTCAAATAACTTTTTAAAACTACGTTTTTAGCTTTGTCATTAAAGATACCGATCTTTAAATATTCCTTTATGAATTGCTATCAAATCTGTATCACACAAAATTCCTTTTTTGATTTGTAACTTGATGAAATATAGTAGAGAAAAGGTGTGAAGAATAACAGTTTTGAAAATTTGGCATTTCATATACAAGCTATCTTTAAAAATACATTAATGCCTTATATTGATGCAAAGAACAAATGAAGGCTAGATTTTCTCTTGGAGCTCATAAACTTGATATTGCTTTGGGAATGGAATCTAGATAGACCATAATTTCTTACATTTTTAATAAAATCATCAAAAATTGTATTATATAATAATATAAGTTAAATACATAAACAGAACAAAGTACCACAGGAATTAGAATATCACTTTATCCAATGCTGGAATGACTCTTCTAGCAAAATTTCTTGAAGTAACAAAGAAATATGTATAGTAAAGAGGAAGCTTGACAGGCTTTAGTAATAAATTTAGTAAAGACAGGCTGCAATTCTAACAGATCTTAAAACAGAAAAAGTAAGATACTTTCATGAATTCTATATAGCAATTGCAAGGTGTTTTTTGTTTGTTTGTTTGTTTCTTTTTTTTAATAGAATACAATGGAATGTAACAAAAAATAGTTACCTCTCTGGTAATATTGTTCCTTGCCAGCATCCCACTCTAACTGAAACCTCAAAATGTTCTTTCGTCTCACAAAGCAGATACTGACGATAGTAGATAGACCTGGCCATGACACAGTTATCTGTGTTTCTCATAGATAGGTAGCAGAGAAGCAAATGTTAAAGGTCATCAAAAAGTTTCAAACACGAATTCTCTGTGCAGAATTATTCTGACACTCCAGCTGAATATTTATATATTCCCACAGAGAGCAAGGGATATAGCAATATAGGCACTTCTACTTTTACGATATGGATCCTGCCTGCTGAGTACAGAGCAGATGGTTTATGTGTTCAAAGGGACATGTTCTTGTTGTTCACACCTCTGGCAGAGACACAGCTTGCTACAGCTCCAGTTTGTTAGGATCTTGATTTTATGGAGTATACTTTTGGTCTATTTTGAATGTTCTCCCTCAATAACAAAATGGTGGCATGGAGAAAGGAGAATGCCCTTACTGTTATTTACCTTCGTCATCATATTTGGAGGCACTTAAAAGAGCTTAGCTCTTACCTTATTCAGAACTGCAAACAACTAAAAAAAAAATTTATTTTTTTTTTTCCTGCAAATGATTCAAAATCAAGTACGAATCCATACACACTTCCAATATGCTTTAAAGTCTTTTTCCTTTACCAGCATTTTAACCAACACTTCATTTTGTTCTCTCAGACACTAACCTTTCAGGCAGATACACAGAAATTCATGCCACAGAGGTGTTCAGTGGTTGATATTGAATGCATTACTATCAGGTTTCACAGCCATGAGAATCCAGTTGGTGCCAGAACACATCATGGTATGAAAGCTGATGATGTTGAGAAACAATTAAAACTAATAATAATAATAATAAAAGGAGCAAGTCCTTTAGAAAAACAAAAACAAAACAAAACAAAAATATGAATAAAATTAACTTTTCTATTTATTTTGGAATCCTAAATTTTTAGGTAAAAAGAAGGTAAAGAAACATTTGAACACCAATGCAGAGATGTTTGCACTGGATTCTGTTGCTCTTCTTTCCGTCTTTTACTATATAGGCAATATAAAAATGGAATAAGAGAAACATATCTCATGCATTCGCTTAAGTATAACTAGAACTCTACCATTTCTATGAAGACATAAGTTTCCTGAGTTTGCAAACCAGAACAAGCAACCTCATGAGACAGCCTGGTTTGGGGAGATTGCCAATCCAGCAGAAATCATATGATATTGTTTGACTAATTGTTTCTAGGGTTTGGTTGGAGTTTTTTTGTTTGTTTGTTTGTTTTTTTCCCAGTTCTACATCACTGGGGGTGTAGAGTAGAAGTGCAGAGGAGTGCAAAAATGGGGAGAAAAAGAAAAAAAAAAAAGACAAGGAAAGACGAGAAATCACTTTTTAACCTCTGACACTAGTTCATATTAAATTTGAATTGAAGCATAAGTGCATGTTTATGATCTTATTTTATCAAAAACTCTGAAATTTATTTTACATAGAAATGAAAGAAATGTTTGAAATATATATTATCACTGTATTCTCTTTTCCATACCTGCTCTGTTTGTTAATCAGAAGCCATATCCTAGAGTTTTCTAGTCCTCACAATAGTTTTGGCTTGGATTTGCTCCAAGTGCAGTTGGTCAAACAATTCTTACCAATTCCTACTGAGATGTAGTATTATTCCAGTGATGGACATGAATTTGTACACTAAAATGTTGTTGCTGTTCTTGTTGCTTTTTTCCAAAATTCCTTTAGAAGTTGTTCAATTTAATCAAGTGATATCTTCTCTAGTTTATGCTTTCTAAAACCTCCATTTATAATTCTATAATAGAACTTGAGAGAATTACGGGCTTTTGCTAGAATTATGCCAGATGGTTGATGGAAATGTGGAGATACATTATCATTTGCTACAAAAATCTTTAAGACTTTCCCATATTGATATCAAGCAAATGTTACTAATCCTTCCAGTATGGAGCTGTTCATGCATATCTGACAGCATTCAAACAGTACTTGAAGGAAAACGGTCTACTGTAGTAAGGAAAGAGGATTCCTTACGGTTGCATAGACTGAACCTCAGCGACAAAGGGGAAAGAGTGACCTCTCCTGGCAAAGAGAAAAATCTGTAGCTATTTTCTATCAGAAACAACAGCGGTTGGTATAAAGAAAGGAGTTCTATTTGATCAATTTGTTTTTGTTTTTTAATTTAAGCACTGTTTATCTCGTAAGAAAATTCAAATGCTCACTGGATTTTAGGAGTTCAAGCACGATGACCAGGAAATGAGATTATAAAATAGTTTGGTAAAGTTTAAGTAGGGTAATTATTAATAAAAAGCAGCTAATATGCTCCGAATATGCTTTCTGTTGGGGTTTGTGTGATCATTTGGCCTAATTATTTTTGATGTTTTGCCCATCAAATAACAAACGTGCAGCTTGTGAAATGTCAGATATAATTAGAACAAATAAAGCTGTAGCATTAACCTCCAAAAAGCCTCCAATAGTCACTAGAAAGAATTCTCTACCTATGAGCCATTTATTAACAGCAGGGGCAGAGACATTTTACAGGTGAGAAAGCTGGCATGCAGGTAATAAACAAAGCTTCTGAAGTCAGATGGAAGTGGCTGAAAGATTACAGACAGGTAACTGTGCTCTGGGCTTTGTTAAGGTTTCTACGTAGGGGTCTTATCAAAGTTCTTTAATTTAACAATGGGATTCAGTGATAAAATAGGAAGATATACAGTAAGATTACCATATATCCCCAAAGTAACATAGGTGTTTTCTTTGTTAAGTTAAATATTTTGCCAAATCAATATTGGAGTTGATTAAAATTACAGAATATTTGTATGTAATACAGGATATTGAACTCACTGTTTCAGTCATTCGGGCTTGCTCAGTATATTCTGCACTGCTCCAAGAGTCCCAGGTTGCCTAGAGGACTCAGTTTACTCCATTGCTTTCCTCAGTCAACATAAAAACAGTGTCACCTTTCATTTAAGCGTAAGTTGTTTGTTCATTTATACCACCTCATAACTGCTATTACTTTTGATTGACATGTTGCTAAGACTGTATTCCTAGCATACAACCTCATGTTAAGTATTAGTTTGGATGTGTACACAAAAGCCAGGTCAAGGAAATAAATATTGTCATCATGTAACTATGTTTTTAGCATGCAATGGGAACACCTGAGAACTCATATGGAACAAATTACCTAAGATATTTTCAATCCAGACAACCTTGAAAGATATCTTTTTCCCCCTTTTTCCCCAGTGATGACAAAAAGTGCTGGCTCTATATAAGAAAATAAGATACACAAGGTTCAACCACAGAAGTTTCCTTCAAAAACCAGGATCTGACATCTAGACAATAGCTTAACAATGGAAGAAGCTGTGACACTTGGATTTGAAGCCTTTCCATCAAAAATCACAGTGCTACTGATAAAAGTCGTTTGATTCAGAACTAGCTCAACCTAAGTTTTCTTTCTTCTTCTAAGGATAGGCAAACATATCTACACATACAGCACTGGAAAGGTGTGATATTTTAAAAATTCAAAGACGCTAGAACCATCCTTTTATAAATCTTGTTTTGCTGTATAGAAAGTGCCTTTCACAACTATTTCCCTGAGTTTTGGGATTTCTACAATGGTCCCTCAGAATTCAGGAAAAAAATCACTTATTGGCTTCAGCATGGGCAGCCAGTTCAGAAATCTGTTTTTAGATACTTTTTATTGGACTGCCAATGAGTACACTGCAGTGCAGACCTTGTGCTGACCTGCAGAATTTCTGCAGTTCCAAAACGTGACTCATATCTGGGATGTCACCATAGAACTAGCCACATAATCACAAAGCCATTCAGGAAACTATCTTGTGCCTCTTCAAAAACAACACCAGAAAATAAAAGAAAAAAAAAGAAAAAAGAAAAAAAAAAAGTTACTATTCCAGGTCCACAGGAAAATACAGAATATTGCTAAAAGAATTGAGAACAAGAATCAAACTGCATGAAACACTAATGGATGTACTTAGATTCCTGTCATTACAATTTCCCACAAATAAATCTTCTCTTGCAATCAAAATTGTCTCTGGGGCAAACTTGACAGTCATCAAACCCTGATTCTTAACAGAAATGGGAAGCAGGAGGCAGGAGGAAACAAGAAAAAGAAGAATAAAGATACACACATTTCATTTGAGAAATTATATTAAGCACATCCTACTAGAAAAATATTGTGAAACACAGATGTGTAATGTTACTAAAAATCTTTCCACCATTGTCCCTGCCGTATCATAAAACGCTTGAATTTAGATCAAACTGGTTAAATTGATCTTTTCAAAGTAGCAATTGCAAAAACTCCCTTATTGAAAATTACTTAGGTGTTCCTCTGCCTGGAGCAAAGAAAGCCTGCACTCAAAACAAAACAACGCATTCAAGTAGCAAACACCTGCTGAGCCTGGCCGGGTGAGCCATGGGGATCACTAAGCAGCGATCAGTCTCTGCAAGTGCAGCACAGCCTATCCCACCTCTCGTGGGCTGTGGAAACACAGATCCTGTCTGCCTACAGAAAGCAAGAGAACACAGGATGAGAGCCGCAGACAAGCCGGTCACTACATTGTGTATATTACCTGTAGCACAGAGATATAAGCATGGGTCTCAAAAGTCATCTAACTGCAAATGCAAAAGTCAAGCAACCATATGGAACGCCCCTGAGACTGAAATCTGTCTGCAACTGCACCCTCAGCCAGCTACAATATTTTACCATCTTCTTCAGGACTGCTAGAAGTTACAAACGAATATATCATCCAACCCAAGGAATACGGACACAACAATCAGCTCTCCTTCAAAAATTATTTTTCAAATTACATAAACCAGCCTTAGCTGACAAGGGATACAGATTGATACTGCTGCCATCACCAAGAGATATAACTAAACCACAAGAAAGGAAATAAATTACACTGAATTTATATTCAGTTGATTGCTTTTAAATAAGAAAACCCATTGCTTTCATGTTGACAAATACAGGCTGTCAAGGACAGAACATGCCAGTGCAGGGGTCTGTGCAGAAACTAGCTGTGACTCCTACAACACTGAGGTCCAGGAGAGACTGAGGAGGATCATCTCAGTCATCTGTAGTTGCCAGAAGAAAAAATAAACCAGAGGAAGTCAGGGGTATCCAAATATCAATATAAAATTAAGTTCATGTTCCCATCCTGCTCTTTCCACTCTATATTGAACATTTGGAAATAAGCATTCAGGAGTTAAAGTTGATTGTTATTTAGCAATTGTATGACTGCCTAGGAGAGAGATTTATTGTTGGTCTAAAATAAATACTTCTCTCAATTAGCTACACTAGTCAATGCCCCCATGAAAATTTCGCTATAGGGAATGATCTGCCTGAGTGGATCTACCTTACAGAGTATCCAGCATTTTGAGTCCATATCAGAGAGAAGCAGCTGCTTTCTCTAAGCTAAAACTATAATCTGGCACTGCCAATTCTTCCAAATTTTCTGTGACTTCACCTATTTTTGATCACAGTAACAGAACAATAAATGTTTCACACACAGGCACTTTCCAATAAGATTGTTCAAAGCAGCTGCTCCTCACTGTTCCTCACTTCTTTTATGGGGGGACGTGTTTTTTGGTTTGAGGATTTTTATTTTTATTTATTTTTTAATTCTCAGCAAGAAATCAAGCAGGCAATAGACTTCTAGTAGGTTTATCAAAGTAGGAATGAGAGGCATAGAGATCTCTGTGAAATATCATAATTAATTTCTGAGATTAAAAAAAAAAAAAAAAGAAAAAAGGCAGGCATTCAGGTAATTTCAGATTCCCTAAATACATACAGGTGGTGGTCTTTGAGCTACTGCACTTTGAATTTCAAGGAAAATTGCTTCTGCTCGTCCCCATCTGCTGCTCTGCTCACAGAATATATTAGATAACAGATTTCAGATGGCTCCTTTTTTCAAGAAAATGACAATCCAGTCCAACAAAGTTCTGGACTTAATAGCCACTTAAGATATTCAGTGCTTTATACAAGTGATCAGCATTAGCTTATATATAAGATAATTTCCACAGTAAAAAGAGTCTCTGCAATTTGAAAAATGTACTGAAGACAGACAGCAAAATCCAAGCCCTCATCTGATGCTATTACTTTATGTAATTACTCTTAGCCTTTCTATTGGTAAGCTTAGATAATGATAAGACAGAAGGAGATATCTCACTATCTATATGAAATACCACGGACAACTGCTGGTTCTCACTCTTGCCCTAAGCATAAGCTCCAAATTTCCTGGAACTGTCTTGAGTTTCCTGAGACCACCCCAGGTTTTGTCACAGGGACGTGCTAGGAACAGAGGCAGCAGTAGGATGGGTTTGCTTTTCCAGGAGATGAAGAACTTTGCACTTCACAGCCAAGAAAAGACTGTTATACCACAAACCATATCAGCCCCTGCAGCAACTGAGAACTTTATATTGGAGTACAAATTAGGAACAAAATCTAGAGTCACGTTTCCCCGAATACAGATTTTCCTTCAGGGTTTGTAGGTGCCCTATCACACACATCAGGTAGGAAAGTAAAAACCATCACGTGAACAGAAATGTGGAGTGCACAATTAGACTTTTCAGCCAGCACATTTCTAAAGAACATTTATAAGGGTGTGAAAACAAACTTTGGGAATAATGTTCAAATGATCACAAATGACAAAACTTATTTGACGTTTTCATATAAATGTGTTAAAACGAGAAGACAGCAGTCCTCAGAAATGAGGGGATCACCTAGTTCAGTAAGAAAACCTTCTCCACTGCAGACTTCTTCACAAAATTCCTTTAGCAAAGAAAAAGGATGCAAAGTAGCTATACGGACCACAGCCAATATGAGCACATCTGTCTGCAACTGTTAGGAGGAACCGTAACAGCATAATGGAGTATAAACAATTCAGGTATTTGAGTCATCTACCATGACCAACTTCTTCCCTGATCTTCCACAAAATCAGGACAGAACCATCAAAATTCAAAATACATTTAGTCTTAAAAAATTAAGACATTTCATTAATGCAACACACTGTGAGAGGACACATTTTATTTCAGAAGAAAGGCAGTCACAGATCAGCTTTTCTTCGTCTCATATAAAGCAGGATGTCATGCGCCAGACAGAGCGACTCCAGCTTTTGCCTGGACTGGTAGGTGGGGTTCTCTGAATTCATACAAGGCCCATTTCTCCTAACGAGTGGTGCATTCTAGTGTCTTACAGAAATGTTAACGTATATTGGCTCTTGTAAAAGGTACATCATGTCCTACTGCAGTATATAACTTACCTTTCTCACCCCAAAGGCAAGAAGAATACTAATGTTCAGCAGGGGGTAAGTAGCCAAATTCATTAGTGGTTACAAAATATGTTGTGATCCTTAACTGGAAACCTCTATGTATCTGCAAAATAATGTATTATTTGCTTTGGCAATCATACTTCTATTTTTAATCTGGCAGTGAATAATTGGCAATTGCCTGCCAAGGACAGAGAGCCAAAAATAATAGTCACCAATGCCTACCAAAGCAAATAATACATTATTTTGCAGATACACCACTAGAGCAACTAACTAGAGCAGAATTATTTAATCATAGTAACTATTGTCATTTAATGGATCAAATGTTTAAATAGAGTGTGCGATGGTAGAAACAGACATTGAAAGCATGCATGATAGTAATAAAGCAGTTGTGTTGAATTAAAAGTGCTTTACTATACTTGCTAGGCTGCAGATAGTTTGTTCCATTCATATTTACCACCCTACTACAACTGTGGGCCATGATCTCTAAAAAAAATGTTAGACAACTGCACATAATCGGGGATACATGCCATTTTCCCCAGAATGGATTCTGATTTTTGTTTAGGCTGATGAAACATTCAGTCACTTCACTTTGTCTTTAATTGCTATGAATTTATGTTTAAATCATTTGTCATCTAATTTATTTTTTATGAGGAATAATTTTAAAAACTTAAATAATTCACTTGTACCTTGAATTGCTATGAAAGACTAATGCTGTTAAGAAAAGTTCAAAAGATGGACTATCAGCTCAGAACTGTCTGCTTAAAATTATACAGAAATCCAATCAGTTACATTCTCTGCTCAGACTGAAGTTGCACCAAGTTTCCCAATAACTTCCTAAGAAGGTTTTATTTAATCAAGAACAAGCTCCATGGAGCCCCAGAGGTCACAGTTTAGAAGGATTACCTGACCTAGACTTTGTATAAAGCAGATGGCTCTGCTTTATGGCAATTAGTAAGCAGGAACTGTGGTATCTGGTTATATCTTCTGATTCTCTGTTTATATGAAGTTATGTGAAACTGGAACCTCTTTGAAAGTCAAGCTGTGTGGAAACCATTTAAGACTATTTCATTTCTAATTATAGGCTTGATAAAGCCATTTTCATGCAAGAGTAGGATCAATGCACAGACTGTCAAACTTCTGAACATCCATCCATTGGAAAGTGGTCTGACTGCTTCAAAAGCTATCAGTAAGATAACCTGGAGATGGGGAATGGGAATCTCACTTTAAAGAAAATGTAAACCTTAGCTACAAAGTTTAAGTCAGTCTGACTGTTCCTCTGGGCCTGTCTTCAATGCAGGTTCAGACTGGCAGCAGCGGCTCTTAGCTGATGGTGTTTGCTTTTTAAGTTACCACTAAGACCAGAGCTTGAAAACATTATTTTTTTTTACTCCCTTACATTTCTTGCTCATGCACATAGCTTTCATTTCTCATAGCCTGCTAGACTTCAAAAAACATTAAGATCCAATAAGACAGTAATACCACTGCTGTACACAGTGGGAAGTCTTCCTTCCAATTCAAAATAATGATATTAAATAATAATAATAATAATAGTAATAATAATCTGTTTTTTTCATTACAAATCTTTTTCTTTTTTTTTCCCCTCCAGAAGAAATGAAAAGACAAAAAAGCATCAACAGCAATTTAGTGAAAGTTATGTATGAAATAAGTGGGAGGCCTTAGAAATTCAAAGTGGCTTTACTCACAAAGTCTAAAACATACTTTATGCAAGATTCAGATCTTTTCAATCAATTAGGTGTATTTCAAAACCTAAAGAAAAAATATTTTAGAAACCAACCACTGATTTGAAATATCCTCTTGTATCACTGTGTGCTTTCAAATGGATTTCAGGAAAGAAGGTGAAATGCAGATAATAAACAGAGTTTTATATCATCACATACCTATCTAATATAAAGAATATCATATGTATTCTTTAAGATTGAAAATTATTTTGGGAAAAAGCAGTTATACATTTGCAGAACTGTTACAGGAAAATTATGAGATGACTGCATCCCAGCGACACCTGAAACACCTTTAAGAAAACATTTTAAAAATCTACCATAGCAATGTTTCCACTGGACTAGCACTGTCTGGTATGGTAAGAAGTCTGTGCAAATGTGTAAAGTGGTCTCCCAGTTTAAGGATGGAGACATGCTAACAAAAAGTCTCAATGGCAGAGAATTCTGTTTTTACTACTGATGCAGCAGAACTGTTGACTTTGCTCTGCTAATTGATGTGACTAATCCAAAATTCAGAAATTCTGGATTAAAACAAACAAGCAAACAAAGCATAGCTTTAAAAACAACTGGATATTCTCATAGAATCTTGGGGCCAGTTTCTCTTACCTTCATAGATGTCCAGAAATATTTTCCTGATCATGTAGTTTTACTCATTTTGCTATATCTGATTACGAGCCCACTGGGAGCAGCAGTAGTCAGTGGGAAAATTTCCTCTGCAAAAGTAACAAGCTTTTTATCATGTCTTCTGAGACAGGTCCATCACCAAGTGAACCCTTTCCAACAGTATTCCAGAATGGTGACTATTGATGTCAATAGGATACTCAGGTGATAAAATAGGATACTCAGGTATAAAGCATCCTGAACATATGATTTAATAATACATTTTGAGAAAGGCACCAATAATAAATAAGATGATGAGAGAAAAATATCCAGGATAATTTGGAACACAAATACAAGGTAAGTGCTTCTACAGCATAATCAGTGAAATGTATTCCTAACAATCATTAAAGAGAGAAAATAGCTTATAAGCATGCTGGTGGAAATGAAAATGAACATAGTAACTGTGTTCACAATCTACATAGTCAATATGACTACGAAGGCTGGTGGTGATTATGAATCACCTCCCTAGGTTTCTTGGAAAGTATATCAAAGTTTCAAACTAAACCTAGAAATTTAGTTCTGACCATCTTGCATCTCGATGTGTTATATCCGTGTCATTACAGAAGAACTGGGTGTGCAGACACAAATGAAATTGGTTGAGTTACTCTAGTTTAACAAGTTACCATCTGTAGTTGAGTCACAGAAATGAGTCAAGTGTACCCTCAATCCACACCCTTTGCAAAGAAAAACAATTTGTAAGAGCACATTTATGATCATTTAATCTACCATGTCCTAATTTACCACAGGGTTGGCTAAGAGCACACGTACAGATTAATTATTTGGACCAACCTCTCTGGTAGTACCTTGTTAGAACACAGTAACTTAAGCACTTCCCACCTTGCAATCAAAAGCTGGATCATGAGCCTTGCTTAGTTTTCTTCTAAATCAACCAATCTTACTTAAAGTTTCATGGGTGAGGCTACTGATTTTATCATTCACATTATATATAATGCAAATCTCTCATTCACAGTAGTTTCTCCTCTGTTACCATGAGCAAGCTTTCCTAACAACCTGTGTGCAACAGATTCTATAACTTTCTACTAGCTTAAGTTCTCTTCAGTTACTCTGAACAAGTAGGAAAAAGTGAGATTTCCTTGAAATTTCCAGTATGTTATGATCCTGCTTTCTAATTTTTTCATTATTATTATTTGCACTTACAGGTCTGTACAACGCACAGCAATCAATGTGGAAAACAAAACAAAACAAGAACACCCCACCTCTATCACAATACTGTCAGTAACCAGAAAACAGTATCGCTGTCAAATAGAACACAAACAGCACTCCAATCAAAGCTGTGGGATGAGAGAAAAACAGAGCGGCTTATAACACCTGGCTGATTCAGAAGAATGAAGACAGCTGTAATACAGCCCTGATGTCAGATCTAAACATCTGCAGTTCATCACCTTTGTATTCAAAGTTACACGTACGCACTCTGTCCCAGTTGCTTTACTTATCCTGATGCTTTCCTGCTCTTTGACAGTTTGAGCTCTTTAAAGCAAGGAGACTGTCAGATTTTGAAAAGTGTCTGAAGATGGAAACATACTTCTGTGAGACCTATACAGGAGTCAGTCCTCTGTGACCACTGCACATGCAATACTCTCTGTAGGTACCGAACAGACCTCATATTCTTGTCATCTGTTCCTTTCTACAGTATTGAGTATAAATGCTGGCTCTATAAATTATGAGTCTGTCTGCAGCTGAACACATATGCTCCTTCCTCCTGAGCACTCCCACCTCAATCATGTTGAGTCAGCAGTGCTAGTTGTATGATAACAATGCTCAGGTGCTTCAGCGCTTCCAGGGACAAGAAGAAATTTGGAAAGAGACTAAACAACTTTGATAAAGGATTTTTAAAAGGTTGAGGTTTAAAATGGAAATTGCAATAAGGACAGAGTTGTGAGCTGCATATTTTCCTTCTCCCAACAAATCCTTGCTGGGTGTTGGAGGCAAGGCATGTGGATTACTTGGGCAACAGGTAAGTTAACATCTTGGCATGTAACTTTAGTTTGGAAGGTCAAACAGTCTGTAGCCCTTGCTGAAAGTCAAAGCATCTTAACTGAAGAAGAGATGAAAATGGCAACGTGCTCAAAAACACAGAGAGCAATAAATGCCAAGACATCGTTTCCAAAGGTTGCTAATGACTATGTGTAAATGTACCTCACTCAAACAAATAAATTATACATCCTTAAATCAGACATTAAATCTGAGGCGAGGAAACAAATCAAAATGCTCAGCTGCTGAAAATGAGAACAGTCAAATTCAGTGACAATTCCAGGACCTCCTGTAAGTCATTATCTTGCCTATCTACCTCCTAAAGGACATAAATCTGATCAAAATATAATTTATAAAAACAAACTAACAACAACAACAGATTAGGTCTATTTCAAGACTAAGCTTTCATTTCTAAAAAGTATGTACTTTTTAACAGGATTTTGTTAAAAAATAGTTTTTCAAACCATATTTGAAAAGAATTTCACCAAGATTGTGCACAGAAATATTTAAATTTTTCAAAGAATCATACTGCAAGATAGGAAGATTTTAAGATTTCTAAAACATTTTAGGATAAAGAGCACTGTCCATTTTACCTGGCACATTCAGAACAGAGTGAGCATATCTTCAGCGTATCTTGCAGCATATCTGTCTATCTAAGCAGTAATTCTGATATTAAAACTGAGCCTTTAATAGTGCTTCCAACTGCTGTCTCTAAATTCAACGTGATATTCAATGCGATACAGTCTGGTAGGAACAGAAACTCCTTTTCTGCTGGCACAAGCCCTCCTCTATGAAATGAAAAACCAAAAATCCAAAATGCTTAACTTAGTTTCAATGATACCTAATTCTGGGTTACTGAATCAACATAATATTTTTTTAATTATTTAACTTAGACTTGTTAGAAAACACATTATATTATTTTACAAACAATTCCAGAAGCAGTTAATCAAAATGCTAAGATAAAATTGACACTATTAAAGCAAATTGCTCCTTAGTTTCCACATCCTTTTGCAGGATCAGAATACGTACAACTAACATGTAGAATAAGTAATAGCTTTCTCATAGTTTGTATTTTTTCCAAGCTAACTTCATCTTTTCCTAAGCAAAATTTTTATTGGCTAAAATGAATGGACCCCAAAATGAACCTATCCCAATGAGTAATAAGTAAATCATGGCAATTTCAAAAATTAGGAAAAGACTACTAACTTCCCATCACTGTTTATGCAGAAATGTGGATTTTTGCCTTTTCATTTTCTGTCTGACATTTTTGCTCAGTATCGGTTTTCTTTTACCTTAGTTATTTTTTTATTGGTAGGAACTACACACTGAGATGTCTGCATTTACAGAATTCCCTCTCTGTGCTCCTAAACTGACTCTAAATAAGATGTGACATCAAGCCTTACAACGTTTCTCTTTCCATGTTGAATGCAGTCACAAAAATGCAACTCAAAGTGGAATAAGCTTTGAGGGAAACGTCAGCCAGAAGTCTCTCTTTATTGAGATTGCAGGCACCTTTCTTCATGCCTAAAATGTGGATGCTAACTGAGTGGGAAGCAAGAAGTCATTATTCAAACAATATTTGAGAGTCAGTCACTCTCAATATACCCATAAGTACTACCTCACTAAGCACTCTTTTTGACACTTAAAGATGGTCTAAATCAATTTGATGTACATTAGGAAATTGATTTATCAAAATACATGGCAACTGAATCAACATCATTCTGCTACTTGTGACAGATAAAGTTAGAGCCATCTCTGTAAATAAATCTTAAAAGAGTAGGAGAGGCCACAAAACATAAAGGGGAAACTCCAGAAACAAAATGAATTATTTTCTGAAGTCTTAAATCAGGCAGATGTGAAAACTCTCGTTTGGCCAATTAACACAGTTTATTTTTGTTAATCTTTTTCATGCACTTCTGGGTTCTGGCAAAGATCTTCAAGCCAAGTGCCAAAATACCTTGAAAAGATTGTATACACTGCTTGATTGGGAACAAGATCTAAAAGAAATATCTTAGAGAAGCTTCCTCTCTTGAGATTTTCTACTTAGCTCAGTAATTTCTTAAGATTTTTCCACAGGGTAAGAATATAATTGGTCCCAAGAATCCTAGACAAGTTAGATAAAATTTAAAAGATTTTCCAAGCTTTTGGGCATTTCTCCTAACCAAAGTTAATTGTTCTGAGTTTCCTCAAGTATGCACGCAATAGAAATGTAACAGCAATATTTCATGTTCTGCAAAAACAAAAGCAATCAAGGTGTGACAGACAGACAATTAAGGATAATTTAACAGAAAATGGAGCCAATAAACAAATTAATTGGAAATTAAAGAAAATAGTCATCAAACACTTGCAACGTTCCAGATGGGTTTTAGGTGTTATTCAAAAATCAGCAGAGTTCTAGTTTGCATTAGTCTAGGGAAGGGTGACTAAGAACTGATTCAGATAAAAAGCCTCAGAATCACCTACACTTTTGAGTTTTCTTTTACCACATGAGTTTTCTTTTACCACCTCTTATGCAAACACTGAGCCCGAAGTTCTGTAAACTTAATAACATCTGATGGAATATAGCCTGAGGTGATACAAGAGCAGACTGAGAGGAAGGCAAGTAATGCAACTCTATCCATACTGGCACGTTTTTGAAAGACAAACAGTATTTCCTAAGAATCTATGAACCTTTTCATTTCAGTGAGATGGAAGACAATCACTAATACACTGAGATACAGCCAGTTACCTCTCCTGCATACACCAGTCCTGCACTCCAGGAGCAAGACTTGTGCTGTTAGGTCCCTTTACAATCAGGATGTTCCCACAGATTAAGTCCAAAAGCAAAAAGGAATCAAAACTCTGAATTTCTCATTGGCTTTTGAGCAATTTAACAAGTAACTGTGGACATAATGTTCACATGCTGCTTATCACCTGTCCCATGTTAAAATGCAGTATTAAAATGCAGTATCAGGAACTGTACAGCATTTAAAAAATATTTAGGAGTCAGCTTATAACATACAAGAATTAAAAATAAAACAAGACCAACAAATAACCCCACAAGCAAACAAATGAAAAAGAAAAAAAAAAAAAACACAGGGACAAAGAAAGGACAAAGAAAAGCAATGCAAAATGCCCATCAGTAGAGTATGCTTCCTCAGCACCACGATCACTTTGCCTGGGGCTTATTTCTAGTACAATATCTTTAGCAGAGAGACTGTGGAAAAATTGCAAGGACATCATTGATCTGACAACACGCCTGCGACTTGCTTAAGTTTCTTTCCACTCCATCAGCAGAATCTGCACCAGTTCTCCTTCATGGATTTACCCTTTGCCTTTCTAAATCCAGGCTCACTCATTCTCTGCTTATAGCCTTAACACGAGTCACACAGGCCAGCCACAATGGATGACAGGGATGCAGGCTCACAGGTGCTGATTGATGGTGCACTTCCTAAGTAAGCAGAAGAAAGTAATAAAGATGACCTCAAGACATGATTTATGTGCGTTTGGCAAGTCAGACACATACTCATGCTGCAGACTAGCTAGAAACAAAGGCAGGAACAACGGATGTTGGTGATCTATCGGAAAAAGTCTTGCTCAAAGTGAAGAACTGGCTTGTCAGCTCAAGTCAGAAAGAGAATATACAGCAATTGCAGCATCAGAACTAGATGAAGAAATTTATTTGTTTTGTGGCTGTTGAAACCAAAATAGTTTTAAAAGATTTCAACTGACTTTAAAAAAAAAAAAAAAAAAAGCAATAAAAAGCAAAAATCTAAAAAAAAATAAAAGCTTTAAATCTTGTTTTGTTTTGCTTTTCAGTAAGTAAACAAAGCTGTGGACAACATGTCACCTTGCTACCAATGAATACTGGTAAAGTGATGAAAAAAATATTCCGATTTATTTATTCATTCCTATTATGAATATACTCATTCATTCATTTAAAATGGCCAGAAAGTTTTCTGGCAACACTGAAATTTGATTAATCAATATTGGACAATATATGCATATATTTTAATTTGTTATACATGAAATTAAGAATTCTTGGCTCTTAAAATATTGTATTGGTGTTGTTGTGACTTGCACTGTCTATGTGGATGTGGGAAGAAAAAAAAAAAAAAAAGTTTGAGCTATCAGCAAACAGTCCAAAGAACACTTTTCACATGTACAATTTCATCAGGAGAAATATAAGTCTGATACCTACATGGAAACACAAAATGGCCTACATGTTGGATCTGTTTTTATGGAACTCTCAATTTATTGTATGGTCATATATGAAATCATTATTCCTGTGCAATAGCTGTTTTCTGATCTCTCTCCAGAAAAACCCAGAGAAATATTTTCATGGATAGAATGAATTACCAAAAGATTTCATCATGCTTTAATTTATACACATACATAAGACAAAGGATTACTTAAATCAACTATTTTATTCATCTAAATTTTATTGTGCCCAGCAGAACTGGGCCTATCTGAGAGTAGTCACACAAACAGTTCAGTTTTGACTTAATTGGAAAAAGGCAACAAAATTTTACTGTTTAGATATATTTGACTTTAATTTTTCAGTGTAATAATTTCTAGCACTTCTCTGTTCCCAACTGCATATGACTCAGCCAAAGCTATTAAATTAGAACACATTTTTCTCCCAATGTGGTTGCATGTCCCAAGGCAGCAGTTTCTTATTTAGTAATGCTGTGTGCTAACCCAAATAATGTATATTTATGTTTATACTTGCACCTCTTCTTCCTTCATACCAACTTTTACCTGACTTTAGGTGGAGCTACTCCCAGTTTTTATCTGACATTTTGAGAGGAGAATCCGGCTTACTGTCTTTACAACTTAACAGAAAGACTGTGTTAAACCTTGGGAACTACTTGGATGAAACTGCAGTAAATGTGGGTGACTTACCATCTTGGAAGAAGCACTGCTTTGAAGGAAGCGCTGTATTTTGAAGGAAGTGTTGTAATAGTATCTCATGAGAGCAGTTCTTATTAATTGCAAGTTATGTATTGCCTAGATTTATTAAAGCTCTGAATTTATTGCCAGTTACTGCCACATGTAGTCCCTAATTTGGAAAACTATATGCACTTTCCAAAGTCATTCTCTCTAATCATTCGCAAATTTAACAAATTTAGCACAACAAAATGCTTGCTCATCAGGACCAGCACACTGGTCACTAGCAACACTAGACAGGCAAGTAATAAAAGCATAGATGTCCCTAGCCATAAAAGCAGTAATACTAGTCAAACATATTTTCAGTGTTTTTTCTCCTGTTTCACACCCTCTATCTTTCCAGATTTTGTAATGCAGTCTGGGTGTTCTGCTTGGGCAGAGGAAGCAAACGACAACTGGTCTCCTTCCCAAGAAGCCATGGTTCCCACACAGGAGAGGAACTGATCTAAAGAGCTCCTCAGTGAGAGCAGTAATAACGGTTCACGTTGCTGCAATGCTACCCTGCCACATTCTGTTAAAGGTGAGGAAATAAACACTTGCTGCCTTGCCATTCAAAAAAACCGCTTCATAGTGCAGAAGGTTATTGTGGGATGATGGGGTAATATTTCACTGTTAGCACATACAAAGGTACCAACTCCACACTAACGTAGAAGATGCTCGTAGTGTTGACAGGCTGTGGTGTGAAGCACATAACAGCCTCAGGCCCAGCTTTGGAAACAGGCTTTTCAAAAAGTGATGTTACTCACAAAAGAGGCTACACCTCCATGTTTTTGCAACATTGACTTTTTCGGAATTGTTGTTTTCCACCTTGTAGCCGACTTTATTTTTTTGATCTCTATTGTCTGAAGAATTCAAAATAGAGGACAGATCATTTTCATAATGACTGTTTTCAGCAGGAAGGATTACACTGATTAGTGATCAAGGTTGTGGCAACATATGCACAAACAACTCAAACCTGTCTCTGGTGGAAGGCCCCTAACAACAGTGCTCCTGCAGCAATATCAGAAAATATGAAGTAGAAGGAAATAGTTTTGTATCGCAGGCTGCACAGAGATCTTCCCAAATGAGTAACTTTCAACTACTTTCTGAAAAAAATGTTTTATTTCTTTGTTCAATACCTGGTCCAATGGAGTCAACTGAAAGCCAGTCCATTTTCCTTTCAGTAAAAAATAGGTTTGTTTTTCCAAAGCTCCAGTATTATTCATTCTATAAGATATCATGCATGAATCATTGCTAGATCTAAGTCGCTCTACCCACCCAGTCCTTAGAGATATCAAATTTAGCCAATTGGATTTGTGCTGTCCCAATTCATTTAACAGCTTTTGTTTGTTTTTTACATCAACATGTGTTCTGTTTGTTTGTTTTGTTGTTGTTGTTTTTTTTGTTGGTTGATTAGTTGCTTGTTTGTTTTTGTCACAGTGCAGGGTTCTTAAAGGATTTTGGCAGTAGAATTAACATTTCATAGCAGGACACATAAAATATAAAGTGAATTAACTCTTCTCCTTTGCAGTAAAACAGCTCCTTCCCCCACTCTCTTTTAAAGCAGTCTTAACAAAAGAGGTTTTTATTACATGACGATGAAAGAAAATGTAAATGAAATGTAGTTGTTCAAGCTTTTCAAAGCATTTATGAGATCGTGTAACCATTTCCGGCACGTGTATTTCTGACAGCATTTCTAAGTGTACTTCACCACCATTTAGACAAGGTTACCTAACATGATACCTGCCTAATGCTGTTCAGTAGGTTAAAGGCTTTATTCTATTAGCTTACATGACTCTGCTGTGAGGTTTCTGAGAGATTTCATGACCTAGTAAGAACCTTACATTTGTTTTAGGAGCTACAGTTTACAATCTCAGAACTATTACTGCACCCTAGATTCTGGCCTCATTTAGGATTTCTTGTAAAGACAAGGAGGTCTGCACACAAACATAAACCTCACCAACAGCAAAAATCTCCTTCAAAATGGCAAAAAGGGGTCTCACAGTAGATGGAAAGTAGTTTCATTTTAAAGGAAGTTTGTCAGCCTCCTGAGTTACAAGTGTCCACTAAAAGGAATGCAATTTTTCAGTAAAGAAATCACTCAAATACTTCATGTTGGACTTTTTCAATCCCCCTAAATCAAAAACGCACAAACATAACCAACAACGTATTCAGTCAACACCATTTATGAATAACAAAAAAAAAAAAAAAAAACACTTTTTTGAACTTATAGCAAATAGATTATGTTTCTATTAATCCTGGAAAGACCTTTGAAGACCTTTGTACTGCATGTTGATAATAATGCTATTTCAAGACCCAGGGAAAAAATCATTGTGAATCCTACGTGGGAGCGAGTAGTAATACACAACAAATCCTGTAGGCTCTGGAGTCTCACAACTGCTTTGTTTGAACATCGCAAACTCCCCCACCACTAAGCAGAAGTTAGTAACACCAGCTATTCCAGGAGGAATCCCCAGAAAGGAAATTACATATAATTCACACATTATTAATAGGTGTACATTGCACTGCAAAAAGATTGCCATGCACAATATAGGTGCAATATTTATGATCAAGCTTCAAATCCTTTACTTCCTCTGTATTAACTGTACCTCAATATATATATCCTAACATGTTCTCCACTACAGAGGCTGGTTGGTTTTTGTCCTACATTATTATGAACTCATACTTTTCATCACATGCAGGACAGCAAACTGAGAACTGCTTTTGTTTTACTAGAAGGCACAAGAAGTATTTCTGTACGAGCAGTAAATATTTCACACATTTTCTAGATACTTTTACAATATATATCTACAAGCATATATATTTCTTGGTGAGCTTACAAAACTATAAACCAAAAAGCATTTTTCTATAAAGGAAAAAAATATTTTCTTTGTAGTAAGCAAAAATACATATATGTATATATAGTAATATCCCGGGGCGTGGGGGGGTTATACCAAATATACTAAATCTATGTCTAAAACTAGAGGGAAATGAAAGAGTCAGAAAAATCTAGAATGCTCTGAACAAGGATATGTTTGATCTGCATGTAATGGGAGTATTTTACAGCCTTTACACCACTACTTCATGTTGATGGGCAGGCAGCTTAGACTTTGAGTTGGCCCTGGAGGAATTTAGTTAACTAAATGCATCCCCTTGTCTGAGAGATGAAAAGCCATTTCCTATACCACATGATCTCTCTATGGCTTTCTTGCACAGCTGTCAGCCATTCCAGTATTTCTGCATGTTAAAAAGGCAAATTCACATTTATGGTACAATCTAAAAAAAAACAACTTTCCAAATAAAAAAGGAACAAAAAAAGCACAACATAAGAGCAAACAGGTATACATTAAAATTCATATGCTGGAGTATTGTCAGCCTACTTTTATAATAACCAGAGAGCCTGTTTTGACAAATATTCCAGACAACGTGTGAGTGCCCTCCATGATGAAAGGTCACTGAGGTTTTCATTGGTTCATTGTCTGAAGCCCTTAGTTCAGACTATGAGAAAGAAAGGTGGGAATACAAAGTCCTGGCCATTTAACTGAAATCCATAGTCTTTGTACCAAGCACTGCTTCTGGTTAATTTTAATATCTTATTTTGACTTTTGAGCTCTGGACTGTTCTCACTTGGTAATATTGCACTAGTGCCTAGAAGCTACAGTGGGCTTCACTGCACCAGGTAGAGTAGAAAGAGCCTTTTTTCCAAAAAGTTTAGGATCTTGAGAGCCAAAAGGACTGAAGTTAAACATGTTTAAATGGCACACTCAGAACAAAAAAGGTGCAAGTTCTAGTCTTGTTCTAGTCTTACCACAAGACTACCCTACTTCTCTACATGTTACAGAACCGGCAAACTTTCTTATTGGCACTTACGCCTTATATACAATGATAAACTAAATATTGCTTACAGTAGTTCCCAGTAGCTGATTTGTAAAAACAGATTTTATACATAATTCAAGCAGGGAAACGAGTTTCAGCAAATATTTTTTTGCTAGTACATAAATATTTCCCAACACAAATCAGAATCTATGCTGAAGTACATACAGGTATATACCAGTTAAACAATATGCGTATCTTACATTCTTTGTACAGCTCCTTTTGTGAAAACACCACCCCCAGGTTATTACTGACTGATTTTTTTCCAGTCTAGAGAAGTTGAAATGAACATGGCTAAGAACAGAAGGCCAATCTTAATCTTAAATCTACAGCAATTTATGCTGGCATCAGTTATACATAGCAGTGGAAATAGCTAAGAGCACATGATATCTTTTGTCCTTGAACTGACAGTCATCATTATGATGATTCTGGCAGAGCAATAGAATGAAATCTTTGCATCATTCTAGTACTGCTCTGTTGACTTCAGGTTCACTAACGTAACAAAAAACAGTCTCTGTTGGTGGTATTGCCCATCACAATGTCTTGCTGAGTGGACTCTAACCACGTGGGATCTTTGTTGTTCCTACTGGAGCATTATAGAGGGGCTACTAAGAAAAAGCAAGTTCTCACAGAATTTCAGGAGTTCCAATAGTTTCTATACACCCAAACTCATTATAAATTCCACAAAAAATACTGCCAATAAAACAGTTTTTTGAAGCACTTTCAAAACAATATGTCTCATAACTTACATAAATGGCATTCCAGACTCTGGAAACATGTATGTGCTGTATTATTCCTTCATATTCAGTAGTGGAAAAGCATAACTGTAAAAAAGTTAACCAAATATATGACATTTGTTGCTCAATATCACTTGACTAAGATTCTGACTTTGATTGAGGGTACTGAAGACAAGGTTTTGTAGTAAAATTAAGGGATTTCAATCTTCCAGGGAAATAATTAAGAGAATGTAAAATAATTGCATGACAAGGGGAGTGCATCATTGATAAAGGTCCCTCTACGGGGATGGGTTTGCAGCCTTATGGATAGAGATCACATTATTTAGATAATTATGCCCAGCAGTTTTCTTCCAAGTCCTTCTCACAATGACCCTGACCTGCAGCCAGCAGTTCAAAAGCACATCTCTGTGAACCGGATGCCAAGGCATTACCTTCTGCATTACTTTGGTTATCCATAAGGTCAGAGGTCACTTTCTTTAATTTGAGAGCAATCACCATGTTATGGTGACAAACAAAGTTTAGCTCACATTTGAAATGCATAGTGAAAAAATGAAGATACGTCAAATAAAACAGATGCAACACCGTCATAGTTGGGACTAAAGCAACCGTATTGCAACATTACTTCTTCCACCACAAAATGAATAGGTAGATTAACAGAAATATTTTACTACAGTATGCAAAATATTTACATTTATTTACATTTACAATTGTTCATCTTGATCAAGTTTAAGGATTCTTTCTTGTCTCCCCCCTGCTTTTTTTTTTCTCCAAAATCCAAGAATTCTTTTATGAATTCCCTCCTTGCAAATATTCCAAGGAATGCATTGTTTAAAAAATACAGCTCTTTGCATGCCAAGAGGGGGAAATAAGTTTTTAAAATTACATTAGGTTTTCAAGTATCCCTTATAGCATTTATCATGTTCCCCTTTCTACTCCTATTTTAAAATGACTCACTAGGGGAGTTGAACCATGACTCAGCTGGCCAACCACATTATAAATAATGGGACAAACAGGTTCCACATATATTTAATATCTTGATATATAACACACCTGGTTTTTATTATTAAGAAAACAAACCATTTTCCTCTTTAAAGAAACTTCATGGCTCATCCCAAGTTGTGTTACTAAACTCCAAAAAATAAATTGTTCAAGGACTACTTAAAAAAATACAAGCCACCTGATCCACGTTAAAAGTAGATAAATAACAAGCAGTTAGATTTGCCAAATTTATTACATGAAACTACAAAATCGAGTTTTATTGGTGCAAATGCTATCCAGCTCAAATTTGGACTAATTCTTCTCAGCACCTGCAGATCACCAAGATCAGATACTTAAAGAGGAGACTTTTCTTTCCATTTTCTTATGTAGAAGGTAAGGCAGAAGCTTTGAAGGTTCTTTACAAACAGATAAGATGCAGTATTCAAAACAAATAATTTATGCATTCCTTTAGGATGAATATGTATTATTCATATTCCCTTACTGTGCCCAGTTTCCAGTGAATTCAGTCCTTTAACATCCCCAGTGTTTGGTGTATGGGTTTTTAATTTACATTTTTAACTCAGCAGTCCTCAATGCCCATTGGACTGAAAAAGGCAGGCATCATCAACAGGTTACACAGACTGACAGAACTGTCCGCAGAATCTGGGAGGTCAGTGTCACAAAAATCAATTACAAAGCAAACCTCAGATGAAGATCTGCATATTAAAATTGTAGATTTAAAATTATGCTCAGTTTGATTGTCCAGCTGACTGGTCAAATAGCCGGATAGATCTATGTAACCTGAACTTCTGTAATGCTAAAGGAAGAATATTCTACATATTTATTTTACAATAGAATATACTTAACTTTTCTTCTCCTCTACTTTTGTGGACATCAGGCCTCACCTAGAATTTACCCAAGTTGAAGCGATTTTTTTTTTTTCCATTTCCCTCGACAGGACTTTAACTCAAATGTTATTTTATTAATGCATACCACAACATCCCCCTTAAGAGATGATCAGGAAACTGAAGACAAAGAATAATGTCAAAAACTAAACACAAAATACTTATTCCTGTGTTTGAGTTTGGAAGTAGGACTGTAGCTCCCACTTACAGCACAACAAGCTATGATGTAATATAGTCTATTGCCCTGAGACTTCTGTAGTAAGCCCCCAGAGAAGAGGTATTACAGAATCACAGAACTGTAGGGGTTGGAAGGGACCTCAAAAGACCATAGGGTCCAACCCCCCTGCCAAAGCAGGTTCCTTAGAGCAGGCTGCCCAGGTAGGCGTCCAGACGGGCCTTGAATATCCCCAGAGGAGACTCCACAACCTCCCTGGGCAGCCTGTCCCAGTGCTCCGCCACCCTCACCGTGAAGAAGATCTTTGGCATGTTGGTGCAGAACTTCCTGTGATCCATTTTGTGGCCATTGCCCTTTGTCCTGTCCCCACAAACCACTGAAAAGAGGTTGGACAAATCCCTCTGTCTTCCACACCTCAGGTATTTATAAACATTGATAAGATCCCCCCTCAGTCTTCTCTTCTCCAGGCTGAACAGACCCAGGTCTCTCAGCGTCTCCTCTCAGGGGAGCTGCTCCAGGCCCCGCATCATCTCTGTGGCCCTCCGCTGGACTCCTTCCAGGAGATCCCTGTCTGTTTTGTACCGGGGAGCCCAGAACTGGACACAGTACTGCAGGTGAGGCCTGAGTAGGGCAGAGTAGAGGGGGAGGATCACCCTCCTTGACCTGCTGGCCACGCTCCTTTTAATGCACGCCAGGATCCCATTGGCCCTCTTGGCCACCAGGGCACACTGCTGGCTCATGGCCAACCTGTCATCCACCAGGACCCCCAGGTCCCCCTCCTCAGAGCTCCTCTCCAGCAGGTCGCCCCCCAGCCTGTACTGTTACGTGCGGTTGTTCCTCCCCAGGTGCAGGACTCTACACTTGCTCTTGTTAAACTTCATTTGGTTTCTTCCTGCCCAGCTCTTCAGCTTGTCCAGGTCTCACTGAATGGCAGCACAGCCTTCTGGCGTGTCGGCCTCTCCTCCCAGCTTTGAGTCATCAACGTACTTGCTGAGGGCAGACACTATTCCCTCATCAAGGTCATCGATGAAGATATTGAACAAGACCGGACCCAGCACTGAACCCTGGGGAACACCGCTAGTCACAGATCTCCAGCTGGACTCTGCACCGCCAATCACCACCCTCTGAGCTTGGCCAGTCAGCCAGTTCTCAACCCACCTTACTGTCCACTCCTCTGTCCCACGCTTTCTCAGCTTTGCTAGCAGGATGTTGTGGGAGACAGTACCAAAGGCCTTGCTAAAGTCAAGGTAGATGACATCCACTGCTCTCCCCATATCTACCCAGCTGGTGATGTCATCATAGAAGGCAACAAAGTTGATCGAGAACATCTTCCCCTTGCTAAATCCATGCTGACTTCTCCTCATAACCTTCTTCTCATCCAGTTGCTTGGAGACGGCATCCAGAACAAGCTATTCCATGACCTTTCCAGGGACAGAGGTGAGACTGACTGGCCTGTAGTTTCCCAGATCCTCCTTCTTGCCCTTCTTGAAGACCGGAGTGACATTGGCTATCCTCCAGCCTTCAGGCACCTCTCCTGTTCTCCAGGACCAGGGGGAGTCCTTGAAGCAAAGACTGAAGCAAAGAAAGCATTCAGTATCTCCACCTTCTCAGCACCTCCCATTACCAGGACACCCGCCTCGTTCAGCAAGGGACCCACATTATCCCTAGTCTTCCTTTTACTGTTTACATACATGGAGAAAAAAAAAAAAAAAAAAAAAAAATATTATCCTTTATCTCTTTTGCAAACCTCATGTTTATGTGGGCTTTAGCCTTCTTCATCACATCCCTGCAGGCCCTGACAACACATCCATACTCCTCCCAAGAGGACAGGACCTTTTTCCACACTTCATAGACCTTCCACTTCCTTTTGATCTTGTCGATGAGACTTCAGGTGGATGTTAATCAAACCAACCAAAAAGTCATCAAACCTGACTTTTTCTCTTTTGGTGGATTACCTAATGATAATGAATTAAGTGTTAAAATATTCAATTTAAACATTCAGGATGCTGATGAAGCTGTCAATCAAGCTACAGAGGCAGGGTCAACTCTCACCCAACCCACAACATACCCCAGTGGTTTATGAAGTCCCAGGTATCTAATGATCATGGAGAATAACCAAAAACCTGTGACTTTCAATCTTCCCTTTCATAAAGCTTTAATTTGAGAGCCCTAAATTTTGCGGGTCCAAGACAGTCTGAGCCCAATTTTAGGGGGGAAAGACATCTGCCAAGTTCAGGCACTCTATATACAGAGGTTTTAGGTCACTCTAATTAGCTGAAGAAATTACATTTTTAATGGCCTAAGTCTAAAAGCACTCAGGGCTTCCAACAATATTAAAAAAAAAAATGCATGTAGAACACACACACACACAAAAAAATCCCTTCACTGTTAGGTTCTCACTTCAACAAAATAAAACACCAAAAACTCCCTTTGTAATTGCCTATTACAATACATTTTCTAACCAGCCATATGTATGGAAAGTGCCCCAACAACTATGTTATACAATTAATTCAGCACACACGGAAATATTACTGGATAACAGATACAATAGGGGCATATAGAGTATTACTCTTCTAGATAGAGTTGACTTGCAGCAAATGATATGTGAAATTATAATGAAGGACAATCTCTGGAAGCTCACAAAAGCTTTTCGTTTAGTGGAAAAGTATCATCTACATCTAAATTTGTAGAAAAGCTACCAAGAGATCCTCCGTTGCTTGATGTCTTCCATCTGAATTTCCTTTTGAGAGGTGCATTTCAACCAAAATTTATATTGTGGATCTTAAGTGGATAAAAACAATGAGTGTACAGCACATACCTTATGATCAGTTCTTGTAGGGCCTTTAAAAAAAAAAAAAAATCTATTAACTGTACTGGTCAAGCAGACAGAAAGGTCTCAGACTACAAACAAACACAGTATTTGCACAGTGTATTGGTTCAAGCTTTGTGCTAGAGCAAGAAAGACTGTCCTCTACACAGAGAGGTATATTTCATACTTGCAGCTGATCAGAAATAAGAAATATGGTAAAGGAAATCCATTTAATCTCAGCAAATATCCAAAGAGCTAGTTTTTTTTACTTACACATTCCCCAGAGGTGTTTTTTGCAAAGTGAATGACCTGAAATCAAGTTAGGAATCCAACAGTTCTCTGTTTCATTTGTTAGTTATAATCACTGGCAGAAGAACCTATTAGCAGGACTACTGCTAGGCTTCAAGGGGAGGAAGGGACATTTCTCAAAACACCTCTTGTATTTCTTTGCACACTAGTTTCACCTGGTTGTCTTTGGCCTATTAAATAATTGACATACAATTTCACATATCTCCCATCAGAGCCGTCAGCTCTTCCCATTTATCACCCAAAATGTCTTCAACCTGTAATTTAATGCTTACTAAACCACTCCAACAATAACCGGAAGAAAGCGTCCATTTGAAAGAGCAGATTCAAACTAGGCTGCATTCCAAAATGAAACTTGTTCTGCAGTGCTATGCCCTCAAACATCCATCTTATTTATCTTAATAAAACATCCATCTCTATTTATCTTAGAAGGCTTATTATTAATGTCTGATCTGGACGAATTTAAAGAGAGAGGTTACAAACTAGGTTAACCATGATAAGGCCTATCAATCTTTGGTCTTTGTGGTAACGCAAGCTTTGCAAAAAAATAATCTGGTTAAGAAATAAAACATACCCCTTTATGCCCTCGTGCTTCCCTTCATTTCTTTAAGCAAAGGGGAGGTTTGGTGTCATGTTTTACCTTGATTTCTCTCCCCCACAGGCAATTACAGCTCTCATCATGCAGATTCTTTGCACTGGGCTACTGATGAAGGTTGTGTTTGCCTTTCTCAAAAGCCACAAATGAAGAGGAAGTGTGAATTATACAGTAACATCTACTTCTTCACTGTTTCGAATTAAAAGGGGTGGAGAAATCCCCTACTTCAGGGGAGCCTCAATCACCAAAGTTCTAGTGGCATGCACAGATTGGTGGGCACATAAAATAAGAGGAAGTCATGCAAAGGGGAGGAAGGCTCATTTTCTATGTTGGGGGGATGAAACACAATATCCTTTCCAGTGGGAGATAAAAGGAGACTTCCATCGAAGTTTGCCAGTGATACTTAGTGCTCTGTGGAGTGCACTGATCTGCAGGTCAGCACTACCTGGACAACAGGGCAAATTCTGTTAGAAAACCAACTTAACTAGTTACAAAAAAACACCACACACCAACAGATGCTACCAGATGCCCCACAGCTGTTAGTAATAGGGAATTTTAAAAGTAAGATTGGGGATTAATTGGGGGAAAAATGGTAAACATTTTGCAGTGTTTTCACATTACCTTAATAATTTTGGTAGCAATAGCCAAAGTTAGAACAGAGAGGGTAAGTTTCTCAACCTTTCAGGTACCTGGGTCTTTTGGCAAGGAGAACCTGTACAAGTGTCTCTTGATGTCTACAGTCTTGAATAATGCAACCTGTATTTTTAATCACTCATCCTTTTGTCTCACAGTATACGTGAAATATTTCAGGAGATTCTTGAAGATAATCTTAGTGCCCAGGTAGGAATTTGGGTAGGCAGATAAAAACAACAGCGAGCAAGAAGATAAGAGAAAGCTAGTTTTGTTCAGGCTAAGCTGAACCAACAATAGTGCACAGAGTTAAAAGCACACACAATCCTTGGCTTGGTTCCCCTTATAATGCAGCAGCAGTACTTATCTTTGTTGTTTTGATCTCAATTATATGACCTATGGCATATAAGAACTTTCCTTTTTCTCCTAATAAATTAAAGGTAATAAGGTGAAACTAATCAATGAAACCATAAAGCCATGTGGTATTTTGGTCCTGGTTTTTGTGGTAAGTTTATACTCTGAGAATCTGCAAATTAGCTGTGAAAATAAAAACATTTAAAAATAGATCAAGTCAAGATAAAAGGCTTGGGACACATTGCTAAAATTACAGGTTCCCAGACCCATTAAAGTGAACTAAAAGCAACTGACAATGTGACTAGCAACTTCATCAAATTCAGCAAAAGGTCCATTTTTTTTTAATTTTTTTTTTTTAATTTTATCCAGACAAGGGTTTGTGATCATGAGCACCCCACAATGTCATACGTTATCTAGAAACCCATACTGTGTCACCAGTAGATAAACATCATCAGGAGTCCAGTTTCCATCTCAAGGGAAACTTTCTGGGACTATCTTTGGTTCATGGCTGGGTCAGGTCACTTAAAGTTTTCACTGACCTGAACCTGATCCAAACCAAAGGATTGAAATTCCTGACCCACTCACCCCAAAGAACAACTATAATGAATAACTGAAACAGAGCCATACAGTATGGCAAGCGTATGCCTGAGTGGCTGCCTGAGACAACTTCAGGAGAGCACCTGCCTCTTTTTGTCAGGAGATCCCATGTATTTACCATGGTTATGACCCAAAGAAGTGAATCTTGTGCCCAGAAAGCTACTCTGCTAATTTTATTGAGATAGTCTAATTAAAGTACGTGAAATGGAACTGCCTTTTCAGGACATACCTAGCATTTTGTTTGTAAAACCTCCCTCCCTTAGTGTTTCTCCTTTAAATCAGTTCTTAAAGCAATCTGAAACCACTTATCACAGCAGTATTGTTACTTTTGATAAAAGAAAAAAAGGAATCAAACTAAATTTCTGGCAGTCCTGCAATTTGGCATTCTGGCTGTTTAACAGCTCTGTCATGTCAGTAACAACTTACTGACATGCACGTCTAATACTGTAGGGACTTAAAATCACAACTGCTCCAAAATCTGTAGAGTCATTTATTTTAAAAGTGCACAGGAAAGATGCCTACAGCTGAACAACACTGGTGCATGCATAAACAAGTCTGTCATAGTCATACAGAAAATGATTCAAATATTGCTTATGGATAACATTTATGTTTATTTAGTCACAAATTAGAGGATAACTTCATATTAATGTAAGTGCTTTGGTTTTTTATTATGTTTCTTTTTTATTAATATTCTGCCTTATAAAGATGTGATTTCATACTATACAGAAAACTGAAGTGCTACAGAATGAATCTCTGCTGATGTAGTTTGGTGAAGCTCCCCTCCCTCAGTATGTACCAACATGCACCAATTTCCAGAGCTAGACAATTTCTGAAGCAGTGAAGAGGGACTGTGTGTAGAAAAATGCAATGCTGTGCAGAGATGGCTTGGTAGCTCCAATCAAACAAGCAATGCTGCGGACAGCTCACTAGCAGGCAATAAAGCACTGGACAAAGCAAAACCACCTCAGCTAAAGAAATACTTCACTACTTTTCAGGAAATACCACATAACACACCATCCAGACCCTGATATACAGCAACTGGACAATGCTCATCTCAAAAAACACTGCTTGGAAAAAAATAGTACCACCCTCCTCTTTGCCGTTTCTACCTATCTCCTCACTTCATCTGGACTGAGTTTCAGCCAACTATGGATTCTCCTCTTCCACAGTTTTTGCCGCATACTAGAACATGAATAACACAGTCCATCTGCATTACTGAATTGATGCACAACCAGAAAATTACTAGGATGCATGTGTTTATATAAAACAAATGTATAAAATATTAAATTTAATTGTACACAAAATAAAGTATTTAATGTTACATAGGCTTTGCTTTGTTTTAAAGTATTCTTCAAATGCCACATAGGAAGGAAGGAAGGTGGTAACTATTTCTAGGAGGCTTTTTGACAGCATGCAGAACCCTTACTAATTTACAAATAAAAAATTTTAGCTATGCAATAGTAAGAGATATCATCTTGCATTGGCAGGATTGCTTGAAGCTTCTCATCCCTTGTTTTTATCAAGCCCTTATGCTGTAATATCCAGCTACATTGTAGCTGTTCCTTCTATCTATTGCTCCCCTTTCAGCTTAGAAGTTTTTCTGTATTTTTTATTTAATTGTCTGTATTTAACCTTCTTATTTGCAGAGATCTTTCTGATAAATGATTAGAATTGGTTTTCAATTAACTTCAGAATGTGTATTTATGACTTTGATCTTTAGACTTGTTTTCTTATGTCTTGTCACAGGAACAGTGAAGTACAACCTCTAGGACTACTGGCACTAGTAAATTCGTTTCCTTTCTTTGCTAGAGATTTAACAAAGTTTTCCTTATTGGAGGTTCAAAAATTTACTTTTAAAATTAATATATTTTGCTTATTTGAAAGGCATGTAAGCAGCCTAAAATTGAAAATGGCTATGCAAATGGAAAACAATACATAAAACTCCTTCACTGATTAAATTATATTAAAATACTTCTACTGACACCCAACCCCTTTAAAAATCCTCATATGTTCATCACTGTATGATGAATCTGACCTTTACTTTCATGACCAGCAGCAGGTCAGTATTAATTTTCTCAGTGTTTCATCCATCATTTATAACCAGAGCTATTATTGTTACAAAGTAAGTGAATGAATTCTGTGTTTTATTTGTTTGAAGATTTTAGTTGTTATTTTTGAAGGCTTTGGAAACAGAGCAAATGAAGCCTGAAAGAGGCCTGCCTACATTTTAGGCCACAAAAACAGAGAGCAAAGTACAGCACAACGAATAACACTTGCTGTTATAACAGCCAATAGCCTTGGCAATTGAAAGGAAAAGCACATTCATAACAAGTAAAAGAAGCAGGAATAGAACTTGGCAAGGAAAACAATGAGCTGATAGTAGCAACTTTTTATCTGTTTTAATGGTTAGGAAGTAATTAGGAAAATAGTAAACTCAAGAATATCAAGAGATCAAAGCTTTGCAATACAACTAAAATAATTTGCTTTCTCTTTGATCTTATGTTTATCCTATGCTTTAATTCTCTCAATGAAATGGTATTACAGTGACAGACCTGTGCTGAGGTTTGTGTTATTAAAGATTGTGAAAGCCTTCAGACAAAAATTTAAATGGAAAAAGGAAACATAAATGTTTTGAGACTGTAGGAAGGTAAAGATGCAGCCAATTTAAGAAACAGAGTTGTTTTGTTTTGAAATAGAAGAACCAAAATGTGTTGCCGGTGTTTATTGCTACTTCTTGCCACTGACCTACATGGACAAAGATTTGAAGGCCACCATCTTGGGAAACATCTCTTTGGACTACCTCTTGCTTTTCCTGGCAAATAAATTTATAAAATAAAGCTTTAATTTCATCTGGTTTTAACGCTATTTCAAAATAATTTTTAAAAAAGTTAAAAAATGATGGTTGCCCATTTAATTTTTTTTTTTGCAGTTGACGTGACTACTAAATGTTTCTCCATGAGAGAATATTAGTTGGAGGAAAACATCCCCTGAATTAAAATTCTTATGAAAAATGTGTATCTATAGAATTCAACTCCCCTGTCATTCAGATGATGGATAACACCTTGAGCAGCAAAGTTACGTACGTTTGTTTTGCTAGTTAGTTCAGTGGACATATGAAAATTCTGCTTGTCCTCACCGGAAAATACTGTCAGTTTATAAAGTTCCAGTTTCTGTCTGCCAAAATATCTTCTGCTTTATAAAACACAACTGTAATTATTACAAAACATCTTCAATGATCTCTTCAGACTGAGTCATTTTGTGTATTCAGTGCCTTGTCCTGCTGCCAATTTTTATGTTCTTAACCATAGTTAAATTTTGTCTTAAAATACTTCTCTCATTCAAGTGGACTAAGATGATTGAACTGGTGTGTGGACACCAGATTGGACTGGTGTTTAACAGTGAGTAAAAATGACCTTTAATTTCAAGAGTAAGTTTTGATACCAGCTACTTGTTATGCTGCTTTTTACATAAGCTAAGCACTAACAAGAAGGTTTAGGGTAAAATGTTTACCTTCTAATTCTTAAGTCTTGAAATTCACCACAGACCAGCAAGACACTGGATAATATTGTGGCAGAGTCATTAAACTGATGACAACACTGATTTTGCCCCTTTATTATTAATGATTAGTAATGAAGAGATCATGACAAGACCTGAAATACTTTCTCAAAACCTTTCTTAAAGCAGCAGGAATCAGACTCAAGTTTTAATTGTGAGCTTTCCATTACAGGGTGCAATCCATGAGTACTAATTATTGAAAGTGCTTCCTTGCAACACATCAAGATATCAAACAGACTGGACAAGCAAATCAGTTGATCACTGTATCACAGAATTTTCGTTCCTTTTTAAGACTGAAAACTCTAAAACGCCTCTGCTTTTGTACCCAACTTCATACAGTTTGTGTAACCTGCAGTTCAAGTACACTGAGAGGACTTCTCTTAAGCTGCACATAAATAAGACCAGATGCTTTACTGTGGTTGTCAATATGTATTTCATAGTTTTGACATTTATATAGCATATTGAAAAAATGCAATTTATATACGCAGGTGAAATCATTTTAAGAGCACAGGGGAAAAAACTAACTTTGAATCTCCAAGCTTATTCGGTATCTTTGTTCACAGCATTCTCTCATTTGCTAGCCTTTACCCTGCCTTATTTTCCTCTATATTTACTCTATTAATGTGATTTTATCTTTTCTTACGTATGCTAAATATAACTCCTCTCTTTCTCTGTCTTCTGTTATCTCTCTGAAACCACTGGCCAGATTTTATGCAGTGCAGGTTATTCCTGTAGTCAAACAGCAACTATGGGAGGCAGCTCTATTTTCAAGAAGTTGCTCTGTCCACAGAACAGGATTCCCCTCCCTCCAGTTCCAGATCTATAATTCACCTGTAGAGTAAAGGAGTAATTTGTATTCAAACCTGAGCTGTCCTTTTACTTCCTCAGTTCATGTTCTCCTCTTTACTTCTGTAAAGCTCAAATGCATAGCTGAACTCGGTAACAATTACTGTGAAAGGTCTGCAAACACAGAAATCTCTGTCAGAAATTACAAAGACTGAAAAAGAATTTTCAAAAAATGTCAGGCATTTCCACATGCTACAATGAAAGACTAATTCAGTTTGCTGAGGTAAAGATAACTTTATCCATCCATGGCTTAATTTCATCTTTGGAGAGTTTGACTACAACTATCATATGTTTTTTGGAGTTTCTCATACATACTACATAGCATTCTATTACAGAAGAAGGAAAACCAAAAATTTTCCTTTGAACTTTACACAGAAGTAGAGAATTTGTTTTTTGACTCTTCCTTAGAGTAACATAAATATCATTCTCCTAAAAGCCATGCCAGATTTTTCACAAGACTGCTCAGTCTCATTCTTTCCCCCGCCCATTTTGGCCACAGCTGAAGGCTAGCTTTTGTAGGACAATATGGCTTTCCAAAACTCAGAATTAGGAAACGGAAAGTAGGTTGCTACCAGTTGTCCACAGCAACTTCCAACTTCAACAATTCCTAAAACAACTCATGCAAATGGGTCTAACAACTATGGCAGCTTTTGCTCTTGGCAGCCAAGCCTAAGAGATTACTGCAACAGGACACATTGCTACAGTGAGGGCATCCATGACCTGCAGGATGTGGTGTTCAGATTTTCATCAGCACTAAAGGGATTAACACACATTTCACATATGCTACTCAAACTCCCTACCTGGAAAACCTGTTAAGGTCACAGTCTTCATAAAAATCCACTGAAAACCTTGCAAACAGTCAGCGAGCACCATGCCAATATGCAAATACACCAAGGTTTTCCACCTCCAAACTTTTCCTCAAACAGGTCAGTGCATCACTAATTGAAAGTAAATAAAAGTTTTAATGATTTGAACCTCTATAAGCCTCTTTTCAATTCAAAAGCCAGAAGTCTCTTAAGGATAAAAAACACTTGCATAAAATCACTGCAGCAGAGCACAATCAATCCTTCTACCTCCATTTGTTTGTTTTAGCACTTTACATGCTTTCCTCAGTTCTCAGGTCTAGATCAATCATTTGTTAAAGAACGAGATGAACAGGCTTGGGTGCCTCCGCGGAATGCTGATAAGAAATAGAGTGAGCTCACTTTAACTGACAAGAGAGTACTCAGACACTTTTTTTTTTCTTCTTCTCTTCCTTGAGAATCCATCTACCACCAAGGTGAACAATAGGAAAAAAAGAAAAAAAAAAGGATGATTCTTAGCAACTCAATTATGCTACTCACATGATTTTTATTGATCATTTCAGCCTTGCTTTTTCAAACAATTTGCTGTATTGCCATATACAGTGACATGGCATGTTTCTTATCATTCTATCCTCAGTATTATGGATTGAATATTTATATTCAATATTCAAGACCATATTTATTCAAGATTATACCATTCCAAGCCTATTGTTTTAAATGTTTTAACTGATCGGCTCAAGGAATATGTGAGAGACATACAAATTCTTTAGAAGCAGAGGAAGGACTAAAGTGAAAGTCATATAAATGAGAGCAACTTTCTTCATTCTTGGACTATAAGAGCTTTTAATGCTGAGGCCAAAGGACTGGCACATTATGAGTTATGAGAGCTGTAAATAAGTACAGGTCTTTCATTACTAGAGTAAGGAAGGAAAATTTTATTCCCATGATTAAGCTTCTTAATTGCTTTCATTTACATACATGAATTTCCCTAATGCCAATGGCCTCTCACTGTGACATCTGCATCCAATAACACCCCAGTGCCATCAGTGACTCCAGCATTCACAAAACACTGCTGCCAGCCTTGTTCACAGATCAGCTGCAAAAAAAAAAGGCAAAAGCAAACAACAGCACTATAAACGCAGTTGGGGTCCTGACGACGAGATCAAAAAATGTCTGACTGGTGCCATGTGAAAGGAGTTTCTACTCTGCAATTTGTAAAAGGAGATGATGCAGCACACACTGAAATTCACTTAAATCACATCCAGGGACAATGCTTAAGCTAAAGTTCTATTGGCAACATTTTACTCTTTTTGGAACACATGGCTAACAATGCCTTATCTCTATTTGCTCTTTTCCACTACAATTTATTACCCTAGTGAAAGGGTAACAAAACACTTTGTCTTTCTACTAGACTTGAGTGTTTCATCCGCCTTTCCCACTGAAGAACTAGGTAAGCTACAAGGAAGCTGGAGTGGAACATTGATTGATATGCAATAATTCTCATCCATATTACAAAGGCAAATCATATGCATTTGGAGGAGGATGTTCTATTTTCAGATCTGTCAAGTGACTACAATTCGACTTGAAGACACCAGAATCACATAAGAAAGATGACGTTATCATGTAGCAAATTCCCCCAGGTCCTAGTTTCCCAGAAAATGTTCTTTTTCTGATCATGGGAGATGTCAGTTTAATCTTGCCTGAAACGACATTCCAAGCAAGCAGGTAGCTTCCTTGGGGTATCATACAGAGACAGGTTCCTTGCCTACTTCTGCCAACATACATACTGCTTTCTCTATAGAGAGGAAGGCTATTAGGGTATCACCATACACAAGCTGTATTGCTGCACTGTGTCTCTGTAAAGCAGTATCTGTGCCTTACATGAGCATCTCTACTTTTTCTCAGTCCTCTCACCTGTGGATTCTATGAAGCAGATCACACCCGGTACTGGCTCATCCATGCTGCAAGTTCTCCAGTCCTCTCCCCTCAGATTTGTGCATAACCTGTCTCAACTTCTCAGCATCTATGAGGAATGATCCAGGTAAAATTTTCCTCTATAACACAGGCATGCAAAGTAAATTTCAAATTGCGTGACTCTCTGTAACAGTATAGACCAACCCTTTGCCTGTCTGACATTGTAGTATAGCACTTAATATTAATTAATTAGGTAGACTACCTTTTCACCCTAAATTATTAGTTAGATTCCTCTAGGAGCATTATTAACTGGATGCAACTTCATTTCCTATCAGCTTCAGGAATAAGGCAGCCTCAGACTGCTTAAACTCTAGCTTATACTGTCTCCCATTGCCTGGCCTTCCTTTTCTCCTCTCTCCCCCTCTTTTTGTTATTCCACTTGCATTTTCTGGCAATCCTTTAACACTTCATTGGGATTGTAGTAATATAATTATTTTTTTAATGTGGAAATCAAAAATATATATATACTTTTATCATATGAACACAAATACACAAAGTCACTCCCTATAAACCAAGACAGGACTGAGAAACATAGAGAAATAAATGAGAAGGGACAGAAAATACTTCATAAACCCCGAATAGGGCTTTCCAAGGGGCTGTCCCAAATTTTATCTGGCTCTTTGCAAGTGCGTGACAACTGGATAGGGAATTCACCCTGAGACACTGCCACCTCGGCGTGAGGAACACAGCTGTAATGGCACTCAACCTCTCTGAGCTCCTGGTATTGATGCTAATACCTCCTGGCTTGTGCTGCAAAACATGCACAAATCACTTTATGTGCCCCAAGCGAACAGAATTCTTGTGTCTAATCCAAAACAAAACAGATCAAGAAGGCATAGTTTCTGAGGCATTACTCTACAGAGCTGGGGATGGAGGAATCAACTAATCTGGGACTAATGCCAAATCTCAAAAGTATCTAAGAATTCTTTTTCCAGGTAATTCAAGCAATGACAAAAAAGTCCTGTTGCAGTTATGATCTCTTCTGGATCATAACACTCCTTGGTAGTTAATCTCTCTCCCTTTGAAGTTAAGGCTGAACAGCACATTCCCCAAATCTCTGCTCAACATAACTACAGAGTATTGCCATCACTACGTAACACGGTTTGTAGACCTCATACAAATGTACACATCTGGTTATTTTTAAAATTAAAAAGTAAATAAATAAATGAGCAAAATCCAACAAGGCATGGATGGAAAAGTGACACAAACATTTTCAACAATCAGTGAAATACTGATGCTGGAACAAGAGGAGGGAAATGAACTTGGGAGAGCTTGGTACGTGCAAATATACAGTATGTTTACACACACACACGAATATATAAAGGATTTATCGGTGATATAACTGTATTCACAGATGGACTTTTTAGCTGATTCACTAGAAACTTTTGGCCATCGTTGACTAATGCAACTATATTAACATATTTTGTATTTGGAGAATTCTTCAGTAGAGAAAGCTACTGAAGAAAGCTAGCTTCATACATTAGGGTATTTCAGAAACATCTTTAGTACATCAAAGCCCCTGAAGTGCTTGTTGTCCAAAAAGACAGTTTCTTCGTCATAATAAAAATTAGTGAATCTTTATACCAGAAGCTTGGCAAACAGAAACCTAGGGATTATCCCCAGCTGTCTGCCTTTGTAAGATAAATGGACATGTAACCTCAAAAACTTTCATGAGTTCTGAACTCTCAGCCTCTCAAAAATGCTGTTTTATCACAACTTTCACTGACTACGTGTTCTGAAGGTCACAGATTCAAATCCAAGAGGAGGACAAATTTCCATCATTGGATTTTTTTTTCAGCCAGCTTTAAAACAGTGTATATATTCCTTGGTGCAGCTTTACTGGACATTACCAGAGCAAGTCACTTCTTTCTCCAAGGTTTTAGATAATAATAACTACCAAGAGGAACTACCAATAAATCAGCTAAACAAACTTTAAGAAATTCAATGCAAACAAGCCAATGCATTATGTCAGTAGTGACCTTATTGGTTCAGGTAACGCCTTCCCAGATTCCTTGTTTCCAGTCATGAGAATGATATACCAAGTATTCAAACATCTGTTATTATGCTGTTATTTAGTGCATGTTTGTTTTTTTTGTTGTTGTTGGGTTTTTTTGTTTGTTTTTTCCCCCCTTACTTCCTTTTTTGGGTAAGATTTTTATTTCCACAGAGACTTATAATATTAATGCAGGGAAAAAAAAAAAAAAAAAAAGAATGGAGCTAGCAAATTGTACAACAGGAATGAGTCAAACACAGCTGATGTATTCGTCTCTTACTGTCTGACCAAAGCATTAAACATCTGGCAGCTGACTTCCATAGTCAAATTATTATTATGAAAAAAAAAATCAATTATCCTGATAATAGATATTAATTTATAGGATAGCTAATTTAGTGAAAATTATTGGTCTGTAAAGACAGGAAAAGAATCAAGAACATAGATTATCCTAGCTAAAAAGCAGCATCATTTTTGTTTTTTCCCCATTCTTCCTAGTTTGAGGTGGTGGTCACTTTTACCTGCTTAGGAATAATAATTTTTCTTGTAACCAGCATTCTACCTCAGTTCTCTTTAGTTCGTTCATTTCATCACTCATTTATAGTTTCATTCACTGGAAAGATATTTCATTGGTCTGACTAAACTTCTTTCTTCAACTTAATGACTATTAAATTGCTTTTATCAGATTTCTAAGTAAAGATGCTCTTAGATACTTAAGTCAAGAAAAGTTCCATTGAGACAGGAAACATCAATCGATCTTGTTAAAGAAAAAAATACATGTGATGAGGAGATGAAGGGTCAAGAGGAAGAATTCTATATACAGCCTTAACAGAAGAGCAAGTTGTTGCCTCCTTGAAACAGTGACCTAACAAATAAAGATAAAGCCTAAAACCACCAATGTAAGTCAGACTACAAGGAATTTAGGAACCCACAGCTTTCCTCAGTGTTCACTAGTTTCCCTTTTCTAGATATCCTCCTCATTTCTCCTTTCTTTCCCTCTCCTTCTATCCAATTTACGTGCTCTACAGTAACAAGAGCTCTGTTAATTGTACACCAGTGCCTGCACGTTCAGCATTGCTGCCCCTTGATTGGTGCCCCCTGCTGTCATACCCTCTGAGCAATTAGCCAGTCTGTTAATTTCACTTTCCTCAGTTTTATGGAGGAGAGTCACTGGCTCTTACAACACAAGATGTGGCAGCTTTGCTATATCCCATAGCAACATCACCACCTGCTCCACCAGGGCTGTGCAACTCATTGTGAAGGGATATTAAGAGCTAGTATAAAGTGCTGCCAGAGCAATTTGGGCCAAACTCAGTTTTCAGGCCTTTCCTGCAAATCTGTCCTCTTCCTGCAAATCTGAAAATCCAGATTTTAGTCTGCTCTAGCTTCCCCTTTGCTGCAGAGAAAAGTTTGTATTGCTATGAATCAGAGATGGTGTCTGTAGTGGATTATAGCACAAGAGAGGACGAGATCATCCTAGATTCCCCATTTCTCCCATTGGACTCAGGTTGCTGACATCCTGGCCTATGAACAGAAAATGGGAGTATCACAACTGAGTATTCTTCCCTCTAACGTTGTCCCATTCATGACATATCTGGAATACATTTTCTCCAAGGGGGACATCACAAAGCACATCATCACTGGGGAGGACCAGGCTTTTCAAACTATTTAATCTGTTATGTAACGATCTGAACCCATATGCTAAACGCAGTGCTCCCCCAAGACCTCTTCTGCTCAAGGGGAATTTTTCCCCCTTTCTTTAAGCCTCAAAAGGCCCTACACAATTTTCTGCTGCCTCTGCTTTGGTGGTGTCCTAAATTAATTACAGGGGAATCAGACTGTCCTTCCCTTCACTGTTTTTTCTACTCACTTCAAGGAACATACATGTAAATGGTAGTACTACTTCCTCAAAACCTAGAAATTTGGAGACAACACTGTAACTGGAAATTACAACTCAGAAAACAGTACTGGGATGCAAAACCGTAAAATATCAGTTCATAATTTAATCCTTAACACATCACTATATTTAACCAGTAACATGCACTCTAGCAATTACAAATTGTACCACTTTCAGATACAACTCCAAAACCGACTGGAATTTATGCTTTTCTATTCACCTCTCTGCTTGCTTGAAAGGGGCTGACTTTTCCATGTGTTCCATTTAAACTCTTTGAACTAATTCCAGCATTTTCGATAGTCAAGCCTTTAACAGAAAGTCATATATTCGAGTTCACTTTCTAAAAATCACAATAACCTCTAATGCTACATGTTCTGCATATACTAACTTTCTCCCTTATTCTCCATCTATGACATACAAACATACATGCTTCAGAAAAGTGGGGGGGGGGGGGAACAACATTTAATTTCCTATTAATTAAAAACAGAAAATAAAGAAAGAGAAAACAGAAACCAACAGGAGGGGAAAAAAAGGTCATAATATAGTCGAAATAATTAAGTAATCTACCCAAAGGAGAAACAGATGCCGTCAGACTGCCACAGTTGTCAGCTACCTTGTGGTAGCACACTCCACATTCACTCTTTCAGCAATGGCTTGGACTTACATATTGTCCTTCAAAATGGACAGAGCACACTGTTAATGCAGCTCAGCTAAGAAACAGATTGTTTTAAGACAAGTTACACCCAAAAACAATATATTTCAGATGTATTTTTGGATAATCAATAAAGTTAATTTTTTGAAGGGTCGACACATCAAATTTGGGATGATTTTCTGACTCCTGACAGCTTTGTGATTTAAATCCAACTTGAAATTTTGCAAGATGGCTTCTCAAAATAGCATTTCCCCTCTGACAGTGCCAAATCAAAGCTAATACAAGCAGCAACATACCAGTTGAAAATAAAAAGTGCATACTAGTTTCATTGACGGTTCAATGACCAATTAAAACATCTAGTCCAGCTGAATAGCATGCACTTGAAAAAGTCACTTAACCTCAGTTTTCCTACTTGTAATGTTACTTACTGTTCATTACTAGTTTTCTGTAATATGCTAAGGAGTGTAACTACATACAAGAGTTTGGTAAATGTTAAAGATTAATCATTTATTTAAATTCACAGTACCGTGGATTTCAGAGTGAAGAAGAAAGGACTAGGCCCCTTGTTTACAACACTCCTGGTTTTTAAGAAATTCATGTACCGTCTATAACATAACATTACTAGATCTGCTTGCACAGTTAAAATATCGCCATCGTGACAGGAGACTGACATCTTCACCCTGAAAACATTGCCTGTGATTGTGGTATGTGTTCAGGAGATATACTGACACAAATACTGTGATACATTCTGAAGAATTAGCAACAACTGTGGAAAAATATATCTGAAGTGATCTGGAACTTTCCATAAATAGTGTGGGTTTTTATACTTCTTTCCAACTCAGGTAAGAAACAGTTAAATTATTTTTAATCATCATGTGGTACTTTATTTAATAAATTGATGTAAACACCAAATTAAGTTCTCTGCCAGTGAATGAAATAAATGAAAATGCTTTATGAAGGAAAGTTGGATCAGTAGTACAAGACAAAAACCCAGACTGAAAGAATTAAAAGCAAGCAATATATTTTGGTAGCCTATTAAAGTTTTAATTAATTATCAACTTAAACAGCATACAATAGTAAAAACATCTGTAATACTGAAAAAAATGTAACGGAAGGAAAAGTCAGTCAGTAACATTTTTATTAAAAACAAATCCCTCCCATACACACAGAATTAAACATTTACAACTAAGCCACACTACATAGAATTTCCAGCCACATGTGTCAGTCTCATCTGACTCCTCTACTTAAAGAAAAAAATCCTAATATGAAGGAAAAAAAAAAAAAAAAAAAAAAAAAAGCCTAATGTAAACCTTGAGTGCTTCCCTTAATTCAGATAAAAATTTGACTTTAAATGCTTGGACAAATTTATTAACAGAGATCTCATTTTGGGTATCGTTATTTCAGAACTGGATTGTTTGCCCTCGAGTAGTTGGCACAAGTCTCCCTCATTACACATTCTGGCAGGAGTCTGCAGTTCCTGCCTTCATGGCAGCACAGGCTCTGAAGCTAATTTCTTCCAAAATGAGAAGGCCAGAATTGAAAGGTGCCAAAACCATTGCCCCTTCACATGAGCCCACAGAATTTGCAGACTAGGAAAAACATTCTAGATCGTACTGACTGGTGGTATACAGGAAAGGAAGGGTTTTTAGAAGGGCTAGACTTCTGGTGCTCCTGTAAACACACTTCCCTAATAGCTATCTGCAGCTGAAACGCTGAATCAAAACTAGACACAGATACTATTAGTGTAACCTTAATGGTGACACAAAGAGAATTCAAATAAAAAGCTGTATTCTTTCAAATAATATTCTAACATCTGAATGTTTTCTTACCATTTTTCTCCTTCAGTAGTTTAAACTCTGTATTTTAACATTCCTGAGTTGGGGAGGACATCTCTTAGAAAAAAAAATACATTTATCAAACTAACGGTAGAAAACTTTCAAGCTTAATGCATATCTATCTACACTAGTTAAAACAATTACCTGGTATTCATACCACTTAATTGATCATTAATGCCTAATCATGAATATTGACAGTTACGATAGCCAACACTAAGAAAAAAATCTCAGAATGGAATATTTTCTTTCTCAGACCTTAAACTGGTCACTGATAGCATAGACCAGGATACAAACATCAAGGAAGTAAGTTTTGCCGCCTCTAACTTTCAAGAGATTTCTTGTAAACCCTTCTTTAGAGGCCAGTACCTGTGTCATAGTCTGATTCAGATACGACAACATCCAGTAGTTCACAGCTCTTGTTTAGTACAGACAATTAATATGCTACAGTCACAAGCAAAACATCAAACAATCTAAAATGAAAGAGAAATATTGGGGTTGTAATTCCAGCTTTGCTTTTTCATCATTCATATCTTCATTTCTGACCAATTTTCACTGAAGAGAAAACGCATGTTATAAGGAAATGAATTAAAGAATGAATTGCCAAGGCACAGGTTCAATATGAAAGCCACACCTTCTTACTCTCCTCGGGAAGGAAAGAGGGAGCAGCCAAAAGAAATGGTGTGCTGCTCAGATAGCTTTGCAGCTCCTCAGACCAGCTGTTTGCTAGAGTATGCTCCCAGTAGCTTCACCTCAACAACTGAGATTTGTGGAGAGGAAAAAAAAAACAGCATTAGGACAGGGCAAAGCCAAGCAAGACAACTACCCTATGCATACACTCTCATTGACACTATCCAGATTGGTCACACACTTCAACCCTCTGCTCAACTTGTCCAAATGCCAACACAGCGGAAGCAAGCAGCCTTCATTTCAACATTACCATAAACAATATGATGGGATTGAAAGCACCCTCACCATGTTTTCTGATAACGTTAAACTGGGTGGTAAGGCAGGCACATCTGAAGGGAGAGACATCTTGAAGAAAGACCTCAACAGGCTGGAGAGTGCACAAGCAAGAACTGCATGAAGTTTAACAAAGACGGGGCAGGGTCCTGCACCTAGGATGGCATAACCAAGGAGTCCAGTACAAGCTAGGGTCCATGCAGTTAAGGAACAGCCTTGCTGAAAGTGACCTGGGAGTCCTGGAGGAGTAGCTGAGACTGAGTCAGCTGTGCACTGCAGTAGCAAAAAAAAAAAAAAAAAAAAAGGTAGATCAGATCCTGGGCTGCACCTGCAGTGGATTACTAGTAGACCTAGAGATAGAGATTTCATCATACCACTCTACTCAGCACTTGTCACACCACATCTGTAGAACCGTGTCCAGTTCTGGTGTCCCCACAATTCAAAAGCGATGTGAACAGACAGGAGAGGGTACTAAGGAGGGCCACAAAAATCATCTAAGTGCTGGAGAACCTGCCCTGTGGGACTGAAGGACTTCAGTCTTTTCACCATGTAGAAGAGCAAGCTCAGGGGAAAACTAAGCACGGGGTAGCTACAAAGAGGACAGAGGCTCTTTCTTCACAAGGAGGCATCTGGAGAAGACAAGGGGCAACAGGCAGAAATTGCACTGGGAGATGTTTCATGTTGAAAAAGAAAATAACTTTTTAGAGTGAGAACAATCAATTATTTGAATAACTTCCCCAGGGAGGAGGTTACAATCCCCATCACTGGAGCTTTTCAAAATGTGATTAGCCAGGATGCTAGATCATCCTATAAAGGCTCCATTTTCCCAAGAAAAGTTGGACCTGCTGATCCCTAGAGATCCCTTCCAACATGGGCTGTTCTGTGGTTCTACGATTCATTTAGCTGCAGCATATATGAAAATTCTTTCTACTTTATCTCTGTTGAACATAGTACATTAGCCTACTATTTCAAGTAGAACAAAGTGCTCATAAATCAAGCACAAGTCAACACAGCAATGCATATTGCTTTGTTCTTTGTTGTTCTTCTTTTCAGTGTCCTCCAAAGAGGAGACGAACTAGTCCCTTCAGTGTCTGTTTGAAGTGACTCATAATAGCCGTAATCTGCTAAGAAGGCAAACTGTTTAAAAAATTAAATAAAATTTAGAAAGACTTGACTTTGGGCAGTTGGCCTTAGCTGTCTACAGCTCATGGATAATCCTTCCTGTGTTACTTTATAACTTTAATCCCCACCTTTGCCCTCAATATATTGTCTACAAGTAAAACAGCCTGTAAAAAGGCTGCCTCTTTATTCAGATGAATAACATGCTAAATCATGGTCCTGTTCTCAGCATTTTATTTCAGGCTACAGAATTCCAAAAACTTTTGTAACTAACACATCAGGAGCATGGGCAGGGGAGAAAATCAACAGTAATACCTGGAAACTCCCTTTACAGTTTGTCAAAGCTAATTTTCTGTGCTCTGAGTGAATCAGCTCGTGTAAATGAGGTATTTCGCCACTTCCGTCGCAGTTCTCTGGCAGGTATTTATACCCATTGAAAATTATGCAGATTCTCAACTTTTCTTTGAACAAAAATGTCCTGGAATGGAAATTCATCATTTCATTTCCTTACAATAGAAGTATGCTCAAAGGGAAACACCACCTGTTCCTCGCAGATGGTCAATTAGCATTGAAAAAGATCACCTGTACTGGAAACCCCCTATTTTCTAATTCTACCACCAGGAGGTAAATCAGCACTGTAAGTCACAATGAGGTGCCACCCGATTTAACACTTGCTTGTGTTTCAGTAGCATGCCCGTAGCGCATACTGCTAAGTGTCCATTCTCTTATAGCAGTGCCTATTCATCATCCTTACAAGAATTGTGCCAAGACTGTGTTATAGCAAAATGGACTTGGAGGTAAGCCATTGCATTTACATTTATTAATGACCCTTGCTGAGGAACTTCAACACATGATCTACTCACCTGATTCAGGATTCCTTTATAAATACACGTAGCTATTATTTGCCTCCCCCACTTATATAAGGAAGCATCTAGGATCAAAATTGAGATTGATGTAATCACTGCTCTCACTCTTCATCTGTAATGCCAACTGACAGTCATATGCACAACAAAAATTGAAAGTAACTATGAACGATGCAAACATCATCAATCTTTAATGATGTCTTAATATGTGAAGATTGTATTATGTTGCAAGTCAGAGAACCATATCCCTTTTCTACCACTTTCCAGGCCACAGTGAGTTACAATTCTTTGGATTTTTTCTTCATTGTTATCAAGGCTGAAAGAAAGTAAGGACAGATGCTTCTGCACTCAAAGCATTTACTTTATTAAAAGCTTTTCTAATGTGAAAAATGTACACAGAGTCACTCTTGCAGGAGATGCATTACTGTTATTTTCACCACTCCAAGTACAAAATGAGATTAAGAAAGGGGTTCAAGAGCTGCATTTAAATCCAATTCTGCAGCTTCTGAATGTGTGCTAATGCAATATTGTGGGATTTAGAGGTAAGGACCTCAACAGCTTAATCTGTGGCTTTTTCAAACATCTGGGTCATTGGCAATGTCACTGGTGCTTTTATTCTAACTAAATCAAGGGGATAATAAGTATAATCCCTAAGCAGTTACTTGCCTGCAAGTCACCAAAAATACACTTACAGCAATGAATCAGCAGCTGGTATTAACCCTTTGAAAATACGGGATGCACTGTTAAAAGTAAAAGCTGATGTCTTCAAATCTACCTGAATAACTTATAAAACCACAATGTATATATCAAAAAGGGAGACCTACCTCAAACTGCCACACCAAACACCTGCCAGACTGCATTCTGTAAAGCCAGACAATTCTTAAGTAAATAGATATATATTCCCTGCATGTCAAATTCAGGCACTGGAATAAATGGCTGAGACTGGGTTTAATCAAGATTCAGGCAACCAAAAGGTCTGAAATTCTAGTCAAATTTTTTACAGTATTACATTTGCCACCTGAAGGCCAACTACCAACAGCAAGTTTATAAAACCCTGTACCTTGATTTGCTCCATATTTAGCTTCCAAGCGACTTGCATCAGCACAGTAAGTGGGTGGTGGGAAGCAACAGGGAGCTCTCAGCTTAAGAAAGATTTCCTTCTGCCTTGCTTTGATAATATCCTTTTAATAAATGATACTTCTACATTGTTGTTTTGTTTTGTTTTTCCTCTGGTTTTCCTACCTGATTAGGAAGAATATTAGCAGTATCACCAGGTTATATGTCCAGATACAGGGACAGTGTGGGAAACGCATATCAGTTTACTTGTAATGCACAGAATTGCAATACTGGCTACATCAGAAGGTGAATCATTCAAGCACTACCAGACCCAGGTGTTTGTTGCAAATGCTACTGAAAGAACTCAGCTCACCATTGCAAGAAAGCTGCAGAATTGTTCCTCCTAACATCAGCTAAATCACAAAAATAAAAAATAAAATAAAAAAATCTAATCATTCTGATGGAGATACAGTTATAAATACTGGAACTCTCATGTGTCAAATTGTGAGCAAGTACTGCTGGATCCTTCATGCCCTTTTACTGCAGCAGGTATTCATTCATCCACTAGTCAGCTACAGATCATAGTGAAATGAAATGCCAGATGATCTTGATTGTTCATATAATTCTCTATCATGTTTTCCTTTGTTCTCCTTCCCTATCTTTGCTCTACCACCACTTTTTGGAGGACTTGCATCCCGCTATGCTCTGACATTTACCCAGTTCTATGGCTGTTTTGGGAACAGCTACACCTCAGGAAGGGTAATGCAGCTGTGCAATGGCTCTGTGAGTACATGATGATGGACAACACCACGCGCTCAGCATGCTCCTGCTCTGCACAGTATCAGGTAACTGAAAACCCAGCAGCAGTAAAGACATTCTTGTTTCTGTTTAGTTCAATTTTTTTGGTTTTCTTTTTCCACGTTCTATCTTGGGGTCTTGGCAATGGATGCATCACTGAGCAGATTGTTCAAAGCAAGATATAGTACAGTGCCATACAAATACTGCCATCATATTTTATGCTCTTTTCATCAGTTTATGTTTTTATACCAGCCTGGAATGTTATTGTTTTTCTATGGTCCCTATAGTACAATTACTTTCCCATTGAAACGTTTATGTCTTTTACACATGAAGTTAAAACTGAATTCAACAATTTAATACTGTATTCTTTTAACACATTTTTCTGCATTAGTCCACATTACATCTCACTGCCAAGGGTTCCGTTTCTTTCTTTTTTAAAAAAAAAAAATATTTTTAACTTTCGCAACAAAATGGAGGTAGAGGTAGCAGTTTTTTTTTTTTACTAGAGCTTTCTGAATTTCCTTTGTTTTCTTCTGATATTTGTGTAAATAGCAGATTGTATCAATTTTCAGATTACCAATGACATTACAGAACTGTAGCTCGCGTGCCTTGTGTGCTCAATGCCTGCCTTTCAGCCTAACAAACAGCATGCGCAGCACAGGTTCTGTATTCTTGCATGCAGATCATTTGGCCTGCCAAGCAATCGTGCACATTGGAATAGGGCAGTAGTCCCCAGCCCTGGCTTCATGGCACCTCACTATAAGTAAAGAAATCCCCACGTTATAAATGCTGTGCTAAATCTGCAGTATTCATAATGATACATGTTTATAACTCACTCCTACTCACTCTTCTGTCTGTGCACGCATGTATGAGTGTTTCAAGAGGCTAACAGAATGTATGACCTTTAAAATTAAGACTGTGCCATAAATGGAGGAATACAATTCCTTGCAGTGAACACTAATATTGTTTTCAATGCCTCACATCTTTGTGCACTCTCTCCAGGCTGAAATGACAATAGCAATCATAGCTGACATAATTGACCCTTCTAATATTCTCTAGTGAGACAATATTTTCAAAATGGCAACAGGCTAAACTGGTATTTATTAGCCTGGAGACCCATAAAAATCTCTGCATTGCCAGGATACCTCTCAAAAGCAAGCAAGTTAACATGTTAGAAGTGTTGAAATGCTCAGAATGCACAAAATAATAGAAGCCAAAGGACAAATCTACCTTTAGAAGAGGACAATAAATTAATAAATACACCTGTTCCCATTTGGACTAATAATAAACACAAAAATGTTCCCAAATATAACAGAATGATTTGCAAGAATTATGAAGTGGTACGAGGGGTCCTACAGCAACAATATACTTCACTAGTACAGCCCCACAGATAACAGGATGTTAGCTGTTGCTCCCCTCACTTCTCACCTGGTGCGGATAACATCCAGCAACTCAGGATCCTATTCCCACTGAATTCAAGTGGTTTGGCAACAACTTGTTTAATGTGTTTTGTCTTATTCTGTTTCTTTTTCTCATGGTGAAGTCAAGCACTTGATGCCACAGTTTCTGCACCGCTCACTTTTTTCCATTAAGTTTTTAAATTTAAGCTACATGCATCTTTTCCTTTCAGAAAGCAGGATGAAGAATGCTGGAAATGAAAATTTCCGTATTCCATTTATCTCATTTTAACCTTAATAACAAGATTTAACCATATTGAAGTCTCCCAACTACCTTTCATTGACTTCAGGTGATCCAAACCAAACAGAATTCACTAAAAAATCTCCTGCTGATTCAACAGGCCCCTTGTTGCTTATTAATCAAGCACACAGTTGCAGCTATATGTTAAAATGCCAAGTTATCCAATATTTGAACTATCTGAAGATACCAACCCAGACAGAAATCCCATAATGACAGGCAATATTTTTTTTGAGAGAGGATTGCCCTATCTTTCAAATTATTAGCATTTTCTTCAAGAACTGCTCTAAGAATGCACTCACAAAGCCTGAACGCCAACTTGAAATGCACTGCAGCGCTTAACTTTCCAAGGTAAAAATCCTTGAAGCTTCTGCCTTTTGCAAAAGTTGGTCTAGAGAATTACTTCTATATACACTTTCAGTGTATCACAGTCATTGCTAATATTCTGTTCTAGCTACATTTCTGCAGCAGATTTATTCAGAAGACACAGAAGAGTAACGTGCCTTCCAGTGGCCTGAATAAAAAAAAGACTGTCTTGCAAGCTAAGACTGTCTTGCAAGTTTTTGATTACACCTTAACATAATTATTTGGTGCAAATGAACTGAAAAAAAAAAAAAAAAAAAAAAAAAAAAAGATGGACCCCTTTACCTCCAGATTACAGCAAAACAGAACCTTGGTTCCATAGTCCTAGCCTGTGGATGGCTATTTGTGGGAATAAGGATGCCCAAACCACACTGGCTCTGGCAAGTGTAGTAGTACTATGATTTTGAAACCATGTCATGCCTTGAATCATGTCTATGGCATGAAATTCTTCCTCATGCAGCACCAAGTTTATGTCCTTTCAGTATCTACCCTCCTTACAGGAAAGGGGTAATAAGGATTATTAAAGGCCACCTGAGCAACACAGGCTTACTTAGGTTCACACTGACTGTCACTCAAGACAAATGACAAGTTGAAGAGCCATCACAAGTATGGCAGTTTCTCCTAAGACTTGTCCTAAGACAAGGTGCCCTATCAGGTACTTTAGGAAGACTCTGTAGAGGCATGAATGTGTCCTAAAGATGTAGATGCCTTTCTTGGTAGGCTGGATTCCTCTCCAACTTCATACTAAGACAGATGGAAAACTTGTCTCAATCATTCTCTGAAATTCTCTAAGAAGTAGAACTGTTCACACCACCACTCATTCTTCATCACACATGCTGCCGTCAACAACTGTGTGCAGCAAAAGAATTTGAGACCTTCAGTGATGTGTGGTTCAGTAACCTTAGTCCTGATACAGAAGCCCCGTACTTGCTGGTAGAGAGATTCAGGAGGGAAGCTGACCCACTGTTCTCTCCTCCTCTTCTCTCTAGATTTTCTGTTTACTCCTAACGAACATCATAATTAAAGCTGCAAAGATTTAAGGATACAGTTGAGACTGAATAAACTGAACTTATTTTCCATTAGCAACCACATGCTAACTGCTTATCACTGGCCATTCAGTGATTCAGACCTACACTTGCCACCTTTTGAACTATCTATACTGTCTTTCTCTCTGATAGTCTACATAGAGAAGATTATAAAAGTATATTCATTCTCTCTTTAGGTGAACAAATTTAATTTCCTTCATGCATAATCCAACTCTTACATATGAATGAAATATTTCTAGAAAGAACCAGAGGAGACTTCCAGTTAATATGGCTTACACCCACCCACCAGCAGAAATGACAAGAAGCACACATTGTACATCTATACTTTGTCACACAGAACTTTTTACTTTTTACCTATAGACATTTATGTATTATAATTTTCATTTCTAGGATCCTGCTTATCAGCCTGTCCAATATTTCACATAAAAAATTTTTTTTTTTAAAATCATCCAAAAATTAAAAAAAAAAAAAAAAAAAAAAAAAAAAGTGGGGGGAGTTTTCCCAGTAGGTCTCTTTTGTGTAGCACAATGCACCTGTAACTATGGAATGCCTGCCTCCTACTCCATCACAGGTTTGAATGGCAGCTGCTTCAGTAAAACAATAGCAGCTATGCAGATGCTAATACCAGACAATGGCTTGACATGCTGAACCATAGTTCAGCACATTTACATTGTGCTTGAAATGTGATTGAAGTGATAATATTGGAGTGACAGTTGGAATGCTATTATCTCATTTTCTTACTATGTTTCTGCCTAACTTTACTACGTTCCTTAAGTTAACACTGACTGACCATTCCATAGTGCTGCAATAAAGTGGATTTACACAACTGATGTACTTGCATGTAAATCTCTAATACATCTTTTCAAAACCCCCAAGGGGACCTATTTTTTTTTTTTTTCCAAAATGAGGTTTAAACGCCATTTATTACTTAGTATAATGAGACATCAAAAGAAGTCATTATCTTCAGATCATGGACCTGACTGGGCAGTAAATACAAGAAAATACAGCTAAAAAGCAAATAACTAGAAAGATCGGTCCTCCCTTAGGTAATGTCTGCCTTTAAATAATCTTTGTACTATCATTAATTTAGTCTTAACATCAAAACTTGAAGACATTCTGGTATGTGTATATATGTTTGTTTATTGTCCCAAACAGCAAAGAAATTATGCATCCAGTATATAAACATTCAAGTGATAACAGAGCACTACACGCTCCAGAGAAATGTAGGTTGATCTACAATGTTTATGTTGACTTTAGATGCTTCTGATTAGATTTACCTGTGTATGATTTCATAGAAAAACTAATCTGGAATATCGAGTTACACAGTTCTCAAATGCCACTTAATGATGACAGTTATAATGAGAAATCAATCAAAAGATATGGTAGTTTGACTTTGGGGAATAACCGTGCATTTTGATTGAAAAGGTGCTTTTTCTAATATCCATATTTCAAGAAATCTTTTCTTCATTTTTTTTTTTCATTTATTGCTCTTTTATTATGCTTTAAGATGATATAATTAATTTTCCCCCTTTTCAAAAGTTGATTTCTTTAACCTAAAATTCTATGCTACCTGACAGTAGCGTCTTCAATCTATGACCGCAAGAAAAAAAATAAATAAATAAATTTACACCACAAAACCCTCCTAGAAAAAGGTAATTAAAGATGTGGACCTGTATGCTCAAAGAAATCAAGACACCAAACTGTCATCAGAACTAAAGGGACTTACAAAACTAAACAAACAAACAAAATACAGGCAGGAGTCTGCATTTCTGTGCTTACTTATCCTTTTAATCACCAAGCAGGCAGGAGTTGGCAATTCTAAATTTACTTATCCTTTTAATCACTGATGAAGACAAAAAAAAATGAAGTCATTTACCCATGTATTGTAATCAGCCAGTGCTAGAATTACAGCCCAGGTCTCACAACATTCCTTCCAAACAGTACATTTCAATAGCTTTATTTCCCCTCTCCATTTCTGAAATAGATATATCTGGATTAAAGTAGTTTAAGAAACTTGTGACCATGTTCTGCTTGATATTTGAAGATTCCCAGAAGGATGTAATATGAGGGAATCTACATGATACATGAAATTTTAAAAGGTAGCATCAAGATAAGAGAAAGTTTACAGCTTGGCTAGGTCCTGGAATAGCTACTACAATCTAGCTATTAGACTAATAAAAATCAAACTCTCATTCATAATTCCTTGTTGCCTCAGTAGCTCCCAGGTTCATTTACCATCAGATCTGGCCACAGGTTCCATTTACTCAGATTTAATGAGCAATCTTTGTGTGTTTGATACTGGAAAATGGCAGATGAGATCATGGTGGAGGAGGGGTTAGTTATCGTTATTATTCCTCATTTGTGTGTTTTTTAAAAGAAGAAAAACTTAACCATTCGTATGAACTTTAGGAATATATGTGAGCATATATTTAATAAGAAAAAAAAAAATCGAGCATCTGTGAACATTCTTTATGCTGTAAAGCTATTACCAACATTCCAATGAACTGGAAAACAAAATTGTTTTTACTAATATGGACAGTTTTAACAGCAGCAAAACCAACTGCTGGCAAAATTAGGACCTAGGTTTGTAAAAAGCAAGCTAGTACCACATCAAGCTCTGTTAACCACAACACACAAGACTATGATTCCCGCACGTTAGGCCTTTTCACATACAATTGGAATGCACCATATGGTAGAAAAGCTTATTTGTGGAGTTGGACTGCCCTTTTCTTCTCCTCATCTCTCACACAGACACATTTCCCTCTTCTTCAAATGTTATTTGTGGAAAGATGTTACAACCCTCACACTACTGCATTCCACACAGCAGGAATCCTGTCTGCTCACAAATGTCAACTGGTCTTCTAACACAGAGAGGAAAAATGCAGTACCATCTGACTGGTTAAATAAATAAATGCCTTTCCCACAATTCTAAGCCATCCATTCCATGCAAAACTAGAGAGACCATCTTTCTGATTGATTTATGATATCCTGATAGCCAAAGAATTACTTAGCAAAATCAGTTTGGCTTGATGTAAAATCTCCTCTCTTCACCAGGAGGAATATATATATATATATATACACACATATATGTGAGCCCCACAAAAGAAGACATTAATTGAGGAATAGTTGAGCTATCATTGACTTATCAAAATAAAGCTGGAGACATAAATCAATTCTACTGCCTGGACAAAGATAAATCAATAAAGCTCAGAAAGACATTATTGATTCTGTAGCCATCACTCACAGGCTCTTCATTTGATTCCTCAGCCATCTGTTTAATTGAAATGATAATTCTGATAACTTCTGGTAGGCCCTGTGCATGTTGACTTTGATACAATATTATTCAATCAAATACAGATGGCACATGACCTTCTGTCAGTGAGAATCCTAAATGTGTTATCCACACGGATTAGTTTGGATAGATACGTTTTGTATTAAACAAGATGCTTCTGTCTAAACTCATTCTTACGTGACCTTTAGCAGGAGAGACCTGTGTTCAAATCTTCCTTTAGGTTCCAGTTTATTTCAGATTTCCTCCCTGCATTTTACCAATAGCTGTAGAGTAAACTAAACAGTTACAAAGGGTATTTGACATTCGTCTTTCAAACATCCTTCCTGTCTTATATTTTCTCCTTGGGTTGTACCTATTAAGCACAAAGACAATAGTGGAGAAGCTGTGAAGTGTGTCTTCAGTACAGGCGCTCTAGCGTGTTCATGGACTTGTTACTCAAAATCTAACAGAAAGAAAAAATAGTGCTTGTCTCTAAGGTATGATATGGTAGTGCATGAGGATGTGTGTACTATTTTTATAAAACTACACCTAGGAGAAACACTATACAAGACTATGTTGCAACTCTGTAGTGAGAAATTATAACCAAGATTAAACTGTGCCCTCATTTTAGAGAAGTTCCTTATCAAGTATTATAATAGAGACTTTGGATCCTTTTCTATGACAACCTACAATGGAGATATTTTCTGTTTTACTTAGAAAGTAAAACAGATCTCCTCTTTTTTCGTCATCAAGCTCCTATGGCAAAGTACTCACTGCTTTACAGCAGACTGACAGCATGCAACATACTGTATGTTTTTTGTAGTGCTATAACGAGACAGCAGAACAAAAATGCACATCAGAATCTGAGGATAACAGCTGAAAACTAAGTGCATTTTGCACCATCTTTCCGCCCCCATTCTACTCCTCCATAACACGGAGAGCTCAAAACCAAACAATATACACTGTAATTAGGGCATAAAGGTCAACATTTGAAATCCTGCTGCTTTGTTTTCATCATACTTCACAAGACTTACATACAAGTTCACAAGGAAAAAACAGGGCTACACTATCCAGAAAGCTATTAAAAAATAAACATGTAGTAATTCTAAAAGAGTTCATAAAATAATAGTCACCTTCCCTGGTGGAACCATACTGAATCCATGCATTATACCAGCACCGGGAAATACGGAACGACATAAAGCTACATTAAGTTCTAGACTAATAGTATGCATATAAACAGAGTCTTTGATAGTGTAAATGAAGCTCTGTTGCCAAATGAATTTGACCTAAGTAAAAACAAAGGTATTGGATGTTCAGCTACAACCTACTTTGTAACCATATGACTGTACCAAAAAACTGTACTCTGGCAGCATTCTGCTAATAGGACTGGAATTAGCACTTTCCATAGTACAGAGCAACAGAACAAAATAGGGAAAACTTCTCAAATTACACAGTTTTGCTTCCAGAATTCACTGCTGTGCATCTAGATGGACACGGGTGAGTACTGGAAGCAGATACCTTTCCTTCACCTACATGACTCATCTCAAGAAGCACTTAATACTGCCTTCAGTGGGCAAATGCCTACCAGAGCAGGCCATTATTTTCTTGTAGAGCATTATTTTCTTTCCTGGAGTTCTCCCATGGTTCAGTTTCTCCTTGCAACAGATTTAAACAGCCACCGTCTGTCAAACAGTAAATTTCTTGGAGCAACCCAGAAGACTGACGCTTATAGCTGTATGGAGCTAGGGGAATTGCAGATACAGTGGGATCTCTCTCCAGAGACTAAGAAGGTCTTAGCTCATCAACAGCAGACTTTTATTCATTTTCAGGCCTGTCATCCCTGTTGGAGGAGGCTATAGTGAAATTCCAGCTCTACCCTCTCCAAAATCATTGCAATGGACCACATACTCCTTCCAGGAAACACGGATATGCAACTTGTAGTTCTGCCAGAGTAATAAACTGGCTACAAGCTGATGAGATCTTTACATAATTTCTCCCATTGCATACCTGTGAAAAAGAAGGAACCAAACCTTCTGATAAGTCTCTATCGTAGAGGACTAGAAAGGCTTTTCTGTTTGTTTGTTTCCCCCCGTAGGAAAAGGCCTAGAGCATTGCGGCTGGATTTTTAGACAGCACTGGGGCTGGCTGTTAGACACAGTTGAGTGAATCTTACTTTCCCGTGGCACTGTCCACTGTAAAGCACAACGTCAGCATAAGTGGGAAATTACACTTTCTGCAATCATCCTACTTTTTAACAGCATTTCCTGGTGGTGTTAAATGGTTACTATAGTTAGAGAAGAATTTTGCTTAGAGAAGCAGGGAATGAAAAAACCTGCACACTCTTTCATCCCCATTTCAGTGTTTGCAATGGAAGTAACAGCTAACATTTGAGTGTATAATAACACACCAAAAAATGTTGTAGCTGGAGGGTAGATGTTAATTTAGTACCATAATGTGAACTATTTGCAATACAGTTACTCCCCATTAACATCAATTAATAAGCTATTTACAGCAAGAAATGCATTTTATTTATAGTGATAAAATAACTAAATCAAGTCTTGTAAGGAGGCATTTTGTAAAAGAAAAGAAAGAGGGAGAAAACATCCCTAAGGTTTATTGGCTTCAACTCTCATTTTTGTCTTAATCATAATGAAATAACTTGAAAGAAGACATTTTTCCATATATGAAACCAATCAGCTGTCTAGTACCGGTACATTTTACGATTTTTATTACTTTTTTAGTTTGTCGGGGAATCAAGTGTCTCAAGGGCCGGGGGAGGGGGGAGACAGAATATGCTATATAATCAGTATTTGGAATAAATATAATTGTGTTAAGTAGCCTACTCACTCTCGGTGGTATTGAAAATTCAATCTGAAAAGCAAATACAGAGGGAGATGGAACAAAAATATTCTGCATATAACGCAGCATGAAATCATATCCAATTAAAACTGAGAAATATAATTTGATGATGCAAGCCAGGGAAAGATCCATTTGTAACAACAAACATTTTGATAAATAAATTTTCATATAAATTTACCTTTTTTTTTAAGCTATTGATTACCATTACAGAGGAGAGAATATTGACATGTGCATGAAACCATAACGAGTTAAAATTAAGCTTCAGATAGAGTGTCTCTGGTTTGTCTCCACGTTTAGAATTAACGAGAAATGCTCACATTCTGAAATAGATTCTGTAACCAGCTCTACCACACACCTGTCAAGGTTGACTGATCATCCAAAACATCATTCTCCTGTAATCTGACCGAGAAGCAGTGACAGCGCAGACACCAGTCCTTGAAGGAGATTTACCTCCCAGCCAGGTTCTGCTGATTACAGGGCTTCTGTGCCACCCTTGCTTCACATACAACAAGACAAAATCAGAGTAGAAACTTTAAACACACAACCTGATTGGCAGAGACTGAGGAGTAGAACAGAAAAGCTTCTGAAGTAAATGACATTATTAAGTTTAAATATACATACAGATATATATATATATATGTAAATAAAATCAGGGACAAAGCTTTCTTACTGCCAAAGTCTTGAGTTCTCCTCCAGTTCCCCCATTCGAAGCAGTACAAAGGAGTTGTACATCTTTCACAGGATGAAGGGCCTTACAATTCAAAATTAAACTAATAATGTACCATTTAAGACTATATGCTTTGAGGAATTTAGACACTGCCAATTCATCTGGGGAAAAATAGGCATGTTTTCACTTGCTATTACTAATAAATTTGCTGAAAAAGAACTTCAGGAAACCTAAACAATTAGTAAATCAGTGCCAATACTAAGAAATTCAAAGAAACTATTTTAAATTCTTTTAATTTGACAATCTCAATGTGAATGATTTCAAAACAAACACACTGGATTTTTTTAATGGTGTTTCAGTAATAGGTTAATCTAAATTAAAAATGAAGACAAAATAAAATTTTAAGAAACAACAAACATTACATTTGAATTAAGTGAATTATTCCTGCTTAGACAGAAAATAGGTGGGGGTGTAATTATACTATTTTGGATGGTGAATAGAAACCACAAAAGATCCATTCAGCAACTAAACATGTTTTTTTCCTCTCTCTTCTACAAAGGTTGCATGTAATATTTGTCATATGAACAAAAAAAGCATTACGTAATCCCCCACAAGATGGGTTCGTATTACTTGCACAAAGCCAAAACCAAATTCACAGAAAGAGGCAAACTTTGGTCTTACATTTAATGTCTTAAATTACATGGCCAAGACACACACACACACACAAAATAAATAAAAATAAAAAATAATCCTTAGTTTAGGATTAAAAACTACAATCAAATCCAGGCCTACATTGTACATCACCTCTCTTTGGCAGAGCAAATGACACCATATGAAATGCACATTGAGGAAAATAATAATCCCTTATCAATTTATAAACATAAGCATTTGAAATACACATTTCTAAAAATCAACAATTCCTCTGCATCTGAGATGTCTCCAAGTAATGATGCAGAAGTGCATTAACACTGTCAGAAAATAAATATTATTCATTTGTTTTCTTCTAAACGTTTTTCAATTAATACTGATGCTTTGAGAAGAATTTTTTTGAAAGATCTCAGCTAAACACAACTTACATTATTTTTTCCATGACCAAATGCCTCCAGTAATTCCAAACTGAGTTTTCCACTCCATAATGTATTTACTGACTGCTTTTGCCTGAGTAATTAGAAGAAACAAGTGGCAGCTGCATTTCAATTGCAAAGCAATCGTGGTGCTACCACACCTGTCCCCAGAGGCAGCCTGCTATTTTACCCTTCCAGAAGCAAGCTGTAAAATATTAAAAATTTTGTCAGTCTGGCCCCTTCTACGAAGAGTAATATTCTCTACCTCTATGAACAGATTCCTCTCTCTCTCCTTTTTACATCTCTTCTGTTTGGCAGGCCTGGTGAAGGAATCAGTGATGCAGTTTTCGGCACCGTTTTGGAAAGCCTACTACAGAACAACAGAAGCCTGTAATCACTTGCATGGAGGAACTGAAATGCAGCATGTCCTCATCCTACATCTCTCCCAAAGAAATGTCTCTGCCCAGCAATCATATTGACTGAGATAATAGTCCTGGATTATACGTCCTGACTTCAGAGTAACAGAAGAAGCTGAGCTATTATTACGCTGCTAACGGTGATCACATCAGGCAAGTGTACCTCGGAGAAGAACTGGACGTGATGTGTGTATGATCCATTTCTGGTTGAACACACAGATTCCAAGGTTCCATAGCTATCACACCAACAAAGAATCACTATGAAGATTTGTGCTGTGTTTCTAAGCAGAAGCTAAGGATGTCTAAATCTAGTCCTCAGCTGCCTGATGAGTCTATATGGCAGGCCATAGCATTTAAATAAATGCTTCCTAGCTTAACCTGTGCTTCACAGTGAACTTTCAGAGCTCCAGTAACCAATGAATAACTCCAGGCATACACAAATTCTTGGATAGTTTACCATTCTACTTAGAAATTAAGCATTCATTTATTCAAGTCTTATGATTTAGGAAGGTTTCTTATTAAGAAAGAGCAAACAATGAAAGTAGAAATTCTACTGAGTATTGACAAGATGGGAGTATTTTAAGCCCTGTCTCCCGTTTATATATGACTATTTAGATTCGTTCCGGAGAACAAGTTCAGTACTATATCTAGATAATGCAAATGTGCTAATACGGAAATGTGTTATGGGCTTTCAGGAACATATTAATTTCATTGATGTGCATGGAATTAACAGTTGTACAACAATGCTAGGATTTTATGTTGATGTACTTGTAGAAAAAAAAATCTTACAATAATTTTATAAATGAACATTCTGAATTTAAAAGTTTTACTTCGTACTTCAGAGCATATGGAAAATACGATGCACCTTAGATGATCAGACACCACAGAGCACAGTGAAAGACAAACAGGAACAGAGGAGAAATTGCTGTGGATATAATACATTGCATTGGCACACAGATCTTGGCTCAGTTCCTGCCTATACAACAGACCTTTGACAAGTTACTGAATCTCTCGGTGGGAGAGTAACTGGGGAATTGGCCTGGCTAAAAAACAAGAATTCCATTGGCAGGGGGGCAGGAGGAATAATGACAATTTAGCACTTCCTTTGCTCTATCAATACAGAACCGAGATCATTGCTGAAGCATATAAGCCCAGAAAGAAAAATTATAACTTATGTACTATTGAATGTGCTGGAAAACCCACCTCATAGGGAAGTTTTCTGTGTTTTATTCTTTTCTTAGGAAAAAAGAATCTTTTTGAAAAAGCCTTAAAATTTTGTATGCAAAGAATTTATGCTCTAAGAAACCCAGACAATTTCTTAGAAAACAAAGGCTGAGCACATACATGTGACGCTGCCTCATCTGTTCTAACATTTTATTTCCATAATTACACACTATTCTTCAAATAAAACAACACAGCCTACATTTTTATATGTCCTTAGATAAAAGCATAGTGTCTACTGCTCAGAACTATGCTACTTATTCCAGACAAACAGAATTCATTAGAGTTGTTGAAATAAAAAGAACACAGATCTGCTTTTACCTGCAGCTTCTTAAACATAACAGGAAGGTGTAAGGGTGAAAATTTGCAGCCTTTTGACAGTCACCAGGTAAGTTAGTTCTGAACTTCAAATGAAGGTGACTCTGCTGCCAGTTGAAAATAAATTCTCCATATGACTGCTAATTAAATTATTAAAATAAATACCTTAGAGGAAAAAAAAAAAAAAAAAAAAAAAAAGAAAAAAATCTTATCATGTAAAATGATTAACTTTACAAAAATATTCCGGACTATTATGACAATGAAACTGATGTAAAAATACAGGACTTATAGAAAAATACAAATAAGGGTATGTAACTTATTTTTTTTTTTAATGCAGATTATATTATCTTTTGTTTATTTCTGCCATGTCATAGTGTTTTACAATACAACAACATTTTCATTGCAAGTCGTCTGTGGAATTTTCTATTTCTTGATTTGAGGCGAGATGCTTGATGCCTCATGATTGTGCACCAGAAGGTGTGTGGGGAGCAGGCACAGCACTGCAGAGAAAATCCTAGGCATAACTTACCCAGACCATACAGACTGTGCAAGTCAGGCCTGTCTGGCAGGACTGCCCAGAAGTCTTTTGTCATTATGTTCCACACCCAGATCCACAGCACACACCTCTCATCTGTTTCAGAAAGTTTCTGAGGGGATTCTTAGAGCAGATGATTCCAAGAGTCTCTAAATGCCAGTAAAAACTGAGCTGCAGAATTAAAGAGTCTTAGCAACACCCCAAGTCTTTTCAATCCCTTGGTCCATGCAAGGTCTGGTCTTTCTCTCTCTCCCCCCGTCCCCTTACATGCTGCTACTGATGCACAGCCCCAGAGCAGGCCAGGGTGGGTAACGCTACTTACTCCTGCTTTCCACTCCACAAGAGGGAATGGTCGGTCTCCTTTGCTCCCTGCAGCTCCTGAAAAGATTCACCTTCAGACTCAATCCCTCATTTCGTTTTACCCGCAACACCCCAACCAAGACCAGAGCCTTCAAGAGCATCTGCCCACTTTTACAAGACGACAGAAGAGAAGGAAACATACCATGTCTAATACAATATTCAGACTTTTCATAACGGCTTCTACTTTATTCTTGTTTCAACACATTTGCAGTTAATATATGTGAAATATTTAAATCAAGATGTTCATGGAAACAAATACCAAAACACAAAAATCAGTGAGAGAGGAATTTCTGCAATTAAACTCACCATGTGGCCTCCTCACGTTACATCATCTGGGTAGAGAGAGAAAAAAATATATATATATTTTCCTATTTTCCTAGCTCTTCTGAATTTCCTGATCTTTATTAAATATCCCCCTTATCCCCCTTCCTTAAAAATTCTATTTGCTAAATTTTCATTTTCTTTGGTCTGCCAAACATTAGTCAAGGTGGATTATAGATTACTTTTTTTCCCCTCTTTTTTAAGAGACCTTCCTGCTGGCAATTGAATGATGTAATAATATCATTGGTCTTAAAGCTCTAAGTCTCAGAAAACACGATAGAAAAGAAACATTAGCTTTCAAATAGTTGTATTTAAAAAAAAAAAAAAAAAAAACATTTGAAGAGTTAAATTGATTGCTTAGATAAAACCCCTCTTCTGAGAAGCTACAAAGGTGGTGTCAATCAAACAAGAGTAGGCAGAATGAAAAAACTTGATCTAAAATGTTAATGAAAATGTATCTACTGCAATGAGAAAATACAGTAACCATCATTAGTGCTTAACTCTGGATTGAACAAGTTCTCTCATGCTCACACTCTTCTGAGGATTAAGGTGATCATTGGCATTATCTGTTAAGTGAAGTAATTGTACCATGCTAAAGTGCATATGCCTTTCACGTTGATTTGCAGTTATTAGCGTTTAGTAGTAAATGGACCTTGATAAGCAGGTGGTTAATCTTTCCCTTTCATTATGATCTGTGTGATGTGACAAGAGGGAATGTTATCATAATTTAAAGACAACAAGGATTATGTGAATGATAGCTGTTTTAAGGGCCTTGAGGAACCCCTTTATCCTAAAAAGAAAACAGAAGTTCCTAAAAGCTCTAATACCTACACATCCATCACTCGCTATCGGATAATACACCACCCATTACTTATAACACATATAAGGCTCCTTATAAGTAACAGAAAGATTTAAGTTGATTATATGTTGCTTCAGTTTACACTTTATCAAGGATGATTTTGTGTGTCAGTCCAAGAATTTTAACCAGTTGTTAGACACAGTGAAATCTGAAACCCCAGTTCTCACAGTTTATAGTTTTAAGTTCTGTTAAACATAATACACATATGGTGATTATGATTTCACTTAAAGTTAGAATGCTTCAATCAATCATTGTTTGTTATGTGACAGTCATTTGATTTGGGCTCAATTTTGAATGCTCTTTTTTACCCTTGAACCATGTTATTGTCAATGATGTCAGATCTGGTCTTTAGGTTTGGAAACAATACCAAAATCAGTCACTTATCCAGACAAGCATCCGTTACATGACAAACGCTTCCAAAATTTCCTGGTTTTCTGTATGGATTATCTTCCCCATTATCACTGTTAGCAATCTGATACTGGTATAGGAAAACTCCAAAAGGCAAAACCTTCTATTAGCAAAAGGACAAACCCAAGACGGTATACACCTAATCCTGTGTCTAAGCAATGCTTTCCATTTTGCTGGTGAATAGGAAAGATATTTAAATTATATTTTAGAGTTAACAACTACCAGTGTTCTTAACTCTACAGAATTGGACAATTTCCTCTCAAAAGAAAAATGAAACAATAATGGTTTACACTTCCACAGATTATTCTTAAATTTGAAAATTTTGGTAAGATAAGAACATGAAAGAAATGGGGAGGAGGGGAAGAAAGCAACAAAACAACAGTTTGCAATGGTAAACGAATGGAGAATGAGCAAATAATATTATTCAGATTGACATAATCACTAAGCAAAATCATGGGGAAAAAACAACAAAAAAATGTCATAAGGGGTGCAAAAGAAAAACAATTGAAGATTAATATATAATGTCAGCCAACTTTAGTGGGTTTACGTGGCAAGGTTTTGGTAGCAGGGGGCCATTGGGGTGGCTTCTGTGAGAAGGATCCAGAAGCTGCCCCATGTTAGGTAAGGGCCCCACTGCTGACCAGAGCTGAGCCAATAAGTGATGTTGTTCGCAGCTCTGTGGGAGCAGATTTAAGACTGAAAAAAACGCTGGGCCACACAGCAGCTGGGAGAGTGAGAGGAGTGAGGAACAGCCTTGCAGGCGCCAAGGTCAGTGAAGAAGGAGGGGGGAGAGGTGCTCCAGGCACCGGAGCAGAAGTCCCTTGCGGCCTGTGGTGAGGCCCATGGTGAAGCAGGCTGTCCCCCTGCAGCCCATGGAGTACCACGGTGGAGCAGGGTTCCACGCTGCAGCCCGTGGAGGAGACCACGGTGGAGCAGGGGGACCTGCACCGACAGAGGCCGCGGCCTGTGGAAGACCCCTGCCGGAGCAGATTCTGGGCTGGACCTGTAGGCCGTGGAGAGGAGACCACGCAGGAGCAGGTGACCTGGCAGGTGCTGCTGCCTGTGGGGGACCCAGGTTGGAGCAGTTTGCTCCCGAGGGAGGGACCCCGTGGTACGGACCCGTATCTGGAGCAGTTCTTGAAGAGCTGCTGCCTGTGGGCAGCCCACGCCGGATCAGTTCAGCAAGGACTGCATCCCGTGGGAGGGACCCCACAGCACAGGGAACGAGAGTGACCGAGAATGAGTGGCAGCGAAGAAGCGCTATAGACTGACCATAACCCCCATTTCCCTGTTAACCTGCACCGCTCAGGGGGAGGAGGTGGAAGAGGGTGCATGGGGGTGAAGGTGTTTTTTGTTTCTTTCCTTTGTTTCTCACTTCTCTAGCTTGTTAGTAATAGGCAATAAATCTTACTATCTCCCTATGCTGAGTCTGTTTTTTCTGTCATGATAATCACTGTGCGATCTTGTCCTTATCTCATCCCTTGAGCCCTTTTCATTGCATTTTCTCCCCGCTCCTCTTTGAGGAGGGGGAGTGGGAGAGCGGTTGTGGTGGAGCTTGGCCGCCTACCCGAGTAAGGCCACCACACCAACACAGCTTTATAGCTCCATTTCTTGGTCCTGCCTGTCTTTTCTTGATGAGAACAAAATATGGATAAGAAAATTCATTATATGCTGAGAAGTTTTAGCTACTGTGAAGTGTTTTGTGACTTTTGTGACTCATAAAATTAGTGGGATATGTCAATGTAATATCTGAGTGAAGTACCATGTGAGCACAGTTGGGGGGTGGAGTGAACAACAAACGACTGATGAATACAGCATACAATACAAACATTTTTAAATGAGTCTTTCATTAACTTATCTGAGCAACTCTCTCAGTATCACACACTCTGGTTTTGACTTAACTCTCTCCTTTCCCAGTCGAAGTCTACAAACACTGTCTAGTTACTGGGTGGTCTTCCCATACAGTTTCATAACTAATCTACTCTACCAAAGTTAGCAAAATATATTGCAGATTTTTAGCTACTTAAGAATCTCCTGTTGTCAGACGTTACTCTACCTTCTTTTTGCTGGCCAATAATACTTATAAATTAAAATCAAAATTGTATTTTCTACAGATCTGATGAAGCTTCTAACTTTTCAGTTTTTCTATTCAGAGTTCTATTTTCTAAATTTGCTTTATTCTTTTCAGCACATCATTCAGAGGTTATTTAAAGGACTCTGGTGTATGGCAGCAGTTTTCTTCAACATCTAAATTCAAGACAGCTGTTGCTTAGTATGAACACTCTATGCAACATAAAACTTGCATGTCCCAGACCCACAGCAAAGCACAGGTCCCCAAGTCTTCTGCACTCACTGCAGAGTAAGACCTTTCAAGTAAATATTATGCCGGTTCCAGTAATCGTTTCATAAACATGACATTAAAAATATATGTAAACTCTCTCAATGACAAGATAAGCACCACCTCAGCACTAGGAGAATGGTTACAGTGTCTGTTTTTCTCAGCTGCTAATTTAAAAAGAAAATAAATGTTTTATTTCTGGGGAAGCCTGGCTCACTTCAGCTCCCGGCTTTCATTTTATCTATTTTTTTTTTTTTGTAAGTATTGAAGCACCTAGTGTCAGATTTTTTTTTCCTTTTATTAAATGCTCTTAACTATCTCCTGATTAATGAGATGCATGAATTTGTCAAATCTCTCACTGCTAGAGATTGCATATATAAAAAGTAACATTAAGCTGTTATATACTTAATGTAGGAATTATGTTTTCACAACACATTCTCTTATAATCAGAATTGATCATTCTCTTTCATATAATAAAACCAGTTACAGCAGCACTCTTCAAGTACCACTATATAAGACCTAAGGTTCTGTCCATCAGTCACTAGGGTTTTATATCTCAGCTCTTTTTCAGTCACCTGGGGTTAAACTTGGAATAAAACCTGTCAACCCACATGCAGATTCCATATTAAAAAATAAAGATAAAAATACAGGGGCAGGGGGGAATTAATTAAACTATTTTCTTACTGTAGAATCCTAAAAAGCAGTTTCAAGTAGTTGCAGTTGTCTGAGTCGTGGCAAAATGCTACTGTTTAGTAGTCCCCTCACTTCAGCACAGATATATCTTCTGCAGTTTATCTAGCACACCTAAACAGCAACAGCCCTGAACCAGACCTCTGGGTACTACCGTTCCTGAAGTGCAGATGGGTAGCTCTACAGCTCAAATCTTCTAGCCGAAACTTGCCAGAGAGCCACAATTTTAACAGGTCAAATCTGGAAGAATCTAAATGTCTGATAACATGGGGAAGACACAACCCAAGCTCAGTTCTAGGATAAATGTTTGTCTTTATATAGATATGCAGCAGAACTCCCTTATCATTAAATCTGTTATTCTATCACACAACAAATTTACCCTAATTCAGAATTCCTTTGATACTAAGAATTGCTCTATATGGAAACAATTACGCTACTAGCTGGAGCAATTTAAGGCAGTCCTGAGAGTGATCTCAGCAGCATCAAGCGCTACAAGACTGCTTTTGCTCAAAAGTGCATTGAGTCTGACATATATGAAGCCTACTGTTATCACAGGCTACTTTTGTATGCATAAAGAATCTCCAGGAAAGTGAGGAGTTAATTATTTGTGCCCAAGTCACTATCCTGATAAATGCATTTTATTAGCAGCAATAGAGTATGATCACTTGCGGCCTGCGGAAATAACTTTTAACCAAAAGAAGGATTGTTAGGACACAAAGATGCTCTCTATATATGCTACCGAATTTTCGGTATTTGGTTTCCTCATAAAGTTCTCAGATGTTCATAGGAGCAGCACAAAGTGAACAACACAGTAAAAAGACCATGGTAAAGAGAACCACATTTACCTTTTTTTTTTTTTTCCTTCAGAATTCTCAAAGTGATTAAATTAGGAGAGCTCTTATTGACAACAGGAAGGTATTTTACCCAGACATAGGAGAGTTCAGCCTAAGTCAAATTGTATTTTGGAATTAGTTAAGCCTTTTACTGACTTCAAAAAATTTCTAAACAATTAGAGATACCATCTTCTGAGTAAATAATTAAAAGGACTGCTTGTCTCCTTATTTTATGAAATCAGTTATGATAGATCCACCTCTATCAGTTTCCTCACTCCCATCCTTAGTACTCAAATATTTATTATGCCAGATCAAATTTTCTAAAGCACAGTTCCCTTCAGAATGCCTCAGATGCTCAAGAATAAGCTAGCTCTTTAGGAGGTAGCAATAAGCAGCTACAGCTCACAAAAGCAATGTGGTTAATTTTCACAATGCTGCATAAAACCACAATTTGTGGTTAAATGGTCAGATGAATACTTTGGCTTGGAAAAGTCTTGACCATCTCAAAATACAAGCATTCCAGGCAGAACAATGCCCTTGCCTGAGCATTTGAAACCATAGGATCAGTGAAGTTGGGTTACGAGCTCCTAAAGACATACATTGGCGACCCAAAGCTACCGAGAGAAGAAAAAGAAGAAAAATATTTAAAATTTGAGGAGGGTTCTGGGCCCTAAAACTGCCACCCAGCTATTAAGCGATCTTGGTGCATGATATTATGGTGTCCATATGTTTTCCCACTGTAAAGACAGTACAGTAATGCCAAGCTCCTTTAAAAAGTGCTTTGAGAACTACTGATGAAAAAGGAATCAACCCCCACCCCCCAAAAAAAATAAAAATATTATTTTGAAATTAAATAAGGTCCCTTAAGATATCTTTGTTCTTTGTTTAGAAATTTGAAATTCTTGCTGTCTACTCTCAAATCTATTGCAACTGTTTTTGGTTTATTAAGAAGGTTAAGAGAATTTAAAATGAGATCTTTTGCACAATAACTGAGAGACCACAGTATGGTGTCTGATTTTATTTCTGCCTTAATTTCTGGTGCTTCTAGAGGCGCGAGATTTGGCACTATAAGAAACAACTATATAAAAAAAATTAAATAATAATAATAATAATAGTAAAGGAGCCTGTTGGATGGAAATCAGACTGCTTTGCTTTGGCTGCTGAAAGCAAAGTTCACAGCATCCTTCAGCTGAAGTGGTACTCCAGCAGAACACACTTCCCCGAAACACCAGCACTTCACTGGATTGCTGACATGCCTTCACAAGGGACACTTGAACAAGTATTCAGCAATATACTTGTATGAGTTGAGTGTTGCATGTTTTTTAGATAGTCTAAGACAGGTCTGCTAAAAGAAAGCTGCTAAAACCATCCATTGATTTTGGGGGCCTAAATCAAGGTGAGTTGGGGAGGATTTTCAGATGCATTCAAATTCCCCCAAATAAAGTTTGTTTATTTGATAGTACTTCTTTATAGACCTTTACCACAGCTGAAGATTTTGGCAGGGAAAAGAACAGTTTCAAATACACTCAACCAGCAAGTTTCTTTACCTACACTGATATTACCACAGCTGCACTGTAATAGTTGTTTTGGGAGCCTAGCTCCAATCACTTTTGCATTAGAGTAAATCAGGAACAATTATGCTGAAGTTAAACGCGCTATACAGATATAAAATGGCTCTAAGATGAGAACCCAGAATTTTGTCCATTTCTATAAGACCAAAGAGAAAGAGATGGAAACAACTACAGCATGAAAATGTACAGAAAGGGTGGAAGGAAATAAAGAAGCATCAAAGAAAATTAGGAACTTCAGGAAAAGATATAAGGACTAAATAGAATCTGAAGACGGAAGTGAATAAAAACACAACAGCTCAGTCCTATAATACTATGTGAAGTAGCTAAGGAAGTCACCGTAGCTGGCTTGTTTATACAGCACATCTATTGTTCAATGTTAAGATCAGTGTAATTTGATTCCTAAAACAGAACAGGATTCAATAATAGCAACATACACATTTCAATTAACTCATTCATTTTTCCTCCTGAACTATTGGTTGTAGGCAGTGAAGATGCTGATAGCATCTTCCCTTAAATCACATAAACATACAGAACTATGAATCTGAACATTTTAATTTAAACATCTCAGTAAGAAAATCTTAATTCCAAATGAGTTTCCAAAATATATTTCATACATTTTCAAAAAATTTCTACATTTTCATACATTTTCTATTTTCTCGCTAGGAGAAGAGACTATTTTCTTGGGGAACTTTGATTTAAGTGTCTCCCTCCTTAGCTTTCTTTTCCTGTAGAGTACCTTCTCCTCATACTTCAACAGTTATTAAAAACAATGGAAAGTGCAAAGCATTGGGGCATTTAACAAAATAGCAATTAATCCTGCCCTCACAAAGCAAGGCCGCAGTTCTGTCACATAGCAAGTGACAGAACTTCGAGGTGATGTGAGGAACATGGAGCTACTGCATGGAGATAACAAGACTATTCCATTTTGAATCAAATTTTAATGTTTCCATTACACATTGAAATTGTTTTCAAAATGAGAATGTGTGTGGCCCTGTGAATAAGGAAGACTACAGTTTTGCTCAGCCCAATCATTGGCAAAGTCTAAAAAATGGTACCACACTGGAAACACCCCAGAGATTTATGTATTCACTTGGGATCGCTAAAATGTTAACAGTTTGAAAGGGAAGAACACACAAGGTGTGAACTCCTCAGGGATCAGTGATTGTACCGTGTAACATGAAACATAACACATTGGTTATGCACAAAGGCTGCAATGAATTAAGCAGCAGAGTTGGTTTTTGTGTGTTGGTCTTTTTGATGTTGCTTTGTGTTTTTGTTGTTGTTTGTTTTTTAACTTCAGCTGTGCCTCAGCCAAGGCTTACATCTACGTTTCCATCTTGGAAGGAGGGAGGAAAGAGAAGGAAAAAGAAAACAAAGTAAAGAGGCAACAAAAATATTTGTACCCTCATGTTTGTATTCATGCCATTTTTCAAGGACTAATCTTAGTGGCCAGCAAGCTAACTGCCTTACTTGTGTGGTCTAAATAACTCTCATGCTTCCCCACTAATTGCAGCCAGTTGATTGTGATAGCAAAAATGTTAGACCAGAAATTGCATCTGTAAAATGGGTAATAACATAGACAATTTTAGGGGAGACTGACAAACAAATGTCCTTTTAGTCATTGCAAACAACTATTTTTAATTCTTTGCAACATTACTATCTCCGTGTTAATCCCTTAACTCCATAAAGACAGTGGCTACCCATGGCTGTTACATCTTAAACTTCCTCTGAAGGATGCTCCAAACCTTTCAAAATCAGGTCACAATTAAAAGTGACTCTGGTTAAGACAACAGTCTCAAATACTTTTCTGACTACTCTCTTAGCCAGAAGTACTGTTATGACTGTGCCTAGGTTGGATGAAGAGGTAGCTGCTCTTTGCCTACTGTAGGCTGTGTGAAGCTCCTCAACAGAGCTGGACACCTTCTCATGTCATAGAGCAAAAGGCCCTGCTACCAGATGAGTATGTGTTAACCCTATTCACCCTGCTAAAACCATGTTAGGAAGGAGCTATGCAAGCAGTTGGACTGACAGATGTGGGGTTCTGATGAAATACTTCCACGTGCTGCCAAGACTGCACACTCCACAGAGCAACTTGGGCTAGAGAGGTGGCCACAGCCTCACCTTCCTGTCCCACTGACCTGTGAAACAGACCCAACACACCAAGATAATTTTCCTGCATCTTCGTGCACTAAGTGCATAAAAGACGTCTCTCTTTAACAGCAAGAGCTTGCATTGGTACATGGTCTCCTTTCTCCACTGACACTTAAAGCTGAAGGAATACTACTGATACTTCCTATTACTTTCCCTCACCTTTTCTAACAAAAGGCTGAAGCTGACACTTTCTAAACAAAGCTACAGTGCATACTGCCTTCAGAGCACAGTGAAACTGGGTGTTTCTCAGTCCCACTTCCAGTTTAGAAGAGATCTGTGTGTCCATATGGTAGTTGATACTCTGCAGTCATCCTTCCCTGTTCCTTTGGTGACTGCAGACAGAACTACAGCTCTCCCTTCTAGTTCTCTGTGTATACATCCCATCTCCTAGGAATACTTTCAATTCCATTAAACTTCTTCAAGGAATTTAGCAAGTCGTTAAACTCTTTCCACTGTTTTTCCACCCCTAGAGCAGAACAGAAAAAAAAATTTCCACTCTCCAAGTGATAAATGGGTTTAAAGAAAGAAAACTGTTGACATTATCTGGATAAAAATGCTCTGAGTTAGTAGCTGTCTTTTCCCTATAGGGGAAACACATTCTCCTCTAAGCTTTCTTACTGAGAGTCTGCCCAACATACAACCATGCTTCAGAAAGAGAATAATGTGTTTTCAGTTAAAAAATTACCTTATGGTTTTTGGCAGCTTCCTTAGCTTCTGAGCTGCAAACACGTCATTTCTTTCAGTGCAGAAGCTTCTTAGAGCTGTGTTTTTGACGACTTCTTTGTGAGAAATCAACAGCACACCATGTTGCTGTAAATCTGGGTCTAAAGCTTTGAGTCCATCTAAAATTACAAATAAAACAGAATTAGAGGATACAGCAATGACAAAATCCACAGACATGACTACCACATGTTTCCAGTTTGTAGGACAGACAGAGGAGGATATAGAACACAGCGTGAATACAGAGCACAGCTATGGCTGTGTCTACCCCATGGCTGTTCTCTTCCCATGCTACAGCCTTGCTTACACTGACAGAAATGAAAGGCCGAGTCTGTGTTCCATATGGCTAAAGTCTCCCTATCTAAGGATTTAGACTCTCCATGGCACAATCTACCATTGCACTTCAACTGAGGAGAAACAGTTACAGCAGAAACAATAACCTGAAAATACAAATTCCAGAGCTTGTATGACAGTTGAAGAGACGAGGAAGAGAATAGATGGAAGAGTGTAAATAGAAATATGAAGATGCATATTCTGTATGAAAAGCTGGAATACCAGCTCTCTGCACTTCATGAATATATCTTATACTGAAACAACCTCGGGGGGTGGGGCTGTTGGTTTTGGGGTGTTTTTTTGTTATTTTCTTGAGATTTTAAGAAAAGCAATTTTCTTATGGTTGTTTTACATTCTATTTTCTGCGCCATAGCTAATAAAAACATGCTGAATACCTGGTTAAAACACTGCACTCAGTCATCTGCGTAAAACAGATCACTGCTGACAAAGTCCTGGAGCACATACAAATATTATTAATAGCACCAACATGCATCAGTGTTTCCACTTCTCCAATGATTAGAAGTAGATCTGAATTGTGGATGGGGAGGTTTTTGTTTTCTGAGTAGAAATACCTTTTTTCCTAATCAATGTAGAATGAAATGAAAGCTATAAAGATGAAGTGCTGAAATCTATAGAGCAGTAATTCTAGTTTTAGTCAGTGACTTATGAATACAAATCATAGTGGTTATTGGGAATAAAGCCTTTCTTTTTTTTTTTTTTTTTTTTTTTTTTTAATTCAGATGCTTTCCAGTTATGTTGTAGCTTAGAAAGGGATGTGCAAGCACATGGGAAAGAAGAGTCACAATTCTTAAGAGGTCTGCCTAATAAATCAGAATGGCTTTTGAAGTGCTGTATGAAAGCACACACTTGTGTGAAAACAATTACATGTTCTTATTAGAGGGGCACAGAAAAGGAAAAATCACAGGGGAAGAAAAAAGAAATCACTAAAACCTTTTGTATTTGTCTAAGACTTTAATTGAGAAACTGGAACAGATTCTATTAACCTTTTTTTTTTTTTTTTTTTTTTTTCTCTCATAGTCTTTTGCTTCTTGTACCTGTTCCATTTCCAAGTTCCAAGCAGAAAGAAAGGATCTTTTAGGTATTTAGCATGAGGGAACTACCCATCTCTAATTGTTACTAAAACACATTCATCCATGGGCAAGGACACGAGAAATAGCAACAGTTCCCTTTCGCTGAAGCAGTATAGGAACAAAGCACAGCTATATTCATGACACCTCAAAAAATATTTTTATATTTATATATATATATATATATAAAAGCACTTCCTACTTTGTTTTATATAGGTTAGACTGTAAAAAGATTACTTGAAAATATTTAATAGCTTGCACAGGTAGAATTTCTAAAACAGACACTGGGCAATGTTTTTAAAAGTAGCTAAAAATAAGGTTTACAAAAACACTACTGACAGACCCTTCTGCCTAATAATATGAACAGATATGTTGAGGGGCAGTTCAAAAACATTCAAGTTATATACCTATGATCAGAAGCATGTAACAAGGAACTTCTGAATACCCTACCTTTTTTTTTCCCTCTCCAGGTGATGGCATACTGAAAATCTGTCCCTAAATTACAAAGAAGCTCCAAGTACATTTAGAAACAAATGGAGGAACGTTTTTAGGAAGCTAAGTAAGCTTCTCATCCATTTTTTAAACCAATACTGGAATTATAAAGTTATTCATACTCTTCCAAACCTGTATGCATTTATGCGTTATTTCTTCATGGATTTGCTTCAACACTAAAAGTATTATGGATTATGTAAAGGTTTAAAATCTTATACAGTATTAAATGATTTAAACTTGTATTTAAATTATATAGCGAGTGCAATATTTCTTTTTAAACTCAAACTACATAAAAAGCCATTTTAAAATAAGTGTTATTTAGCCCCTTTTACTAGAGGTTCAAGTTTTGATTTCAAACAAGTATGAATCTAGAACAACTAATTTCACTGGTATATATTAATTTTGCATCTCCAGCCGTGTAACAGCACATTTTGCCAAGTAACTTGTAATACTACTACAGTACAATAAACTGTTTCTTTCTGATACAGACAATCCAACCATCATTTAGCTGATATCTTAGCATACATTTTCATTCACCTTCTATAGCTGAGTTTTTTTTTTTAAAGTAGATGATAAATAAATCATAAATAAATGATAAAAATATAATTTATATTTTGCATAGTTTAAAACTGGGAGGGGGGTAAGGAGAGGCAGGCAACAGTGCATAAATGTTCTACCTCTGGATAATTTCTTTGAAAACACTAAAAATCTGAAAGTATAAGTCTTCCTCTTGATACTCAGTTAGTTAGTTTATCTAAGAGCAGCAAATAGGCAACAGACCTCCATCAGTAAATTCACCATACCACGGGAACTCTTAGCTTGTTCATCTCTGGGAAAGGTCATTCTTGGCTACATGGCAACCATGAGGCTACACATCATAGTGTTAAGATTTTTAATACAATTTCTGGCAACAAGACTCCAGGAGATCAATAATTCTGTTTCCTAGGCTCTAAAACTGCTTTTAGTGATATACTGTATTGTCAATGTCCAATAAAATAAAATGCTGACGCTGTCTCTTCCACATAAGATTTGTCACTATGTTTTTCTTTTACCTGGTTGAGAAGTTTATGAATGGCAAACATTCACTGCAGGTATTTCAACCTGCCAGTCTCAAAGCAGACAGCAAACACAAAGAAGTCGAGTTCCATATAAAAACTACTCCCATCACATTAAAAATTTAAACTCTGACAGGCAGGGGTTCAATGCAAACAATACATCCCATTGCCCATCATATTAGTCCCATCTTTGTAAGTCACTTTTAACTGGGTGGAGATCATGGTCCATATGATAAGTGTATACAAGAAAGAAAAAAATCCTGAATGATACAAAAAAGTGCATAAGAGCATTGGCTTTGAATTAAGGCTCATTACTGCATTTGCACCATAATGCAGAAACATAACTAACTTTTTTTTAAAACATGAATTTTAGGAACCTCAAAGCATCACAAGATAAATCTCCCCTTTAAAAATAAAAGTGCTCTTTATCTGAGTCATACATTGTAAAACAATTCTAGCAGAACTGAAATGAGACAATGTAAAACTGGTAGAAGGTGAATATACTTGGGGATATTAAAGCTCCCTGCAGAATTTAAACTAATCAGCTACCCATACAGCCCAGGAGTCTGGCAAACAGGTTTGCTTTTGAAAAATAATGATGAGAAGTGTTGGAAGGTGTTGATTTCTACTACCCCTGGTCTGCCTGCAACGCTATTCTGCAGAACAGTGGGAGTGACAGCAAGTATAGTGGCACTTCAAATGACAGCACTTAAATCCAGTAAATCAACTATCATTCAAAACAACCTAAAAGCTCTTCACTAGTACTTATCCAGTGGTACGTGACTAGTTAATAGCAGTTATGTGGTGAGAACATACTTTTCCTAACAAGGATGCACTTTGTTAATGCAGGACAGCTGCCACAGGCAACTTATGCTTCAAAGTTGGCACTTGTTTGAGCAATCTTTTGATGTGGCTTATTTTGATTACCTCAAAATCATTTTGGGGAAGGTTCATATGTAACTAAAAAAATCCCGGCATGAAAATGAGCATCCCACAGAAATATGAATGTGTCTAATTGAATCACTTCAGGTTCACAGGGCAGATCAGGTCCATGTTTCTATTCTTGATTTTGTAAAGCCTCAGTTTTCTTGGATAAATTACATAAGAATTCAGGAGGGAGGGAAAGCGGAATTCACACTGAAACACAATAAAAGTAATTCCTGTGTCGTCCTGATCATAGGCCATAGCTGGTACAGGGGTTGCTACTCACTCACAGAAGCTCAGAGAGACATCATCTTGGACAAGCCTGCATCAGTTTGCTTTGTTTACACTGAAAATGAGTTTTCATTCCTACGGTATGTCTGCTTCTCTGTTCCCCAGAGATTCTTCTGCTGGGACTGCAGGAATAGAGAATGCTCCCCCATGGTTTTTGGAAAAGGGAAAGTTATTCCTTCCCTGCTTATATAATAAGTTAAACACTTCCCCTTAATCTTTAACAAAATTAAGGATTGAATTTTTCCACAGTGGTAAATCCTGGTTTAATTCTGCTCCCACTGGAGAATTTTATTTCATTGTATTTATGCAAGACTCCATATAAATAAATACCTTTAAATCCAACCCCTTGATTACTGTAGACATGAAAAGAAATGTGGAAAATGGAAGTAATCTACGGAAGCAATACATGTGAATCAATAATGCCAACCAATATTTATGGATCTCATTATCTCAACATGTGCTTTTTAGGATCATTTTAAATTACTATTAAAAATAGCCATAGGTACTTTTAAAATTAATATTTTAGAGTTCAAATGGTCTGCATTTGCCAGTGGAGATATACATTTGTTATATAGCTCTATTACCTAAAGGAACAAAAGGCATTGCCGAATATTATAGTGTTCTGTGGAAGAAGAGATTTCTAAAGGAAAATGATTCAATTATTCTAAATCAATTATAACAGGAACAGCTACATAGCTCTATATCAATCTCCTTATGTGTTTCTAATTCTTTTGTCTATTGCCTGTGGATAGTTTAATAGGAATTAACATAGAACAATATATCCCACTGGGAACAAGATTCAAATAGTTTGGACCATTTTTCTTGCTCTAAATTCTCTTTTCTATTGTGTGAGGTAAAAGTCAAACCCATCACTTTGTGCAAGTGACAGCAGGAAGCAGTAAGTCTGAAACACGGCTGCAGGCTTCTCCATATGGGATGGTTGGATTGGCCACGTACATCACTACGTGGGAGAAACTCGCACCCAGTACAGTACCAGAGCATTCTGGCCAGCCCGACATTTTACAGCCACAATTAGACCAAGAGCCTTCAGACAGCGTAGCAAAGCCCTTTCTAAAATGAAACCAGACTGTTCAACTCTGTCAGAAAAAAAATAAATAAAAAATAAAAAAAAGCAATAAAGGTATTTTAGTCATGCAGAATAGGTGCAGACCATATGATAAAGAGGGGTAAGAGGGAATTCAGACATTAGAGTCTGTCTGTAAAGCTAGCTGATATGTTAATACAGAGTCCCATACCCTGAGGAATGAAGAAATCGGCATGCATCTGATAAGCATTTGCTAACAGACCAACATCTTGGCCCAGCACTTAAAGAGCACAACAGTGAGCACTTCCTCTTCCGTTAATTTTTATCAGAAGAGAATGTCTTCATGCCTCTCCCAGACTTTTCATTCCTCCCTTGGGAGCATCAAAGAAGTTATGAAATAAATTACAGAGACAGCTGCTTCTTGGCTGAGAAAGTACCGAGGTCTTGCTCTACCTACCAGCTACATATGGCACATGGGATGAGGACAGAGAAAGAAGTAAAGGGAAGAAGCTTCGTACAGAAATGGCTCATCCACTTTCATTTCTCTAAGAGATCGAATTTTATTCCTCTTGGTTCTTCTGTCTGTCTCCAGCAGTGAAAAAGTGTCCTCAAAAAGTGTCCAAACCTGTCCTCTGGCGGGTCTCATAATGAAAAGGCTCTGAATTCCCTCTAAAATTCAGGGCACTCCCAGGTGCCTGTACTGTACTAATTCTGAGTAGTGAAGAAAAGAAATAGAAAAATAAATAGGAACAAGGAAAATGAAGGAAAAGGTGTGAGGAAGCACTAAGAAGAAAAAGGAGTAGATTGAAATAAAGAGAGCACTATTTATTTTCATGTTACACTGGAAAATCTCAGTCTTGTTCTGTTATCCTGTGGCAAGAACAAAAAAGAATGTATACATATGTTGCATCATTAATGTAACTGATAAGACAACAATGGAAAAAAGCTTGTGAGGACGGGAAACCCACACATCTGAGTCGAGATGTTAATACAAAAATAGTAGAAACCTCTAGATACTTCTAACAGAGAATTTCAAGTAGTCACATTTGCCTTCTAAAGTGACAATTAACCTAACACCTAAAACCTTAAAACCTCACATCATCTGTGGCATCATCAGGGGTGTAATGAGAAAGACAGGCTTTGGAGCGAGATTACGACAAAAGGAGAGACTGATGTTTCTGACGTGAGTGGAACCTCGACATTCTACAGCTCGCTGACCAAGGCACCCTGCTGGCACCGAGCTATTGCCACATGGGCTGTTGTTTTGCTGGCACAGTTGTGGCTACATCTAGTGCATACATGTTCTGTTTCTTTTATTCTATGCTATAACACTTATTCTCAGTAAAGCTAACAACTCCATTAACCACCACACAGAAGGAATGCAAACTTTCATGAATTTAAATGACACCACCCTTAAATTCATATTAATGAAGTTATGAAAAATTTCATTAGCACGTCTTGGAGCATGAATAATTTCTCACAGAATTTCACTCAGCAGCCTTGTCCTCCCATGTGGCCCATCAATATAGTACATTATCTCTAACTTCTAGAAAACATGACTTGCAAGGGATGATTGAAAGACCAGAATTGTTTATTCCAGATGAGTCTGTGATGGGGCTTTGTGATGATAACCTCCAAGTATACAAAAGGATGAGCAAACAGAAGGGAATACACTACTTTCCATGTGTTTTGTGTGTAAAACAGTAAGTAAAAGGATTAGATATAAGGCAAATATTTCTAAACATAGGGAGAGAGCAGCACGTTGCTTCAGAAGTTATGGAGTCTCCGTCACGGGTAATCTTTAAAGATAGGTTAAACAAACAACTGATGTAGTACACAGTTCAACTGGCACCTCCTTGGGCTCTACGACTTCCTAAGATCCCATCTTTTAAGCAATACTCCTGCACAAGTCCTACAACTTTGAAGCAAAAAGTTGCCCTATCAATTTATGTGTAATGGACAACACAGCACAAAAAACTTGGAAATGAAAAAAAGCACAGAAATTCAGCCATGTAAAAGAAAAGACACAGAACACCTCTGTGTAGACAAGAAGTCCAAGGGCTGCATTTCTGCATTCACAAGATCACTTTTGAGTGTGAAAGCCTGTAACCTTGTTTTCCCCTTCAAGGGCACTACCACAACAGGAGTTCCAGTTGCTCTCTTTCAGGCCGGTTGTACCTTGGGTGTGTACCACCTGCTCTAACAGGACAGTGCAGGCTACCAACCATACCACATGCCCATCACCAGCTTCTACACAAGCTTATCGTGGCCTGATCCAGCAGCAGACACAATGCAGTCAAATGGCCTTTAATGTTACACTACTGATACCCAAATGTAACTCTGCACAGGATGACGCTAATAAGGTCATTAAAGAATTTGTGGTAGTCTTCATGAGAACAAAACTACTAATTATGTGTGCATAAGCACAGTTGTTACCTGTGATTTTCCATTTAAGCCAGTCTAGGTTTGCATTCATTATCCTAGAGATCTTTGTGAGATAGAGGAGTGGCCGACACGCCAGAAGGCTGTGCTGCCATTCAGCGAGACCTGGACAGGCTGGAGAGCTGGGCAGGAAGAAACCAGATGAAGTTTAACAAGAGTAAGTGTAGACTCCTGCACCTGGGGAGGAACAACCACATGTATCAGTACAGGATGGGGGGCGACCTGCTGGAGAGGAGCTCTGAGGAGGGGGACCTGGGGGTCCTGGTGGACAACAGGTTGGCTATGAGCCAGCAATGTGCCCTGGTGGCCAAGAGGGCCAATGGGATCCTGGCGTGCATTAAAAGGAGCATGGCCAGCAGGTCAAGGAGGGTGATCCTCCCCCTCTACTCCGCCCTGGTCAGGCCTCACCTGGAGTACTGTGTCCAGTTCTGGGCTCCCCGGTACAAAACAGACAGGGATCTCCTGGAAGGAGTCCAGCGGAGGGCCACAGAGATGATGCGGGGCCTGGAACATCTTCCCTATGAAGAAAGGCTGGGGGACCTGAGTCTTATCAATGTTTATAAATACCTGAGGTGTGGGAGACAGAGGGATTTGGCCAACCTCTTTTCAGTGGTTTGTGGGGACAGGACAAGGGGCAATGGCCACAAAATAGATCACAGGAAGTTCTGCACCAACATGCCAAAGGTCTTCTTCATGTTGAGGGTGACGGAGCACTGGGACAGGCTGCCCAGGGAGGTCGTGGAGTCTCCTTCTCTGGAGATATTCAAAGCCCATCTGGACGCCTACCTGGGCAGCATGTTCTAAGGAACCTGCTTTGGCAGGGGGGTTGGACCCTATTATCTCTAGAGGTTCCTTCCAACCCCTACAGTTCTGTGAAAAAAAAAAAAAAAAAAAAAAAAGGAAATAAAATGAGAGAAAGAGATTCTGAAGGTAAATTAAAAATTTCAAAGTTTTCTCAGAAAACCTTCTTAGCTTCAGCACAAGAATGAGTGGAAAATCCACTCAGTTCGAGCATACATTTTTATCTGACCCTACTGTCTTGTTTAACCAGACTGGAAAGAAATCCAAATAGGAGTGTAATGGGTAACCATGGATGTCCTCATAAACTCATATCTGAACTCATATCATCATAAACCATAAATAATTTAAATTGGCAACTTCTATTCTGCCCATAATAAAGCCAAAGACCAGCAGCTCCGAGCACACGAAGGACAGAGTAGGATGCCAATCTGTCCCATTCTCCCCTCCAGTGGCTATGAAGTTTCAGTGTGTAACCTCCATTTAATCATCACCTTTGCCTCCTCTGCATAAGGGAATGTCAAGAACAACTTTTATTACTGCAAATTTATTTCCCTCTTGATAAGCTCTCAGCCAAGAGGCAAATCAACAATCCAAGCTTGATTTCCCTTCTCCACCCCAGACTAATAGTACTATAACTACAGCCAGGTCCAAACCTCTATTAAAATTAAATCTACCCCTGTGCCCAATAAGTGCCTCCAGCAGGAGGAAATAAATCTGGGTAACTTTGAGTAATGCAATCACACTGTAAAAAAATGAAAATACCTGTCAGTCCACAAGAACAAGGGATCTCTCTTCTGAACAATCTATAGCCACAGGGATTTTTTTTGGCTCTCCTCCAAACCTACTTCTGCAGCAAAACAGACTATACGATTTCTACACCCAGGAAAGTGTTTTAAAGTCTTTTTTTAACCTTCAAACCACAGTGCAGAGATGTTGGCTGACCTAATTCATTTCCTACTGCTTGGCAGTTTAACATGCCCCATGTGCTTAGAGACTAACAAACACGCAGAGCTGCTGTGTCTATGGCATCCATCCACCCACCCTCCTTGCTGGCAGAAGCAGCACCCCTTGTGTGCAAAGAAGAAATCAGAGCTTCTCCAGGCTGGTCTGAAGCTTCTCCAAGCTGATCTGCTTAATGGCAAGGAATATCTCAGTTACATGGGAAAACGATTATCAGTGAGAGGAAAAAATGTTGCGCCCGATAGCCTCATCCCAATGTTCCTGAATCAAATGCACTGCTACAAGGAAATTGATGCAAAACAGTTCAAATATCTCCTGTAATTATAAATGTTCTAACCAGTAAATTGCTTATACGCCAACTTGTGACATAGGATGTTGTACGCCATGGCACTGTAAGTAGTTTTACCATTCATTCATAATAAATATATACAGAAAGAAAATTTAGCCCATTTTATTTTTTGCATTTTAAATGCCACTTACTCATAGGTTTTTCACTCCATAGTAAGTTTTGTACCCCAAGATGCAGAGTGTTCATTTCACTGGAAAACCACGTGGGTTAGCCCCGCAGGCAGCTAGGTACCACACAGCTGTTTGCTCACTCACCCACCATGCATTGGGATGGGTGAAAGAATGGGGAAAAAAAGAAGAAAAGTAAAAAATTTGGGGTTGATATAAAGAGAATTTAACAGGACAGAAAAGGAAAAGATAATAATAATAATAATAGTGATAAAAGAATATATGATATAAGCGTTGCACGGTGCAATTTCATGAACCACTGACTGATGCTCAGCCTGTCCCCAGCAGCAGCAGCCCTTCCCTGGCCAACCCCCATCCAGTTTTATTGTTCAGCATGATGCTGTATGCTATCAGACATCCCTTTGGGCAGTTTGGGTCCACTGTCCTGGCTGCATCCCCTCACAACTTCTTGCACACCCCCAGCCTCCTCGCTGGCAGGACAGCACGAGAAGCCAGAAAGTCCTTGACTTCACTTGCTGAAGTCCTTGACTTGTTGCACTGCTCTGCAACAGCTAAAACACTGGTGTGCTATCAGCAGTATTCTCATCCTGAACACAAAATACAGCACCATATGAGCTCCTAGGCAGAACATTAACTCTATCCCAGCCAAAAACAGTGCAGAAAGTATTAGGTTAATTCAGCTCCAGCTCAGAACTCAGAAGAAGAGAAAACAGAACAGGAAAACAGCTGTGACATGCAGCTACATTCTGTGAATAAGTGAGATCTGGGTAACTTAAAACAGCACAGTACTGCCAGCTTGACACATTCACAAATCATGAGCCAGATCCCTAGGAATTCTAAACATGGCTTAAGAACCATGAATTTTAAAAAATCAAAATAGTATGGAGTTCCTGTTATTTCCCTATGCGCACTTAAGCCACGTGGATCACATTTCAAGCTACATTTCCTATTTGGCAGCATCAGCTAAAAAGGTTTTTCCTTTATTTTACTTTTTAACTGAAAGCTGAGATTCTCCTGCAATCACACACTGGAAAGGCTGGGACCATGGCACATGGCAGAGGTGCTAATTATCAGTGCTTGAGAAGTTGGAGACTTGGGAGAGGAGGACTCTGCCTCTGCTGTCTGAAAAAATAGAAAAAAATAATAATTTAAAAAATGAACAAGTCTTGACTGTTGGGGGAATGTATCCTTGCAGGAATAATCAAGCTTCCTGTTCTTCTATCTGTCAGTATATTTCAGCAAAATCTTAATTGTGCAAAACTACTGCATTACTATGGATAGGAACAATGAATTAATTGCCGAACTCTGACAAAGACAAGAAGCAAAGGCTTTGTAGGGTCTCCACATGACTTGTTTTACCAGTACTACAATATTCACTCTACCTTGGATCATGTATATTTCCTAGGAAAGATATCAGAAAAGGTCCCCAGATGAACCAGCATGTGCATCTTGTCTGCTGATACCTTTTGATTCCAAGCAGTCATGCACAAGTAGTTTAATAGCAAAGAAGAGGTTAAGCAACAGCATAACTAAGTCCCAAAATTATTTCTATGAAACTCGATTTTTCTTAGTAAGAAAATTAACTCTTTTCAGCTCCTTTAATCAAAAGCAAAGTGCTTGTACTCTTAATTCTATCCACGAGCTGTGAGAAGAGTAATTTGGCATCATGCGATGCGCTATTAGACTGACCTCCAGAATAAGACAGTCAAAATGACATTAAAATGTTATCAATTTTCTGAGATTCATTAAGGAATACTGAGAAGGTAGGAATGCTACCGGGTTGCTCGATCACTAATTCATATTCAACCAATATATTATCTACATTTTTTATATCTCACCCATGATTCCCTTGCCTGCAGATCAGTTGTTCTTTCTGAAGATTCTCATAAACTTTTTCAAAAACATTTACTCAAAAACAAAACAAAGCCAACAACAACATATCAGTGAGTTCACGATTCTCTGTGTACTATAAGAATGTACACTCCAAATAAATTGAAGTTCTTACAATTGAAGTTTTTATCACTTCTTTAAAAGATTTCATCACTTTTGAGATATTTCATATGCTGAATACTGAGAAAACTAGTAAAACTATCAGTATCACAAAACATTTGTGTGGGGGAGGAAAACAACTAATGCCTAAACTAATGTATGAGGATGATTTGATGGGACAGAAAGGTCAAATGTGCATCTGACTCTGTACTCTGACTCTAGTTCATAGCAGCTATGCATATTACTTGGGTATAGGGAACTGTGTAACCCTGCCTATTTTATTTATGTAGGACATTGGACACAATCTGATATACTTCGTGGTCATGAGCGTGGGACAGAATAGCCTACTGCCACAAAGTGTTATTGTCCCTTTATTACAGAGGACAACCCAATGCACAATTGCTAAATCAGAAAGCCAATGCTTCATGTGCCTAAATCTCACCAGTGACATAGCTGAAGTCACATAAGAAGTCTGAAACAGAAGCAAAGCATGGATACATGTACCAGCAATTGCAGTCCCGCTCTTGAGCCTGCTTCTAACATCTCCTAAATATTGACACTAACTATGTGGGACATTATTCATGCTTTTAGCAACACATTAGCTCAAACTTCATTTCTATAATGAAATAATCAGAAAAGGACATAACTACTGAAACAGTGACATCTTCACCTACAGAATACTAGTTCAAATTCTGGGCTGTGGAAATCCACATGGTTGACTACTGTTCCTCAATGTAGCCTTCAGAGATGGTACTTGGTCATATCAAGCATATTCTTTGTACTTTCAAAATACAGACAGGTATAACACACTCTCTTACGCTGACAATTCAAAAGAAGTCAATTCAGTCAGTAAGTTATGGCTGTAACTGGCAAGTACATAACGTGTTTTGTGATGGAGACGATTGCTGGATTTCTCTAGGGCAGTCTTACCCCTTGTGATCATTATCACATGTTGATGTTCTTGTCACATTGAGTGCCTAGCATTTTCATATTCTCTGAGGATTTAATTTGACTGACATCTAGAAAAATAAACTCTATTACCACCAACCTAAATAAATGGCTTTGAATTCTGTCTCATAGTCATATTACAAGATTTGGAATGAGGTATCAAAGTGTATAATAACTTTTAAAGTGGCTTCAGTGACCTGATGAGATGATATAGCTCACAGAAAGTACCTCTTGAAGAGATGATGGTATTTATGCTGTTCATGTACCATGCCAAATTAAACCCATCATCGCTTAGAACCTGTGCCCTAAGGAGCAGGCACCATGCCATTCAAACAGATGGACCATAAGTGCCCACAGCCAAGAGACATTGTTATATGTATTAAATGTTTGTTGAGGGCAAGATTCCCAAGCTGGAATAATGAATTAACTATGGAGGATTCTCTGACTGTACATAAAAGGTATGACCTGGGCCTGTAATAGCTTAGCTTTTAAAAAGTAAAAGCTCACCACATCTATGACAAGCAAAGGAGGATAAAATCATCATGGCAATGAACCCCTGTGAAGATATTTCTAATAGCATCTTTATCCCTCATAAGCATTCCTGCCAGAAGCCAAGTATATTTCAGGAACAAGGGGAAAGTCTGAAAGCCAGTTTCACTAAACCCAGAGGACAGTAACATAAAAAACGCTCAGTTTTTTTGTGTAATTCTCCCACCTGCTTCTTGGAAGTTAAGGTTAAACAGCACAATAAAGCTTGCCTGAATTTGCAGCCGGCCAATAGTAATAGCTCTAGCCCTTGTGATCTGCTCCACTTAGGCCACACAAACCAAGGAAATCTGACATTTCCTCATTTCCCATCTTAATATAGCAATCAAACTTATTGATTTAGGGAAGCCTACAGCAGTTTATATTCCTTTTGCGTGAATTTCTACTTGTCTAATTTCTCTAATTTCCCCCCTTCAGTTGGATTATGGTAAAATGTACTGAGTTTAGAGAGCCCAAGTACAATGCTCATAATACCATCCTTTTTGTATGCCCTTGCTGTCTGAAGACACACATTTCCTATGGGCCATGTCAGAGCGTACCTGAAGACATGGTAGCTACTGAATTGTTCAAAGGGTTTGTCCGGGCAGGTGGTACACATGCATACAGCCTTTAGAAAAAGAGCACAATGGGTTATTTAGGGTCCAGGCATCCATGTTTCTCTTCAGAATTATCAGAATTCTTCAAATCAAAGTGCTTAGGTTGACTAAATTAGTGTAATTTATCAAATGGCAAGGTCACAAACATGAAAGCTCTCCAAGCACCATATTTAGGCTTAGCAAGCATCAGATTGTAATTAACAAAAAACCACCAAACCTCATCACAGTGGAAACATTGACTGTATTTGCTCCAGATGTTATTAATGTTATCTGGAGGCCTGCTGCTGCCAGTTAAACCAAAACTGTTCTCCTCTTCAATGACTCAATCAGCTGACATGATATGGTTGCAGATGTTCACAAAAAGCTGTTGCTTTGAAAAGAACTAACTTAGTAAAAACTATGGATGTGCTTTCTACCTTACTTTGAAAAATCTCGATAGTGAAGAGTCATACATAGTAAATCCCTCTGTGTGTGCATGCACATGTGTGTATTTGTGGCTAATGACCAGTCATGCTGGACAGAAACTCAAACAACAGTTTTTATAGGATTTGCAGCACGCAAAAGTAATTTTAGGTAGTCACAAATCTACCATCCATCTTATTCCACCCACAGATATAACAGCAAAGATGAAAAGAGGATGGCCAAAGAACCAGAAAACACAATTGCTGACACTTTGGTAGCCCTGAATTGCAGTAAAGTAGACCTCAAGGCAGCTCTGGTGGTAAAAGTTGGGAGATGGGATGTAGCCTGACCTTTATGCCAAATCTATCATTGTGTGGCATAGTGGTATTCACTTATGTGCTTTCAGACAAATGTTTTAGGAACCCAGGTTAAGCAAGGTGCTTCACTGTGCACTCAAGAGAAAAACACCGTTTTTTTTGGAGGCCAAGTCAGAAAAACTAAATTATCTTATTCCTGAAATGCATTCTGGAGGCAATTCCTTTGCTTTGTTCATCAAATATTAGAGATTAGCCAGCAATCAGAGCCTAATCTTGTAATTTACAATAAAGAGTAAATAGCACCTGTCCTATAAGCCTTACTATAAAACTCACGAAGGAAAAAAAAAAAAAAGAGACTGACCAGCACCGATGGCTGTGCCCCTTTCATGTACTCTAATGAGGTTCATGTGGACTACAGAAACTGAGATCTTGAAACGTAACTCCCTGAGATTAGCAAAGGCTTGAAAAATGCCTGTATTTACCTATCTCTACTGCAGCTTTTGCCAAGTTTTAAATCGTGTAAAATTTGCTTATTTTTTGCAGAAGCACTTTGAAATCAATAGTAGACAGATAAAATATTATTACTAATTATTGCTTACTTATTATAGGCAGTAAATCAAGAAGAGTTGGTAACACTCAAGCACTGCATGTATTTTTTAAACTTCAGTACAGAATTGCAGCTCAGTCTAGGAATTCTGTTCATGAAAGAACAGGATCCAGTGTGGGACAACTTCGGCCACAAGTCACAGTTTATAACACATGGAAGATACAAGGTGTCAGCATACCCTGTCACTTCTGACACAAAGGACAAAAATATTCCCTCACCACTTTGGCAGTGCACACCAGAAGAACAGAAACATAAAACAAAACTGAGTTTGTTGGTAAGGTTAAAAGTACAAAAATCTACAGATGCAATATTTCCAGTTTCATAGTGAGACATTGGTTGGCTGAAAGGGAATCACAACCTTCAAAAATGCTCCTAATAATTATGATTGCTGGCCATTTATCTGTAGCTCCATTTTCGATTAATCAGACTGCTCTCAATCCTTTTTCATCACGTTGGGCATACAGAACAGTTCAAATACTTATCAGTTTTCCCTCTTTTACTCTGTTGCTTACAGGTCTTTACTTTTAGGGTCCTCATGAAGCAATGTTCTGAGTTTTAATGCTGGAAGAAAATGAATCAGTCGTATTTGGAGCTAAGGTCTGTGGCCAGGAACCTTTCTTGACTGGCATATTTTAGAATGGATTCTGCCTAAAAAGCACACAGAAAGACCAGTTGGTCACAAAGAAGTGATTTCCATCAGTCTACCTCTCATTTAAGTCCTGACAATGTTAATGCTTTCCAGGTGATATACTGGGCTGACTCACGCAAGCCGAAGCAAAGGGCCTGGGATGCACTCAGTTCTTGGAAATGCCAAGTACAGACGGCACCAATCAAAACAGAAGTACTACCTAGAGCAATGAAGAGAGCAGAAATCATACTGGATGGCAGCCAGAGAAATTACCAGGGTGAGATATTAGTCTTTTAGAAACAGATGAAAAGGGGTGTCTTTAATTTCCCTCTAAGGCTTTTGCATGTTAGTCTAGAAACAGTACAGGAAAAAAAAAAAATAGGGTTTTGCAGTAGAGAAATCCAAATGAAACACAAAATGCAGCTGTTTTTGTAATTTCCCTTTATGGCCAGAAGGTATTTTGCAAGATCAACCATTTCTTTATAATTAAAAAGACTTCAACCAGTCATAGAAGCAGATTAGATAATCTGGGTGCTTGACCTTCCTGCAGGACTTCTAAAACCTTACTAAAGTGCTACAAACTCTAATAATTAAAAAAAAATAAATTAATTAATTAAAAAAAATTAGACCTGTCTTCCTAAAGAAACTTACTGTAAGTAGAGCTTAGTTTCAAAGTGTTTTCCATTTCCTACTTCCATCTGCAGCAAAACTGGAGGCTCCGCCAACGAGTACAAGTCAATGACTGCATGTGGGCTCCTCAGTCTTCCAGTCTTTGTGGCTAGACCAGCGGAATGCACAAGCTGTTCCTAGAATTGACATGCTGAAAGGATTTAGCTTCTCTGTATCTGGTGTTTTATTTGCAGATGGATGTGACAGCTAATGCGCTGTCCTCTCTTTCCAGCATCTTTCATATTTAAGCTTTTCACATGAAGGAACCAAAGAACACATGACTAGCATTCCCGGGGTTTCTCCATATCAGGTAGCAAGATTAGCTGTGAACCAAAATGAATTTTCTTGGGGGGAAGAAGGGGGTAGAAAGAAAAGAAGGTATCAGGATGGTTTTTCATTTTGTTATTGTTTATTTGGGTTTGTTTTTGTTTTTGGAACCTTCAGGTTCCATGGTCCTGTCTGTAGAATTTCTCCCAGGAGCACTTCTGCCAAAACATTCCCAAGTACTTACAACTCTGCGTCTCCTTCTGCCACAGACTTGGGCTTACAAGCTGAAATATCATCATTAGATTAAAAGAACTTGCTTCAAAACCCTTCCTGTGATGATACCTCGTTTTTATTTGCCTTTATAACGTCATGAGCACTTCTGGGTTGCCTGCAAGTTAATGAGGAATGCTAAACAGGCTGCCAAGACCTCATGTCTTTAACAGAAAATATGTATTGTTTGAAGCAAAGGGAGTGGGGGCAGGAAGGGGGGCAAGGCTCAAAATCCTCTGCCTCCTTTGCTTAGCTGCCAAAGTTGAACTAGAGGGACTTTGTGTTGGTTGTTGTATTTGATGACTTCCCTAACGCCTGAAGCGCTTGGTGGGATGCAGCTCAGGGCTGTTTTAGGTGTTAGTTGTGTCACCAGCTATTCCAGGCAAATCAGAGGAGTGCGAGGCCCCAAACTTAGGTCTTCCAAAGTAAGAAATTTTCAGTTCTCTTTTAAATAACAGTAATCTCAAAGGATTTAGAACTGCATTGTTCAACTCAGTGTGATTTTTGACACTGAATTGTTTGAGAACAAGCCAGCCTACCAGGAATTACTTAATTAACCTCTCTTCAGGAATTCAGGAAATTTTCATTCTCATGAGCATAACAGAAGTACTTTAGATGATTCTCAGATTTGCTATCTGTATATGGGGTCTTTTCCAGTTTCTGGCAAGACCGTATCTCTAACGCTATTACTTCTACCCAGGCCTATATAAATATTTTTAATTATTATTACTTTAGGTTTGGCTTTTTTTGCTGTTGTTGATTGGTTTTATTTTGTTTTGTTTTTAATTTGAGTTAGACAGTTAGACATTGTCTTTGTCAGCCTGGGAGAAATGTGCTTGGGAGTACGTATTGTGAAACTGTCACCTAGCAAATCCCCTGAATAGAAAGCTTCTTTTAATAAATAGAAGCAACATTTTGTATTGCTCCTTTCTTTGTTTGTGTGACTTTTTTTTTTGTTCACTTGGTTTTTGTTTTTCCTTGTTTTGACAAATACATAATTAGCGTTTGGGCACCTGAACAGGGAGTGTTTGAATTCTAATTTTCTCACCTCTCTTTCAGTCTCTGGCAATACTCTTGAGTATTTTATGCTTTCTTTGGATAAACTACTGGCCCCACTGACCTCAGTGGGAGTGCTGCCATTGATTACAACAAGGCCAGCATTTTCTTTCCAGTCTCTGGGAAGCTTCTGTGGGGTTCGTGCTAGTTAGCCTGCAAACAGTAATTAACTGTACTTCTCTCCTGTAAATCACAGCGACTTCCCAGGGGAATAGAAACTAGAAATGTTTCTGCTTTGTTTCTTTTTCTCTTTAAGCTGTATGAAGACCTCAATCAATAAACAACTGACACAGTGTGTAGGAACTTGGATGAACTATAATCCACTGAACAGGCAGATACACCGAACTCTTCCAAGAGTGCCACCACCATGGAAATAGCAATTTTTTTTCCAAAAGTGTCTGAAAAATAAAGGCAAACCCTTTTTACCCATGATCCTTTCTACTCTTTTTCTTTCATAGGGGAAAAGGTTTTAAAGGGTCAGAAGCCCTGAGTCCACTGAGCACCAGTAGCCAAACTGGAGACTTTCAGTCCAGTGTGGCCCAAGGAATATCTTTTCCGTGATTCTTCAAGTAACATGAAATATTCTCCAGTGGCCTCCAGCAAGCTGAAGAAAGGTTAGATCTAACATCAAGGCATCACAAAGGAGGATGTAGAATTGTTCTCTTCCTAGGACATCTCTTGTGCTCTAGAACCTTTGTGGGGCGCTCAAAATACACAACTTCATTTTAGTCAACCTCCACTTCAAGTTAACTCAACTAAAAATCTATTTTACTGGCAGAAGCCAGAAAACAGAGAAGCATGAAATTGAAATGAACTAAGATATAAAACATGGCTTGTTCAGCACAGCTAACCAGGCAGAGTTTTTGTTACACACACACACATACACCAAAAAAAAATAATAATAACACAAATGTAATTTACTGGAGAAAATCCTTGGTCTACACAAGTATCCAAAGCATTACGGTAGTTGCATCACATCTCACAGCAAATATATGAGAGAGAGAGTGATTCCTAAGTAATCCCTTGTTCCACAGGTCTGAGTGGGAACTAAGCTCTGATTTTTCTCAGACAAAAGAACTTAGGTGGTAAAAAAAGCCTACAATGACTTTTGTTGAGTTCTGGCATCATACTGTGTGATCATCCAAAAACATCTTTATCAGAAGCCACCCTTCAGCCCATTCCCCCCAGGAAAGGGGTAAAAACTGACCTTCCAATTTCTTTTGCTTAATCCTTAGCCACAGTAATGAACTATTCACACTTCTAAATAATGGCATTTTTCTAACAAGTGATCTGTCCCTAATGAAAAGAGAAATGCAGAAGCCCTTATCTTTATAGGCAATTAGCTCATTCAATAGGTTTTTCACAGAGCTCAATGCATTTAATGAGTAACAATTCAGCATTTTAAAAAAAAAAAAAAAAAAAAAAAAAAAAAAAAAAAGAAAGCATAGAAGCAAAATGGTATAATTCTGAAACTCCTCTCTTTCTCCACACTATTCATCAGGCCTCATGGGTAAGTCATTACAGCTTACAGTTTGGGGTGATCTTAGAACCTGTATGGACTGTATATGCTTACAGTCAGGCTCAGTCTAGTTCCTGTTGTTTGAAGGAGAGGAGTGTTTGATATGTGAGATGTAAGGGGACACTGTTATCAGTTTGAGAGCTTCTCCTCTCCAAATTGAAGCTTATTCAATCCAAGGAGACTAGCATGTCTGCAAAATATAAGTCATATTTTAGTTCCACCTTCATGTAAAAGGTTTGAGTCTTAGGGAAAATAATCCCATACTGTGGAAAGATCACTGGGGATTTTGCCTCTGAAATTTACTTTCTGAATAACCTTTCTGAATAACAAATAGACTGGCAAGTAATTAAGGGTTGAGAAATCAAGTTTCTTTTACATGATGCAACTCAATATGTACCTAAATCATTCCCTTCTTATTTGATATATATTTGGATGCCCTCCCAGGAATGAATGCTGCCTTTGGCCATATCACACCCAGGGAAGATCCTACATGCTCACACTCCATTTGTCCCTTGGCTCCTGGGACATGACAGATGCCCTAGAGACTGCAACACAAGTTCCACCTCTCCTGGAAATTATTGCAAGTCTTTTTCATCTTATCTTTTTTGTTCCCATGCTCTGGGATTTCTAGAGTCCAGTGGAACAGCTGAATTAAGCATTCTCCATTTAGGTCAGGAACTCAGTGTCCTTATACAGGCTTTCATGTTTTCTTCCTGCTCTTGGACCTCTTCACTTCAGGACCTCCCTAATACAAACGTTCCTACCAGTTCTCCTCTTTTCAGGCTGACTATTCTCAAGTGTTCACTTGCCTCAGGAGCTCAAGTTTGCTCACCCTCCTTAAATTTTCCCAAAGGACTGAGTAGTAGCCTCTTTCTAGTAAGAGCCTGCAAGAACCTAATCACTGCCTTAATCCCTCTTAAATCAGCCTAACTCGGAAAAGAGCCTGAGCTGATCAAAAAAGGCACATTGCCTATTTTGTGGTATTTTCTGTCTCAAAGTCCTTCAATGAAAGACCTTTCTTACCAAGTGAATAATGTTCCCTAAAATCCTTTACTCTTTCAAATAATTTTTGAAATATTTGAGATATTAATATATATGTTATATAACAATATATATAATATATAACAATATAGACTACCTTGCAAATATTAAAGGAACAAGCTCTCCCATAGCTATTCTGGGGTCTTTAAATGTACAGTAGTCAATAGCAAGAGGCAGAAGTAGCACGTGCAAATCATACTGTCACTACAAGAAACACATGAAATAGTCTGCCAAGTCCCATTTGTCTCAGATCTATTTTTATGCACTCCTATATTGTGCAAAGATGTACATCACATTATTGCAGCTATTTAATATATGACTTTTTCTACCAAATTCATCCACTGAGATATTCACAAACTGAAAGCTTCATTAGGAAGGGCACATTTCCATTAAAATATCTCCTGATACAATAAAAATATGTCTGGCTTACATACCGCAAGTCTAGTTGAAATCACAGAACTCAGTAATTCACGTCTTCCATGGACCAATGCAGAAATGTGATACTTATTTCATAGGAGTGACTTTACCAATATTACCTGATTAAATAGTTGGGTTCGGCCATGTGTTTATTTATCCATTAGTCAACTAAAATCTAGTTGAAGACAATGGAATTTAATGAGTTAAAACTGCATTTCACATTCGTTTACTCATTCCGTGTATAGGACCTACATCTTTTAGTTTTTTCTGTATTAACTGAACAGCTAGAGAGACTAGACAAACTCATATGAAGCAGAAGCTCATTACAGTCCTACCTATAAAAATGATCAACATTTGAGCACTAAGATTTGATTTTAAGAAAGGAGAGAATTAAAAAGATGTTTCTGCTACTATACAAAATATTTTACTTTATGAGTTCTATTGTAACAAGACAGTTTCAAGTTTGTAACTCAGTCATGAAGTTTAAAATCAGACTTTTATCACTTCTTTGAGTAAGCCAACTGACAAAGAATACACATACTCCTGGAAAAATGTCACAGCTCCTGCTTTTGATTGATTGTACAAATGCAATATTCTCTAGGTGAAAGAAGTTCCTGGTCTTTGTACCAAAAGCAAACCTAGGGAATTTGACATGATCAACTTCATAACTATTAATTATAGTGTTAAATAAACTACCATTTCAGCATACAAAGCTTGTGGAGATAAACAAGGTTCAAACAGAATCACATTTGCAAGAATATTCCATTGAAATTTTATTCCTACTCACAAAAAGTATCCTTTATAAAACATCCACTTCCACTACACTACCACTACATGAAATGCGGACAAAGGCTAGGGAAAAGGAGACATAGCCCAGATCTGTTTTTCCCCGACGTTGAATTTTCTGTAATTCATTTCTTAGTTCTCAACTCTGCACAAAATTTTGAAGGAGAAAGGGTTTTCTTCTCATAATCTCAAATTCTGCAATAGACTTTAAAATACTCTGTGAAAATGATCATTTGAGTATTAATATATTGCAAAGCTTCCAGTTTCAAATATCATTTATCTTCTACAGCCTGCAAATGCTGCCTGGGAGAAGTTCATTAGTATTGAAAAGTGATTTTCTAATCAGTCACTCATGGAATTATTTTATCAGAAGAGCCATGAAAAATGGTTCATCCACATGATGAATGCACATGTAATGTGAGTGCATGACTTTTCACACATTTCAACAAGTATGCACTTAAGTGTGAAGGAATACAATACTCCCTAGCACTGACTGTGAATATCACATAACAGCTTTTCGAAATATGTCTGGACAAAACACTGGAGAATTAACTACACAAAACAATCCTGCTTTGGCAGGTGTATTTGAATGATACATCATAGTCCCCTTCCATCTGTAATTTCTAGAATTCTGTAACTGTTTAGGGATTCCAGATTCTTAAATTCCTTGGCCAAATTGGCAACCGACTGCAACAATTTCCCACCCTTAAATCAACTACAGACCACAGACCTCCACGGGGAAAGGTAATGGGGAATCAGTGTACCTGAGAACTAAACTAACAGGCGGATAATTTGCAGAGGCCAAGGTGGATGACCAAATTTTACCCAAACATCCCATATACCTCCAGTGAAGTCAACGCATATATGTGGGGTGTAATAGCACAGTTTGGTTCAGCAAGTTGGTCACTGCTCCCTTCAATGTGAAAGTTCTGACTTGCAAAGAATTACAAAGAACCAGAGTGGTGTTTCTTTGGGGGATACAGAATTGATAAAGTTATTGTGCTCCACTAATATATTAACTATTATTAACAATACGTTTACTTAACTTGCTCAAGGATTCAACTTGCTCTACGATTACTTTCATGACAATAAAAGCTGTGTTTTCAGAGGTACAAAGGAAATCAAGATATTTAACACATCATTATGGAACTGTGATCACCCCTTAGATTAATACTTTGACTACTCAGATTTTTCCTCATCCAGGAAGGATCCTCACTCCAAGGGGAGTGTTAAAAAAATCTCCCTCTTTATGCAGAAGGCTACCCTAAACCCTAGTGAGTAAGAGGATGTAGTTTAGCACAGCTCATGGGCTCTTAAGATGTTTTTGGTACAGGATTTTGTTAGGTTACTAATTTACCCTATTCCTTTTCCAAACCCCTCCACAACAAACTCTGTATGGTAGCGGTAGAAGAGAGCATCTGTAGTGTCCAGAGTCGAATTAGGCCCTCCTAGAATCCCCTCCCTGGGAGTCTGTACATAATTCCCCTCCACTTAATAATATTTCATGAGCAGAAACTCCAAACAAAGTACTTCGATTAAGCTCCAGACATTAGTAATGAAGCCCAGAGGAAATTACGTCACCAATTACATTAGTGCAAGTGAACACAGATCACAGAAATCCTCAGATAATTTTTCATATTTGCCTGCACAATGGTGGATGTAACATGGGTAACATAAGCCTGTACCAGACTTTAGAGGTCCTTGGAAGTGGGATGGGAAAGAATTGTCATTCACTAGTCTCCAGCAGTAAATTTCGTTCATTTTGGCTTAAACACATTTCACACATTTTCCTTCTTCGGTCTAGCTACATCATAAAAACTGTAATAAGAGCATATGAGCTGACAGATTGGGGCAGTCCAAAAATACAATAGATGCCTATTAAACACAACAGAAAAGGGAAGACATCTGTATGAAATGTCTAACATTCTCACAGCAAGGACCTTCCAGTCAGAGAAAATTTCTTTGCATTTTGTTGCTCTTGAGAATTATTTCTTTCATGGATGTAGTCACTACTTTTTAAACTATGTAAGGCTTCAGTAGCCACAGAATCTTCCAGTAGAGAGTACCATAGTTTAATATCACATTATGTGAATAACTGTGACTTGCTGTTTGTTTTGAACTTGCTTAGGTTATAAAAGTTCCTGTCGGCATCAGCAGCTAGGCTTAAGCACAGCACAGGAAGCAATCTATTTGGGCATACTGATGTTGAATGGTAAAAGAAGCTTGTGCTTCTTAATTAAAAAACAGTGTGCCTACACAAAATCAAACAAGCAGAAGGGCATACGCACTTGTGATACAGAAAAATCACTGTCTGGAAATAAAATGAAATGATATAATTATGTGATACAGTACAGTATGTGCCCTTGGCACAGCAGTGTAGGCAGTAAAACACTACAGCATGAAGGCTGTAGAAATGTTATTTCCTTCCCCTATTGCATTTTGATACCATAAAATAAGATGAAAGGTACTTTGTCATTACTATAAACAGCAAGGAGAGAAACAAGCAATGGGATTAGCATAAGAATCATCTTTGGAACTAATGCATCACTTATTTAAACACACCTGTACCATGCTGTATGCCAAACAGGAAGAGAACAGGATTTGAATCAAACCTATATCTAGCAAGACCATAAAAGATCTCAAGAGAACCAACAGACTCTTGCTTAAAACTGATATTAAAGTGCATACACCCACCACATTTTAGGGTTGGGTTGTTTTTGTTGCTGTTGTTGTCATTTGCTTGTTGTTGTTTGTTTTCATGTTGGAACATAAATAAAATATCCTCAGGAAGTAAGCAAAACTTAAAACCACAACTAGAACAACATACAAATGAAGGGGCTCTTAGCTAGCCCCAACATAATTCAGTTCACCTTGTAAATTATAGTTTAATAATACTTTTGTATATGGCGATGTGGGTTATTGGTCACGCAGCATTAACACAATGATGCCTGGAAATGGGAATTTTACGATCACTTAAAATTCACTTGTCACTTCAGTTGGTCCAATTCATTGTTCCTTACTGTTGTGGGCAATTATGGGTGCTGTCCTATATCTGGACAAATTGTAATTGATGTGAGCAGGTATTCTGATCAAAAGAACTCTATAGTTTCATGTCCTGTTTTACCTCATGTAAATCAATGCAAGAATTATTTAAAGGAAAAAAAAAATAATAAATGCCTTTTCTTTTCCTGATCCCACAGAAGCCACATCAGCAGAAAGGTTTTCCATTAGTTTCTGGAAGTTTTGCACTAGACCCTTATATATGCACCTTCTGCTTAGCTAAGATAATAGATGCAATTAAAAACTTTTATTATTATTATTATTCTGAAGATGTTCTCCTGAAATCTGGGGTCACTACTTCCAAGTGTAAAAGAGATTTATAGAGTTACTGATATTGACAAAACTAGAGGATGGGAGAGGGAAAAAATAAAGATTATGGACGCATTTTATATAGGGAAACTGTTGACATTTCAATGCTTTGGCTGCCCAGTAGGCTGATTTGATATAGTCATATTGTTGAATCAGTTGGAAAAAGGACTGAGAAAGTCAAAAACAAGGGGAGGGGGGAGCAATGAAACTGTGGCCATCAGTACTTGGTTCATATGGGGTGCTTAAGCAAGCTCTTGGTCCTAATTCCTGCCCAACCCATCTACTTTCAGTTATTGCCATTGTTGAAGAAGCGACAAACAGCAAAATGTGCCAGCTTCCTCATCTACTGAAGTTCACTGCTTAGCTTGTCAACTGAAATCAGCATCAGTTCAGCTCATCTTAATACACGCAATGAACTGCACAGGCTGAACGAAGACCAAATACTTATTACTACGTTTTCTGTGGAGAGAGCAAAGCTCATGAGAGGGGAGGGACATAAAGCTATAAGCAGTAACCTCTGAAATTCTTGCCAGGTGAGCATAGAAAATGCAAGTCAGAGCCTTACACACTCTGTACACTTTTCTGATGAGGCTTTACTCCTCCCTGCACTGAATCATTTAGGGGCTTGAGATATCTACAGATAAGCAGTCATTATAGTCATGCAGTCATAGTGAGATGACAGTATTCTACACCAGAGTGAACTTGAGCCTAGGTGTTCTAATATTTAAAAATATCAGTTTGTACAACTTTTGTTTTTCCCAATCTACCATTATATTTGATGCTGGAGTTGAAAATACAGTTTTTCCCCTTTTTAAATAAAGAAACATTTGCTGGAGTTAACACATGTACTGCATGTGGTTCAAGCTGCTAGCAAGCAGAAGGACGAATGTATTCACTTAGTCTCTCAGAAGCAGATCTTCTAGAATGGATTTTATGTGTCTTGGTAGCCTTCCAAGTGCAAAAGATTAAATCACCAGGAAGTGCTATCTTTCCGTTTTCAATTCCCTTTAAAAATGTGTTATTTTGTGATGCCATCGGATATCAGCAGTGATGCTTGGCAACATTACATACTGCTGTTTAATTGCCTTAAAAACTATTTCCCTAGCAGTATCATTAATAATACCAAGCCTAAATTGGATTAAGTACTACGCCACTATAAAGTTAATTCACTGTGATACTAATGAAATGTCATGTGAAGCTTCCTGTAAATCCAGCTAAACAGTCACTGCCAAGGATCATTAAGTCAATGGCATGTTCAGCTATTCTGCTTAGAAAGTATTGTTTTAATTGCTACCAGGTGATTTTCATTAATGTAAGCATTAATGTAAGCATTTTACTGGCTTTAAGTCTTTAGGCACACAGGGCCTTTGTTAGGCAATACTTCACCATTGCTAGGAAAGGAACAAAGCTTACTGAAGAAGTTGGTTGAATTGGAATGGCAAAACTTCAAGAAAATTTTTTCACTGAATATTTATCAAGCATTCAAGAACCATTTTCATGCTCTAGCAAGGTACCAGTCTTTGGTTTGAACATCATCTGAAACAATCTGAGAAGATGCTGAGTGTCTACGGCTCCCACTGGAGATCTTCCATTGGTCATCCAAATATTAAAAATATCAGCCATCAACTCTCTCCACCAGCTTATACAGGCTCAAAGTAGGAAAAATATTTTGCTTTGTAAAATAATTCTCCCATGTGAGAAGGAGTGCAACTTGTACTTTAAGTGTTAGGTTCACTCATATAGGCTAAAAATGTTCCTAAAAAGTAGCCCTTCCAATCACAGAGAATCCTTCATCTGAGATTTCCTCATAGCAACAATTCAGGATCTGAAGGTCACGGAATCATGGAATCACAGAATGGTTTAGGTTGGAAGGGACCTTAAGATCATCTAATTTCAACCCCCAGGTTCGACACTACATAAACAGAGAAAACACTCAGGACAGACACACCAGCTGAGCAGCTGATACACTTTTCAGACATAGGTAAGAGACAGGTCAGTTTGTTGCCCAGAAAAAGTACAAAGATAGCTTTAGAAGACAGAGGCGAAGTTGTTTTGCCCACCTCTAAGCTTGATGAAAGTTATGAAGTGCTGTTGCACTAGCTCTCACTAATAAAGCTACCTCTCAGCAGTCTCTCTTATTAGCTTGAGATCAGGCAAAGGCGGATGCAGTTATTGTATAACTGTTTCTTGGCAGAGAAAGCTTGCATCTGTTTGGAGACAATTGTGCAGACGTATGCTTTAGAATTGGCTGTTGGTTGATGTTGGTTGAGAAGCTGGAGAGACTCTTGCAGCCTTGAGTTAAAAGAGCCTCTTTTGGATGTTCAGGAAAAGAGGAATTCACAGAATCCCAGCAGCACTGCTGTGGTGTTGCATTTTTTGAAGTCTCTCTCCCCATACCTGCCTTGAGCAAGGCAAGGCAGCTCTTGGCACACAGCTATGTTACGTTCTGCAGCACCTGCACAAGAGCTTGAGCAGGTCTGAAATTTACAGAGCCTTTCTTTCTTACCAGTTATGACAAAATTTAGGTGATGATTCCCCTTGTTCCACACCACTTACTACTTCAAAAATCTTTGACTTTTGATCTTCATTCAAATGTATAGCAAGCACTGTGTTCATAAGTCAAGCAAGCACTCAAATGTACAAGCACAGAATTTAAGATCTGGTTTCATCACCATTTATTTATTTTGGTCCATATATTCTGCATTTTTGTTCCCCAGGTTTCAGTGGGAGTTCCACTCTAGATGAAAGGATATAGCTCATTCTGAGTGTCTTCAGAGCATTAGCAGAAGAAAGTAAGGATTTTACCCTTCTTCACTGATATTGCACAGTTCATGTCATGCAGAAGTAGAAGCTAACGTGGCAGAAATCTTACTCCCACTAACCAGATTCAATCACAAATACTCCTTTCTGCTTACCTACTCCTTTGCATAACTATTTTCATTCAACTCAAAGCAATGATAAGGACTCATTTAAAAGAAACCACATTCAGGGTCATGTTTGGCAATGACATTCCTTTAAGACTTGTTCTGACACAGGACATCATTGCAAAAAGTCTTCTCTTGTTCAAGATGTTCTTCAGTAGTACTTGCACTGAATGTCAGCATTCTTGCTCTTCTTTTACAACTCTGCCTGCCTAAAGCACAGTTACTGTGGACAAGCCATAAATCAGAAGCACTACCAGCCAGATCCCAGTCCACATCTCTCTACTTTGTATCCAGATCTTCCTGTGAGGGGTGAGAGCCATTGAATAATTCCTAGTAGTGGGGAAAGACATCTCTGATCCACCAGTGGAGGATTCACAATTAAGAACTAATATCCTTGTCAGTGAAAATCCAACTCTTCTCAAGCAGTAGAAGAACACAGACATGGCTTTCCATCCTCACATTCATTTGTCCGCATACAGGGACATTTTAATTTTACAGGTAGCATATGATCTTTAAATAATATTTTTAGATTTTCCATACAAAACTGAAGATTTAACCTAAAACACAATAAAATCTGAAAACTCATTCTTTCCTTGATAGTAAAAGTCCTTCTGCTTAAATACTTGCCCTCTGAGCTTACCAAACAAAGAATGAAAAGACTTGGTTTTGGTACAGCTGAAGTTCAGTTTGTGTGAAATGAAGCAAAAGCATTTCAGGGACTGCTGTGGCTGTTGTTACAATTACTGCAAGCTCCTTGCTGGTCTGTGAATGTTTAGTTTGTCTCCTGAGCAGTCAGAGTAGCCTCTTACTATAAAGAGGACAAACTGAATAAAAAGAAAGTCAAGTACACTATAAAGTAGACTGAAAACAAGTTGTTTGGCACTAGTTTTGACATCAGTACTCCTGGGACAGGAACTTGACTTTAGTGTAAACAAGGAGTAGACATACAGCATCTGTGCCTTTAGTTTTCACTTTATGAAGTCATTATATTTAGTTCATAGTTGTAATACACTATGCAAATACGGATTCTCTTTATTGACCTATATATATATATGTACATATATATGTGTGCTTGTTCACAGTAAAAACTTTAATCCACAAAGTATCTACATATTCAATGTCAGCACAATGCTTTTTCCTAAAAGTCCAGAAAAGCTGTTTCCTTTTGATATAGACCTATACTGTGGTGGTAATGTTGCTATTTTTTTCATTCTTTACACCATGTGCCTCCAGGTCAGAGTTAAACACAGCACTCCAGAATAAACACAGCATCTACTGGGATCCTACGTTACCACCTCTCCAGTTCTGTTTCTCTGCAGCACTTATTCTTTTATCATGAATGCCTTATCAAATGTTGTCAACTCCATGTCTCTCCAGACAATTAAAGGCTGTAGATCATATTATAAACTATTCCACTGTCACTTGGCATCATAAACCACGTGGAGCCAGTTGTTCAGGATGTCATCCAGCCTCTGACCAGAGGAGTGAGGATGAAAGCTGAACTCTGACCTGAGTGAGTGATTGAGAATATACAGTTTGTCACTGCCTATAGAAAACATGAACTGCCTTCACTGGCATCCAGACATTCTAAATTTAACTTCATGCTAAGGTCTTGAGATTAGTGAAACCTTTTAAAGAAGAAATGATAATGTTTCGTATTTCATCCCAGGACAAAGTTTAATCACATTCCTTCCCAGAGGCCCTTACAACACATTTCTGAAATAATAAAATTCTGGATGTGTCAGCTTGGACAGGAGACAGTCATTCAGAATTCATGCTCATGTAAATGGGATCTGCAACCTAGGCTTGTCACTTCAGGAATTCAGTATGCTTAAAATTCTCCATCACAATAGCTGGCAGTTTATTCTCTGACAATTACGGTGCTCTCTGTATGTTTTCAAATGCTGGCCTTCTGTGCATATACTTCACACATTTCTTACGATTCAGTGATGAAAACATTTGAGTCAGAGCTGAAAGCTTGGTGGTGGTGGTGGTGCAAGTTATTGTCAATACTTGTCAATCTTTGCTGGGCTTTGACCTCATTTCCAAATGCCCTATAAAGAGGATGAAAATGCAATACCTCCTCTGAAATAACAATTCTCAGCAGTCTCTCTTCTCTCACGTTCTTCCATATTACCTCCCCAGCACACACAGAGCATACCTTGGTAATTAGACATAAAATAATGCCGATGTCTTAAAAATGTTAAATTGTAGGGCTGAGAGTAGGTTTTCAGGAGGTAATCCGTGGTCATTCTACACCAGGACTTAGCAACTACCTCTGACCGATTTCTCATACTTCCCTATTCTCTGAAATACCAGGTACAAATTTTAGCTTGGAATCCACTACTACAGATACGGAGTTCATGAAGTCAGAGATGTCCGTTTAGTGGTGCTGCATCATTTCCTCCCACACAGATGGATCTACAAGATTTAAGCTAACGGTGAAACAACAAGACCTGGATCTAGAAACGTGACATGGCTTCATCTGCGCAGGATCCATCCCAGCCTGCATATGGAGTTTCAGCCGCCCTCACTGAAACTAATGGAATGATTGAACTGTTTTAACAACAAAACCAAGCCCGACAAACAAAAGCCAGATCAGACACACAACTTAAAATGGTGTCATCTGTGTGAAACTTTCCAAAGCTGAGAGAGATTTTGTCTTCCAAATTCAGTCCAGTGGTTTTGAGCCCAACTCAAACTACAGAACACAAATGATATATAAAACAGATTTATAAGTACATAAATTTTAAGACACTGAACGTATTATAGCTCTGTACTAATGCTTTCTACCCTTTTTTTGTGATGCTCTCTGCTTATTTGACTGCCTGTTACTGGAAGCATAATGTGGACATGGATAGCCCTGAGCCATAGCAGTTTGTCATGCAGTAAGAAGCACCACAAAACACACGCCTTTCTTCACATTCATGCCATGAGGACTGACCTTTGTGGGGCTCCGTGTGACTTCAGGAATTAGTCAATGTGTGTGAACTTGAAGTCGTGTCGGAGTACCAAATTTCATGCACCCAAGCAAGTGGCCAAGGTCAGAGAGAAAGCGACTGCCACTCTGAAGTCAAGGCTAAAGAGTCCTGACTCAGTCCTTTGAGCTAACCAGCCGACCATGCTTCATTTCACATCCTTCGCAAAAGTCATTAAATGCTTCTTCAAGTGCAGCATAAAATGTGCTGCATTCAGTGCCTAGTTTCTATTCTCTCACATCAAATTTATGGACCCCAATGTTTTATTAGCACTCTCCTCCTCCCTCCCAAAAATAAACAAAGTAATATATATATAACTATCAAAAGGAGAGCCACGTATTTCATCATTTTAGTGGAAAAATGGGGGGGGGGGAGGGGGGGGGAATACCCAGTAACATATTCACTAATTATATTCACTACTAACATGAAACAGACAGAAATAACTATTCTTTGGAATTGCAGCAAAATAAGACGGCTTTGCCAGATTTTAATTTGCATTTGGAATTCAAAAATTGGTTTGGTAACTCTCAAAAGAGATTTCAGATAAGAAAGTCATTAACGTGATGTGACACTGTATGTTTGAAACCACCCTGCTGCCTAGCAATTTCCAGCTGCTTCACCATTAAGGTTTTAAATATTTCTTTATGTTTGACAAGCTCAGCAAAAACTACAGGAAACGAATACGGAGTTGTTACAAAGTGACTCAGGTTGTGAAATGTTTCAAGTGTTTCTAGTTTTCTACACAGAAAGCAAAATATGGTAATTTTGCAAATATCTTTGCAGTTTCGATCACAACACATTCTAAAAAAATAAAATTACATACTTTACAAAATATTTGGAACACAGTTGCAAGTGGGTGACAGGAACTGATTCCCCCTGTTACAGATAACCATAGCAGGAAAAGAACATATTTACCTTACTAACTTGGAATCTACTGACTAGACCAGACCCAGCCTACTGACCAGACACCTGCTTGCTAATTCCTGGCTTCAGCACTCAGCCCCCTACTTTGCCTTCCACAGCCGAAACAGTTGTCGCCTCTATGAGAAAACAGTACCTAAAAAAACTGAGGTAGCTTCAAGATGAGAGAACACACCTTCCATGTATCCTCAAAAGACCACCAATTGCTTTTGATCTCCCTGTTTTCACCCTGATGTCCCATTCATCACTGCACTACCAGTCTCCTATTTCATGACCCAGCATAAATCCAATGTCAGTTCTACACCCACAGTTCTTCATTTCCCCTGTGGTGCTTAAAGAAACACTAGATGTTGCATGCAGCCACAGGGGAGAGGGAAAAAAGGAAAAAAAAAAAAAGGGAGGGGGGGGGAATACAAGATGCTACTTCTCTGTCAATAGAACTGCTGCACATTCCAGTGGTCTTCATGCTTGTCCTAGGCATCATACCATGAACCAGGCTGTTATTGCTGACATCTTTGCATTAATCTCCAATAAAGGTACTACCTCCACGTGTCTCTAATGTTCAGCTGTACTAGCTACAACTTTCAAAGAAAGGAAGGACTTTGTGGAATGGGACAGCAAACATAAATACTTTTTTTTTTAAAAAAAAAAAAAAAAGACTGTAAAAAAAAAATAAGAATACAGAAACAACATTTGGGCTCCACATTAGCTGTCTACAGCGCAAGGCTTTACCTATCTTGTAACCCACCAGTTTGTTGGCTACTACCCTCTTTAGAGGCTACTGGCTGGTTTATAAGGTATATTTGAGCCCTGAGAGTGCGAGCTGTTCAAGTCTTTTTTATAGCTGACTTGTACGAGAGCAGAACTGTCTCTCCTCTGTTAGCCACACAAACTATCTGGAACTCACAAAATGAGAAGATTGTTCTTCCAGATGCACACACAAATATGATACCTCACTCTCCAGCAAGAAAACATTCATAAACATTCATTGTCTTACCCTAGTATAGTAAGCATGACATATCTTCCTAACAAGACCTCTTCCACCACAAATTTTGCAGAGACTTCTGTGACAGCAATGAGATCTACTTTACTTATGTGTCCTTTGCTGCAAGATTTTATGTTTTTTTTTTTAAGATTTTTTTTATAAATGTTTATAAATGTTATCTTGCTTCTGACATAATACAAACTCTTTGGGTCACACCAAAATTTGCCTAAGATCAGCAGGTCATGCTTAGAGGGCTTCCACAATCCTTAGGGATGGGCTTATTCCTTGTTACTTATGGTTGCCACAAAGCAACACCCTTTTCCCCTCATCTCTGTATATACAAGGGGAAGAAGACAAAGAGCTACTCTGTATTGGGATCCTACTTTCCCAGCTGGCAACTACATTGTAGAGAAATCTGCTTTACCAGCAGGTGACTGCATTACAAAAAACCACAGGCACGTCACGATATTTTCTGTGCCTTTAGTCCAGAGGTATTACAGAGCTCTAACATCAGTCTTGAATTTCCCACTCACCATGATAGCTTTCTGTTCACATGACAGCCTGGGGCCACTATGAAGGAGATGATTCAAAAGGTGGAAGGGTGAGTCATGCTCATAAAATGTAAAACGTGGTAGAGATAATAAAGTACAAAATAACTGCAATTAGTGATCATATTAAGCACCTTGATTCTACCTTTGCTGTTTCTTTAACCAAAACCACCTCCCATGGGGAGAACTAAAAACAAATATCTCTGGATTTAGGACCGGGCACTTAACACTAAAGACCACAGCAAATGATGAAGAGTCTTACAGCCCTTCTTCCATCACATTTGTAGAAAACCAAATGATCTATTTAATGATAAATTACACACAAATGTGGGCAGACCCCTGGAGCCAGAAACCCACTGTTAGGTTTTGCAGAGATTCCAGAGAGACCTCACAGGCCCCTTAAGAACTAACTTTTGTTCCAGCTGCTTCCTTAAGGCCAGGTCCTCAGCAGGCATAAATCATTCTAAGTTCCAGTGAATTCCTTGTAAAACCACCCCTGATTTTCTTCAGCAGAAAAACTGGCCCTTTTTGCCTCTCCTTGCAGTTCCAAGTGTTTGTTTATTTTTTTATCCAGCAGTTGTGCCACTGAATGCTAAAGAGATGAGAGGCGATTCTTTAACAATCCGCCATATCCAGAGGAATTAGTGTAAGCATCAAACCCTTACCCTCCTTGCTTTTTCAGGTACTATGCAGCCTCTACTACCCACAGACACTGGGATGCTGCATAGAACATTTCAGCTGTAGCCCAGCTGTAATTATTTCCTCAAGTATTCAAGACGTTTTGAAGAATCACAACTACCCCTTAGTGTTCTGATGGAAATGAAGTTATTTTTCTATGTAATTATTTCATCATATTTATTACTTAAACAATCTCTGAGAACAAAAGCTACACAGCAAAAGCAAGGCTTCATTTCACCAGGTGCTCTCCTGACAGTTTGAGGGAAGCTATTTAGGAGAAGGGGGAAAAAAAGAAAAAAAAGAAAAAAAAAAAAAACCTTTCTTTTAACATCACTGCTCTGACAACCACAAAGGCTGCCTGACAACCTTGATAGCTCTATTTATGATGTTACATTATCTTGCAACTGTGAGGAATGCTATTTCTACTACCCAGGCTTAGGTCTAAATAGAGCTGTGAAGCAAACTCCCCTTCTCTCTTTCCAACCGTGTGACCTCCTGGAGAAAGAGCAAAAAGGGTATCAGAAACTACTGAAGGGTTGCAAAGATGGAAATAGTCAGTGTCCTACTTCTTTCCCCACCTGGAGGCCAGCGTGTCTAAGGGAGTCTTAAGCTGTGAAGTTTCCCTGATGGGGAAACAGGAAACCAATCATCAAAATGTGAGCAAATGCAATGTATAAGATGACGCAGAAAGCCATTTCAGCAGTTGTATTCTTTTTTTTTATGAGCTCTTGGGCATCACACCTGTGGATGGTGGTTTTCTGGAACTTTAAGACTGAAAAAATAAGGCAATTAATACCTTACCCAGATAAAACAAGAGAATCTGACCCTGCCAACTCCAGCTTGCCAGCTGTTTGCATTATCAGATTTGCTCTCAGTTGCCAGCTACATTTTTCCCCCCATCAAATCACAAAATCATGCATAGAAATTTAGAAGGAGCTTCAGTGCCCATCGTCATACAACATGTCTCTCAACAACTCAAAAACAATAGCTACTGTTGGATGGAGCTCCGGAGTCTTCTCTAGGAACAATACCGTAATATGTGATTCTTATGGAGGACTATTCACATATAAAATATTTACAAGGGAGGTCAAAACCACTGTCACCACTTTACAAGTGGAGAAAATGAGGTAAAGGGACTCTCTCACAGCAGAGGGAAAGTTGGAGCCAGATATTTTGTGTTTCTGCTAAATCATGTTGCCAAATACATCCCAAGAGAGAGAACATTTTATTAGTCTCCAGGGCAAGCTACAAGGAAGTCCTGTTAGGAAAAAAGCTGGATAAATAGAGCAAGTGAAATGGGTTAAGATTTTAAAACAACTAACTTTAAAGCCTTTAAAGCTGTTTTGTCATTGTTGTTTTTTGTTATGTCCTTAAACTGTTATGAGTCAATTTGCTAGCTTTTTTTGAGTCTGACTTCTTAGCAAAATAGGACTTGTGTGATTGTGCTGTCTGTGTATTCCTGCTAAAAATCTTTAAATTGGCTAGCTAATTTAAAGCAAATACAGAAAGGCGTGCAAAACTTGTTTCAAAAGCAATTACATTCCCATAGGTCTTGAGACTGGTCCCAGATAGGGCAGAGTTGGAACCAGATTAGTCCCACCATTCAAACAAAGACACTGCCAGACATGGCAGCAGTTGGAACTTAGAGAATAAAGAAGACAAAAACATTAAAATTTTAGTTCCGAACTGATTTTCAAAGCATCCTAAAATCCATGTAACAGTAAAAATAGTGGCTATAGCAGTAAAAATAATGACTATTAGCTGGGTTTCTGGTTTGTTATTTCATTATCATAAAACAACTAACTCATCAAATGAAAATAGATAATTGATCAGATTAGAAATTTCCAAAGAAATATAATTTAAATTCTTTTACTTTTTTTGTTTGTTTGTTTTTTGTAGTTACGAGACAACCTCCTACCAACTTTTCACAGGTTTTATTCAGTTACCTTCAGAACTGCTATCAAAAAAAAAAAAAAAAAACCTACTTTCAAACATCAATGTAATCTAATACACGGTCTAACATAATGGTGCATTTTGTAACAAATACTTCATAGAGTGTCTTCCTTATGATTCTATAGCTCCTGGGAATTATCGGACAGCAAAATTGTTCCCACCACAGCACTGGAGATATTTTTAGTACTTCTGACCGTTTTCTAATAACTCTGTTAAAATTGCCCACTGCCCTTTGAAGCTACATTTCTAAATAAATGGAATCATTTGCTGAAACATGCCAAACATTAACATTAATAACGTCCCCCTGTACTCAACTCTGGTGAGGCCGCACCTCGAGTACTGTGTTCAGTTTTGGGCCCCTCGCTACAAGAAGGACATGGAGGTGCTTGAGCGAGTCCAGAGAAGGGCGACGAAGCTGGTGAGGGGTCTGGAGAACAAGTCTTACGAGGAGCGGCTGAGGGAGCTGGGCTTGTTCAGCCTGGAGAAGAGGAGGCTCAGGGTGACCTTATCGCACTCTACAGGTACCTTAAAGGAGGCTGTAGCAAGGTGGGGTTGGTCTGTTCTCCCACGTGCCTGGTGACAGGATGAGGGGGAATGGGCTAAAGCTGCGCCAGGGGAGGTTTAGGCTGGATCTTAGGAAGAACTTCTTTACTGAAAGGGTTGTTAGGCACTGGAATAGGCTGCCCAGGGAAGTGGTTGAGACCTGGAGGTCTTTAAAAGATGTTTAGATGTAGAGCTTAGAGATATGGTTTAGTGGAGGGCTTGTTAGTGTTAGGTCAGAGGTTGGACTCGGTGATCTTGGAGGTCTCTTCCAACCTAGACTATTCTGTGATTCTGTGATTCTATAATATATTTCATTTTGAGGTGTATATGTATCCAGAAACAACATCAAAAACAAGACAACAAAAAAGGATGACAGTACATTATACATAATTATTAATGAATTAAAGCAAGGGTATACTAAGTATTATTTTATATTAGAAATGATACAGCATGTTCTCCTATCAAAGATGAAGTTATCAAAACAGTTTTCAGACCCATGTACACAAGAGAAATAGAAGCAACTGTTGACTCAGAAATAATAACTATTATCCAAGGTCAATATTCTGAACTCTCACTTCCCCTTAACCATTTGACTATAAATAAATATAAAATACATGTAGATGAGAAACCTGCTTTTCCTTCCAATGAGACACACATTTCTTGGGCCATTAAGCCTGTGTGTTAAGGAAATCTTGGTATTTGAAATTCAAGTGGGAATTGCAAAGTTTTTACTTCAGAGATGTTCTAGTTTTTCTTTTCTGCTTCAACCCCTCCACAAAATTTACATTATTTACTTAGTAGGAGTGCAGGCATGCTGACGTCCAACCACGCCACAGTCAGGGCACTAATGTACACCCAGTGCAACACCAGATTCCCAGGAAGATTACAAATCTCTTGCTACCTCAATGACAGTATTCGATGGACTGCCATTCCCTCATCAAACTGCTTCAAATGACTAAAAATAAGATTGTTTAGCTCACAGATCTGGATTGCTCTGGGGGTCTTTATGAAGTCTATAGCATTTTCTACATGCATCTGATAGCCAAACAAAAACTATAGCTGTGGCTATCCATAAGTACTGAGGATTTTCCTGCTCTGACAATCCTCTTGGCCACCTTTGTGCAGTTACGCGTGAGATATTACTCATGTTTGCTGCTCAGCACACACAGGTAGTTCAGAATCCAATTCGCTTTGTGAGCTGGGGGTAGATGTCATAAATAGTTTGTCTTTACTCCAGAATGCCATTCAGCTCCACCTATTCACTTATTTCTGAAGTGATTAAAAAAAAAAAAAACTGAGTTCTCCCATATTTAGTTTAATAAAAACTTCTCCGTTCAGTGGTTGCAACACAGAAAACAGATCTGCACCCTTTACAAGTCTACCTCACCTCAATTAACAGGTCTGCAGGATATTAAGGACATATACTGAATGCAATTATTTGCTAATGCAAACCAAGTATACCCATGAATTACTAGGATGGAAAAACCTATTTTAGACAGTGGGAGAATGCAGCTACATTCCTGAGCCTACAATCCTGTGTGTAGCTTGGTCTTGTAGGGATTCACACAAAACAGCTTTAACTACAAGAACGGGTACAAGACAGTTTTTAGGAAAACGTCTCCAACATTAGTTTTATTATTATTTTAAAATAATCACATTGTCTTTTCAGAACACAGAATCTTTGTCTTCGAAGCACTTGCTTTCCTACCTATGGTCTAAATCTCAGTCTACATATGGCCCAGAATAATTGAGTATATTATGAAAAATAGCAATTTATATGCAAATCTCCTGCTTTTCCCCTGTATATTATGTGATAGTATTGGTTTATGAAGACAAAGGAGATTTTCATAAACAAAACAATATTCTCTAGCTATATGCAGATAAAATCTACTTGGAAATTAGGATTTTTTTCTTTTCTTCCTATATTATTTACTTGTAAAAATAAATAACTCTGAACTATAAATAACACATGACTAGAATAGAAGCATTCAAAATAGATTGAAACTCATCATTAAAGACAATTTTTTGAAGTATTTAGTAAAGAATGGTAATACCTGACTTATCTTTCATGTTTCTGGGAATCAAGAACTCAAATCTCTTATGCAGCTCCACAAATTCTATCTTACACATAGATGCTCCTGGGACACAAAAGCCACTGAACGTAGGTTATTGGCCCAAGAACTTCACAGTACATAAAAGCAGTTTGACAGGTATAGCTTCATAGCTGTTTGTACAGCTGGTCTCTTTTCTATCTCAGCTGTACTATTTTAAGACTTTATGAGAGAAAATCCGTCTTATCTACCTACCTGTCTTATCTGGGATCAGACTGGAGTGCAGCAGATCACAGCTTCGTCACAATAAGTACAGAATAAAACTTATTCAGGATTTCTGTGGAAATCTTACAAAATGGTTGATTTTTCAATTTCAAAAAGACACTCCCAGTCTAATGCCATGAATTGAGTGAGAGGTGTGCGCGCTGGTACCTTTTGCAGTCCTGACACAAGCTGTTTACTGTTTAGACAGTTGTGCTCCTCCCAGCAGTTCTGATATCAAGGTGAATAGTGGGTTACAGATGCAGTGCTATGTACACAGACCGAAGGGAAAAAAACATATTTTGCAGAAAACATGTTTTGCTAGTACTTGGTCCTAGAGTCACAAATGTCACAGACACTTTCTTTGTCTGGAGTCTAGGCTTCTAGAGGAAGCACCAGAAAGCTAGTTGTTTAGTGACATGTAAAGCGATGCTAGAGAAATGGCTAGAAAACTCACTACAGGCAATGATCCTCCTTTGACAAGGGAATGAACTGTATTACATAATCGGGTAGATTCTGCTTGCACTTACTTTGGATTAACACCAGTGCTGCTGAGATGAAAATATGGCCCCAAGGGCCATTTCCATCTCTCTTTCTCATGAACTATTTTCTTGTGACAGAGCTTTAAGGTTATGAATACAGTGAGTTATCTGGAGAAGGAAAAAAAAAAAAAAAAAAAAAAATGCTGCTAGAGACAAAGAAGAAAGTTTTTATTCAAACATAAGGGTCTTCACTGAAAACAGACAAGGAGAAATTACTGTCAAGTTATTTGCTTTATAATGGGCTCTATTGTCTCTCAGAAATAAAGACTCCACTTTTCCACACTCTGGCATCTGCAATTTAGCCATTACTGTATTGTACTTCTTGGAATGGCAGTTTAAGAATCTAAATTTGTTAATTTTTTTTCTTTTAATCAAGAGGAAAGAAAATTTCTGTCTCTATTTCACTTTCTTATTCTTCCTATCCCAAATTGTTTAATTTCACTGTAACTCCAGGTTTTGTTTCACTCCCTGGAAATTACTGTCTTCCCTTACTACCTATCTGAGCAGGGTGATCTTGTCCTGCCATCTAGTGAGTCGGTGGCAGAACAACACGCTCCTGCTCAAACAGCTGGAGACGCCAGAAAAGCTAGTCACCGCTGTGATTTCTTGAAAATCTTTAGTACTTGTACATTTGTTCTTTCATAAAACCTACAAATAAAAGGTTCCATCATGTTGCGGATTAATGCATCTTTTCCCTAAACAGCTAAACCTGTTATTGTAATTTACTATTTGATTTACAAGCGGTTTAAAAGGATTCATCATGTGACAGGTAGCAATTTAAGTGTTACCCACCAACATATTATAGCAAATGGTTTGATGCAGGCACAAGTGTCTCCTCTCGATAGGTACATTCCTGTGATGGGCGCTTGTGGATAAGGATTCTGTTGTGCCAAGGTAATGAAACCACCAATATAACGTTTTGATATTTACCGTACTCTGCTGATGTTAACGAGAAAAGCTGCTCCTGTTCACAAGAATATACCACAAAAGCAGAAGTATCTGCTGGAACCAACTGAGTTTCCTTTTGGTTAGCAGTCCAGACTTTGGTCTCATTTGGAGTAGGAGGCATTTTTTTTTTCTTTTTTTTTTTTTTTCTTTTTTTTTTTTCTTGTTAGATTTTATTGCGTTAGATGGCTGTACTATAAATACAGCCTACTAATAAATGTTTCTTAATACATTTAAAGTCTGGTCCAAAGCCCACTGCAGTCAATGAAAAGAGTTGCAATGGCTTTCAGCTGGCTTTAGTCCAGGGCCTTATCCTCTAAAAAAATAGTTAATTGAAAATTAAGATGCAAGCAAAAGAGAATCAGGTGGGAGAAAGCAGGGAGCAGATATTACCCAAAGAAGTGCTGCTTAGGCATGTGTTAGGATTAGATTAGAATTAAAACCCTAGGAAAGAACATCACTCACAGACAGCATGGTCAGCATGCAGCTTAAAGCAAATACGAACACAGTGAAATTGGCAAAGTTTCTGTTTCTATTGCAGAAACCTTTCTTAAACAAACAAACCTCAGAAACAACACAAAAAAGATCTAAGAAAATACCACTGGAAAAAAAAAAAAAAAAAAAAAAAGAGAAAAACATACAAAAAAAATATCACATTTTCGACCTCCTAGAACTGAATCAACATGCACAGAAGACGCACAGGCTTGGCCAACATTAACAATTTCATTTGGCTGTTTGTGTGGGAATTTCAGAAACATACCACACAGTGTTGAAAACACACTCACACACAAATGCAAAGGGATCACTTCAGTCGTACTTTATTACCATTTGCTTGGATGATACGGGAAGTAAACGGTCCTCTTCAACCAAAAGATTTGACCATTTTGTAGCTGTATTGCCATGTAGTGTAATATCTTCAGTGTCTGCAGTGAGCCTGCACTCGCTGATAAAATTAATTCACTTGAAGGCGTTTTCTGCCATGAAAGGTTTTTAAAACAGCATTAGATTTTCATTTGCTGTGAATGGCATAAAAAGGTTTTTATATACACATGTATGTATATGTAAAAACTTCCCCAAGCCTAATAGACAGGATGAGCACTGGTAAAATTATGGAAGTGTTTGAAAACATGCTTCCAAGCTACTTCCAGAAACGTAATATCCTTAAATTGAGTCTGATTGCCACAGTTCGGTACCCTGCAAAAACATAAACCAACCCAGGAAGCAATCATCCATTTACCCTGGAGAAAAGCACCCTGCAGTTGTGCCTCACTTGCATCAGAAAAAAACAGAAAAATCAGAAAAACAAGTTTAATTTCAAATCACCTTCCATATAATTGTGCTCTTTGTAACAATACAACATACAAACCTGAGGAAAAATGACTGCCTTTGTGGAACCACTAGCTGCAGTCAGTAAGGTATGGTCACCTTTCCATTTCCAGATTATGTATTTCTGCCTCTACCTACACATTCATTCATAACAACATCCAAAGCAGATCTCTCTGCACATTTTCCTTCATCGAACAGATTGATTTCATTCAAAGCACCAATGATTCTCAGCCTGATTTCCTCAAGAAATAAGGTTTCTGCGATCCTATTCTGGATCTACCTGTCTACCTGGCTCTCCAATAGTAAGTGCTGAACTTACTGGCCAGTTTATATTTTGACAAAAGAGAATCTAAATAATATTAACTTCATAAAATTATATCAAAAACATCTGGAATTAGGAGAGAGAGGATTGGTGTTGGGAGAAAAAAAATGCAAAAGAGCCGTTTATTTCTTCACATTCATGGAACTCACAGGAAACCTTGTTTCTACTGAATTCACTGAGAAGAATCCCCCAGGCTTCAGTTGTACCAGGGAAAAAATATCAAATAAGTAAAGAAGAAAGGCATCTTGATAGGAAAAACAAATCTGCAAGCACCTTTCATCTAGCTGAAAAAGGTTTGGGATATATGCAAAGTTCTAATCAAATTTTCTATGCAGAAAATCAATAAATGTGGAAAAGCCTATCCTCTGCTAGAATTCTCATTGGGTAGAAAAAGGATGTATTTATTTTACCCCTCTCCCTTCACTTTCAGCAGAGGTGGTGGTGCCAGAAACCATGTCCTGTCCCTTTAGGTATATAAATTGTCTGATAGTACTATATCAGAAACTGGAATTTAAGCTTAAGTACTATGATTCATTCCCAAATTCTGGCCAGAATCTACCAAACTCTCAACCTAGAACTGGAAAAAAGAAAAAAAAAATGAAAGCAGGAGAGAACAAAACACAGGAAGACAGTGAGAGAGGAATAATATTTGTCTTCTGTGTTCTCCAAAAATGAACATCATGTAATGTCAGCTGAAATTTGCTATAAATATTACAACATTTCTGCCATATTCTAAAAATCACAATATATTTTCTCTCTTTCAGTATTCTAATCTAAAGGTCAAAATTTATGGAGGCTATGCTTAAGGGCACTAGTGTACATTACATAATTTCTGTTGCATACTTTATTTTTTTATTGCCCTTTATTTCCTTATATTATAATTATTTCAAGCAAGTTGGAAAATACTGAGTAATTTAGTTGGGACCGGAACACTATGATTACATAGGCTTACAAATTCAGCTGCAACTTCTGACATTTTTTCTTACCACTGTCATCATTATGAGCAACAGCAAAATACCCCCTGAAAGTCAACATTCACTTCTTCAAATCCAGTCTACTGACACAGAGCATGGAAAACTCTTCTGAGTCAGGTGTTTTTCATGGACACGGTGAGAAGCATCCCAGGCTGATTTCAGGCTAATGTGACACAAATTGAGGCACATACAGATATCAGAAATTAATATGTCTGACATGGCTGGGGATTAAAGGAAGTTCAGTGCTAATCATAATATATTCAGGATGGGGAAAACTTGTAGATATAAGGCACCGCTGACCAGCTGACTGGTGATACCGTGTCTCTAGAGAAAACCTTCTCTGGTGTTTTCAGAATCAATCCTTCATTGCCCAGGCATTTCCTGGACACTCTCCACTTCAGATTTGGGGCCTTGCCTCTGGCAGATTCAAAAATAATAATAAAAAAAATAGACATAACTACAACAAAAGCCCTGTATATTTTAATCCCATAACTGGCTGGAAAACTCTGCATCACCTGACAAGTGCAAAAGACCAGAGTCTGGAAAGTGTCCGAGCTGCTGACACAGCTCATGAAGTCATTGCCACCTGAGGAGATCCTGGCAGTCTCCCACTGAGAGGCACAGAGGACTCCAGCTTCGTTCCGATTGCTTGCAGTGGGAATGTGTATCAGCACGATCCAGCCGAGGTGAGTGAAGTCACCTGCGTATCAGACCGATGTAGGAGATCACACTCACCACCTGCTCTCGCCCTCAAGCAGTGCTATGAAACACTTCAAGATATTGTGCTCTCAGTGTGTCTCCTGGCTGTGCTTTGTTCCAGGCAGCCAATTATGCAAAATATTGTGTGAACTCTATCTAGGAATTCAAATTAGGAGCAACACAGGAGGATTTGATGTAACAAAGGCTTTACAGTATTGTAAATCCAGTGCAAAAGCACAATGGAACTGAGCCTGTAGTTCCGCTGGGATTGCATTAGTCCAGTGTGATGCAGGTATTTCGATGGATTATCATAGCAGTGCAAAAGGAGAAGACAATTAGGTGGGAAAGGACTGAAAAGAATTGCAAAATAATATTTTGCAGACCAAAATACTGATTCTTCAAATCGAGGACCTCCATGTAGTGGCAGATTTTGCCTTACAGCAACAAAACCCTACTGAACATTTCAGGAACCTTAAACATTGAGCACTCATCCCTTCTGCCTCGCCAACGCCTTACAGCTTCTGGGCTCTCCCTGCTTCCAACGCTGGAAGGACAGCCTGTCACAAGCTATTCCAGCAGCATTGCTTGCAAAGGCCTCCAGAAAGGGATTCCTAACTGGAATCAGCTTCAGTGCTCCACATGGGCTTGATTGCTCTCTAATGTCTAATCTACAAAAACAATTTGAATGCTAGCAAGCAGACACCAAAAAATGATCCGCTGGTTGAGATGGAGCATGTCTGGGAGTGGGCAGAAGTAAACAGCATGAGTGCTCATACCATATCTACTTACTAAAAGCATGGCATAACAGATGATTGTGGTGAAACCAGATGTTTCTTAACAAACAAAACAACCAGCTCTGCTGGAGTAGCCTTACATATGGGGGAAAAAAATCATATAAAGCTTGCAGATGTCCATGATTTTTTTCTTTTTTTCTTTGGTTGAAAGAAAATCTTAGCAACGGAGCAAACACCCTTTGATTTTACAGCAAAACCAAGAAAAGCACAGCAGAACTCAAACTGTGGGACGCAGACTTTAGTGCACACAGTAGTTGAACCCCACAGCAGAGGCTTCTCCTAAAACAATCTACACAGTCTCAGACGGCCCAGAGAACAGCGAGACAGGTGCTTCAGGTAGCCTCCTTCATATCTGAATGCATTTTGAAAAATGTTTGAGCTTGCAACTCCTACTTCAGGGCAATGCCTCCTGAAGTGGCAGCCCCAAGTTAAAGGAGCTCAGGAAGCAATTCAATCAGCAATTTGCAAGAACAATGAACAGAGAGAGCCCTGCACTGAGGCCTCTCCGTGCGGGGAAATTGACAAAAGTTTAGGCTAAACCAAACAGCGTATCAACAGGCAGCTTTTCCACTAAACATTTTGGCTTTAGGGAAACAATCAAAACCAGAGCCTCAAAAGAAAACAGAACAGTGCAATTCTGCTTTAGTGTATATTTCAGAAGCCAACAAAAATAATTTTAGTAAAGCTTTTGAGAAAGAAGTAGTTTTTAAGTTATAAAATCATGACATTTCTCGTGTTTGCTGCACAGCAACACCTGTTTGAAGGGTATGTTATTTGCTAAAAAAGTTTTTTTTAAAAAAAAGGAGAGAGGGACACCAGGCCCTTTTTGATCTCATCACTTGCAAGCCACTCTCCACGCTGCACATTCTCCACTGATCATATCTTTAGCTTTGTTTTGTTTTAAACCCTTATGTTACCACATTAACCAAAGCTTTGGACAGCTTCTTGGCCCAGGCTCTGAGACTTTTGCAGGGTCAGGGCAAAGCAGTAGAGCTCTTTATGACTTCATGACAGACCACAAAAAGCCCCGCAGAGCTACCCGCTGGTTCTGTTTACACATTCTTTTAAAAATGCCTAACAGCTCCAGCCTGCTCCGCTGCCGGAAGGTGTGGCTGGTATCATCACACTGAGGCCAGGAAAACCAACCCAGTTCTCAGAAGAGCTCCTTCTCATACCAGCAGATAGGATTGTGGGGACTGGAACACCGACTGCACAAAATAGGATGGCAAAGTACATGTTTTCTGAATGCCCACTCCAATAACATCTTATTCCAAATAAAAAATAAGGTGAGCGGCTCGTTCCACAGAGGTCTTCCCCTGACTACAAGAAGGCCAGGCTTTCATGGACAGCATTACTTTTGTTCATCAGTTTAAAAAGAGACACTGTAGCAAATCAATACCATAGAAGATCTGATAGCAGCGGCTTTCAGAAAATATAGTACAACAGTGTATTGTACGTCCTTCCTAGCCTGAAAACATTGCTAGGTTTGCTTACTGGAGTTACTGTACTCTTTAGGTTAGGGCAGGGCTTCTCGCAGCATGTCACACAACTCAGCAGAAATGGCCCCTTCCTCCTTAAAGGAAAAAAAAATGCCACAGAAAACCCCCACCAGGAAAATATCCCTGCAGAATGGAGGGGGTGGTGTTGAGAGTAGCAAGAGAATAGCAATAGGAATGAGAAATGGGATGTATCTGAGAACGCTCATGTGGTGTGCTGGTATAGCAATGCTGCTGTGAGGTGCTGAAAGGGAACAGGTTTGCTCTGTAGTCTTTTCCTTTACCGATGGGGTGCCATTTCTAGAAGGATGGTGGATTTCCATTGTCCTCCATCCTACACAGCAATCAAGGCTTCCTACTAGCCTACTTCTAGCACTGGATTGTTTTGACGCAGCCACTTTTCCAAGCAGGGAGCAGTGGCAGGAGGGTGAATCACATCCGCAGCATCTAAAAAGTAAGAATTGGGCAAAACATGAGTAGAAATTAGCTGCTGAAAGACAGCTGCAGCAGGACAAATGTAGGTCAGAAGCACCTTCTGCTTAAAAAGCACCTGGAGGGTTGCGTCTACCAGAAAGGGCTCTGTCCTCGGCCAGCCTGTAACACAGCACTGCACCTGGAACTGGGAAATCACCAAGAAACAAGCTATGCCTGTGGGAACACCAAACAATCTTCCGCTTACGATGAAAGATTTATTTGATAATTCCTAGATAAACACCGCTCAGTTATCACCACGCAGGTTCGCATTTGTAGCACCACCGCAGGTAAAGGCAGAGCTAACCAAAAGATGGAGAAAATCATTGCTGTGACAGGTTTTGGTGCTTTAAACTTTTGTGAAACTAAATTGTAATGAAATACCTATTCTAACGTTGGAATTTAGCTTTTTATTTGGAAAAAATAGAGTATACGATATGCATATCTTATTGCTAGGGCTGAAATCTGATAGAGAATAAAATTCAACTGTGCCTAGGCTGACAGTAATCTTTTATGGAAGATCAGGTAATAAAAGGCCTTAAAAACCTCCTAACACTGACTAGGGGAAAAAAAAAAAATCAATGCAACCGGGATGTCATTACTGGAATTAAAGTGCATCTAGAGATCCCAAACCTAATCAGAAAGCCATTCTGTTACTCAATACACTAACACCTATAAACATCAGGTGAAACAGCCCCTGCACAACTTAAACAGGGAGGGAAGAAGGGGGTGGAGAGGGAGAAGAAAAATTAAAGCCTAGAACAGAGAGAAGGAAATGGGATTTGCCTGAAGTCATCAAACTGAGCAAAACCAAAAATAAGTTGCCTGTCTATTCCCTTTCCTTGTGCTCCAGGGATATATTTTAACAACAGTGCAATTCTATTTCGTGGGTGGGAAGATGGCTGAAAATACATGGAATGAATTTTTAATAACAAAAAACAAACAACAACAAAAAACACTACTTTTTTCTTCTTTTGGATCCTTCAAAGATGTATTTTTAAAAAGCAACCTATTAAATCTTCTTAAATACTGTTCCACCACTTCTCCACCCTTTTAAACAACATATTAAACATTTCACAATTTTTCTTCTCACTTGGACTGTTCAAATTCTACCAGCTTTTTGTGAGAGGCCATGGTAAATTAATGACTGAAGAATATGGAAGATTTACTTTTTATTGCCTTTTTTTATGCTCTGAGAATGAATTGGGTGGGGGGGTGTCTTGAAAGAAAGAAAGAGAAAAACTAAAAGGAGATAGAGCACCTGAAGCATTTGTAGGGGATGTGCCCTTGGGTTTTCTTCACTTGGCACCCTCCCTGCAGTAAGCACGGCTGCCTATTGCACTCAGCTTTTCTCTAGTGCAGTTTCCCCCAGGTGGTTACCCAGTGGTGGGTACCCAGCCTTAGTCTCCATTTGGCCTGTTCTTCCTGCGCACACAGAGCTGGGTGCCCCAACGATTATGGAGCAAGGTTTCCTTCCTTTTGACTTTTTTGTGGCTGACAGCACAGAATCCAAAGGCTAAGCCATTTCTGGGTGGTAGAGGAAAATGACAAGGAACTCAACACTGCAAAGGAAGTATCACCAGAAAATTACAGCATGCTCAAGCAGTAGAGCAAATAGAAATCCTCTGTATAACGTAGAAAAATGCCTACAAGCCACATACAGCTCATGATAAAATAAATAAATAAATGAACAAACTTCAAACCAATATAAAATGTGAAAACACAGGGAAAGGTAGTCCCAGCCACTGTGTCTCCTAAAGTTATATTGTCATCTGCAGATCAGCTAACAACACTTATGAAAGTTAATCAGATTTTGGTTTTCATATTCTTTTCTTTTTGTCTTTGCTAGCAAAAGCAGTGTATCCATGGCAACAGTTAGGCCTTCTACCACCTCCCATACTCCTATTTCATTTGCACATCAGTTTCCACATCTGGTCTTGGGCTAAAAACTTCCTTGCCAGTGTCCTGTATGACACAATTTTGTTGTTTGCTTAAAGTACGAGTCAGTGCTGTATCATTTGAAGATACATTTTCATAGGTCGAGAGAAGAGACTGTCTTGCATTTGCGCTCCTTTGTTCCAGTGGTCTCATATTCAGTGTCTCTGAATCTTGCCCTTCGGGAGCTTATCCCCCAAGGTTGAAGAAGAGGGAAAAGAAAGAAATTCACTTACAGAAGAGTCTCAGTTCTTTTTTAGAGCCTATTTAAATAACAATCATTACATACATCATCCTTAAGTCTCACTCTTAGATCAAACTACTTATTTCATCTCCTTTCTAGCCAGCAAGATGTGGATATTAATACAAGAATTACTTTACATGTGAGATCCTCCATGAGTAATTTCCAATTTTTCAGCCCATGTGATAGCAGTACCACTTATTATATGCCAAGTCTTGCATATAGCACTGTATGGGATGTACACAGAGTGAACTCAGACACCAGGAGAAGACTTCACTAATCAAATACACCTGCTCTTGTATCTGGTAAACAGCTGAAAGGCACCAGAATGCAGTCAAAGAAAAAAAGATAAAAATAAAAATAAATAATTAGAAAAGTCTTGAAAGGAAATAACAAAACATCATCATCCTTTATTTCTTTTTGTTTTATTTCATTTGAAAGCAAGTCTGTAAAGAGTCCATCTCCCTAGTACAAAAGAATCAGAAAACTTTTCTTCTGTCTAGTGACTAGAAAGATTTGTGAGTATGGGACATAAAGCCAGCAAAGAAATCCAAGCCTTAATATTCCTGGCTACTGCATGCTTTTTGATGATCTTGAGGAGAAGGAAATGTTCATAAATTCCTCCTGAAGAATGAAGGCATCAATATATTGTATATTTAAAAACAGGTTTATACCAAATATTCCAGGAAAGCTGGACATTTCCAGTGAGACACAATGCTGGCCTGCGGCCCGAGACACACAGGGCATATGGCCCTGCCACAAACAACAATTTGTGACCTCGCAAAAAGGCAACACAAAGATACCAGCGACCCATACTGTGAATTCCCTCCTTGGCTTGTCTTTCAAACAAACCTATTAAATGTTTTAATGGCAACAAATGTTAAGACTGCAGAGGAAAGTCTGTCCTCAGTTGTAGTCATTAGTATTATATAGTTGAAAACAAGGGCAGAATTTTGCATGACATCTCTGCATTTGACTGATGACAACTGTTTAAGTATACACCAACATCCTGAGCAGGGGAAGGAGAAAGGAATTGATGAGATTTCCAGTAACCTCTGTAGATCTTCCATAAAGAAATGCAGTTGGACAATCTTGTTGTAACAGAAAAGCTCCACAAAGAAACTGAAAATAATTTTAAACTCCAAAGTTAAATTATGCTAGAATAAAATTAAAACTTTATTATTGTTATTATGAACTCAAAGTGGCATGGATGAAATTAAAAAAATATTTTATACACATCCTTCTCCCTGCCCCTCTACCCCTGTTTTCTAGGTCATAGCAGGTGCCTTAGTAACTGAATTAAAGCAAATCCTACCCAGCTCACTGCTGTATATGCAGTTCCTGCCATCACCTCTGCTGCCTGGCAGTCCGTTCCCCACTCCTGTCAGGAGATGCTGCCCAAACAACAGGTTCCCAGCTTTGTGTGGTGACATCCTGTAGTCTCACCATCCCTGGGCACTGGATTTTTTTAACACCTCTCTTCCTTTTGACAGATCACCACACAAGTGCAACCTATTGCCTTCTTGCAGGTAGATAGATCCATTTCTCCTAGCTATTGCCCTACAGGACAGAAATCTTAATTGTGAGCAAAGGAGGTAAAGAACACCCAGACACAGCCCTCCTTTCCCCAATAGCACTGTAAGTGACAGATGCTGAAATAGCAGTAACTGTCCCATTTGTCACCAGAACATCTGCACAGTTCCACAGGGCACCAGCAGTCATGAAAGAGCACAGTGGCAGAAGATGTTTCCACAAGGCTCCTTTGGCAGAATTTGTAGCTACGCGGCCCCACTGGAGAACACAATGTGTCTCATGCATTTCTTTGTCATACTCATTTGCCCATCTACAAAGATGGAGGTGAGACCTCCTTTAGTTTTACCTACTTTGACTCTGACTGATTTCTGGGGAATTTGTTTGGTACAGGAGAGAAGAGTACAAAGCCTGTTCTCTGCCCACCCTTTCCTGTCTCCCTGTGCTTCCCCGGTATATCCCCTGCTGTCTTTATCGTTTTCACTGTGTTCAAGACCCCGAATCCCTGCAGAGTTACCTGCAGATTCTAAGGGAAAAAAGGACCCTCCCACAAACACAACCAGCTCCCCTTGCCCACAAAGAAGCAGGTGGCTGGTCATAATTAATACGTGTCTCAGGGGGTACATCGGGCCCTCTAACACTTCTATTTATAAAGTCCTTCCATAGGGCCCAGAGGATTACATAAAACAAGAGGAATCACTGTTAAAAATAACCACTAGTATTATTAAAAAATAAAGCTTTCTGATTAAAATTATCAGCACAACAGGATATGCAAAGTTACCTAGAGAGAAGATGAGTTATTGCCATCATAAGTGGAAGCCCTCAGTATACGATAGGATTCAGTGTGTCTCTCTCCTCTTTAGGCTCCACGTACTCCATGCAGCCATTTCAAAAGAAATGAAGAAAGAACAGTCATAGGGGAAAATTATCAGCAGACTAAAAATGTTGGAACGATGGCATAAGAGTACCAGGTCTGTAGAGAAATAATTACATAAATAATTACACTGTTTATTATAACTATGATAATAAATAAACTTCAATTAGTCAGAAACTATTTTCTAGTTAATGCTAGTTAAACTAGTTTAGTTCGAAACTTCACAAATATAAATCATTTTATGGAGGAAGTAATGCTTAAAGACAAATACCATCAAAACAAAAGTCACAGTGGTATTGCTGAGGACCAGAATCTTTCAGATTAAACAGCATCCTATTTCACCAAAAATTTGGCAAAATACCTTTTAATAAAAACAGATAATGCCCCACAATAGCAATTGTCAGGTACTTCCTTCAGTGAACAGGAGAAAAATCACAAAGTTCTGAGCACACTACTTCCTCTGCAATACTGCTCTCATCCATGGGAAAGGCACAAAAGCAGACAGATGGGAGTAAAAAGCAAATAGAAAAGTGGAGCAAAAAATGAAAAGCTCATGTTTGCCACCTCGCTAATACCAGGTGTAATAAATTGTCACTAGCCCCTTATTTGAGGCGACCACTACTGGGGTTTGCTTTGTTTTATGGAATGAGGCCATGAAGTACTCCAGGACTATGTGAGCTCAGGACTTTCCAATGGCTAATTAACTTGAAGAGTGAGACGCACTGAACGCTGTCGCAAATGAAGTTATTCTGTCCTCTTCCCTGAGGCACCGGGTTTGTAATTTAACATGATTTATTAACGCTGCACCTCAAACTGAACGTTACCTCTCCGTCACAGAGACCCATGCTCCTATAAGATTTCCTGCCAGACACTACTTCACCCCCCACCGTCCCTGAAAACCGCAAAAGCCACCTGGGAACTGAGATGCACCAGAGAGACTTGCATCACCCGCAGTCACCGACTGCAAGATTAGTCTCCAGAAATGGACAGTGTCAAGTCAGTAGGGAGAAGACCTAGAATAACTAGCCCATGCTCATCACGTAAATCTCCAGGTACCTCTAACACTTCTGCTACTTGATCAGGCTTTCAAGCTCTTTCTACCCAACAGAAGAGTGAGAAAGAAAAATTTTGCCCAGCTACCCCTTTGCGGAGGCAGGAGAGGTGAACACGGCCCTGCTCCACTGGCCTAAATTCATGTACAGTCAAGCACTCAAGAGGAACTGGCTGCAGAATCCTGCACTCTACCAGGTGGGAACAACAGACGGAAAAACAAGGAAAAAAAGAGCTTTTAAACAGATTACCTTTTCCCCCAAAGCATACAGGTTTGTATTAAAGCAGGTCTACTGGTCCACTTCAACCAGCCTACCTGCAACAGGCTGGCTACAGTTGAAAAGCAGTATCAAGCCTGACACCTTGACTAAAAACCAGTTGTGTTTAGGGACTAGTTTGGCAAGGAAAAACTGGTAACTTCTAAATCCTGAAAACAAGATTTCAGATGTAAAAGATATTTTTTTTTATTCCTGAGAGATCTAGTCAAAAAAAAAAAAAATGTTCTTATAGTAGAAAACATCTTCCAATTTCAGTTCCAAAATTATTCCTGGGCCCGTAATTATTCTAAGATCTTTCCAGGGTGGACACTTGCAGAGTAGAAACGATTGGATTTAATTAGTGTTGATGTAACACCTCAGTTATTAAAGGATCCAGCAGTTGACCTGCGCTATGTGGTTACTGCTGTTTCTTGACAGTTATGGATTAACTGCAGCACACAGAATTTTGCCCTCAGTCTCGTACATGGATTTTAGACCCCCACAAGGTCTAAAGTGGGGGCAGTTTCTATGGCTGGAGCTCTGGAATAATCCATCAAGTAGCACACATCTATCAGGTACACACTATTGCTCATCTCCAATAAAATAAATCTGCTTTCAAACAAGCACTTTCTTTTTTTTTGCATGTATCAGTCACGCGGTTATACACACAAAAGGAAATATGAGGGTAATAGCAAGCCTTGGAAGATCAAACAGTAATGTATTTTACAGTAACCTCCAGAAGAGATAAGCTTTTGATGGAACAAAGAAACAGCCTGGGGGCTTTATAAAAGATACAAGCCAAGTCATGATTGTCCCCCTACTACAAGCCTGAAGTCAAGTTTATTAGCTGAAGGTTAGAACTTTAAAGTCTCTAAGAGAAGTATGTTATCATGACCCTGAAGGCAACCAGAAGTCAGATGCACAGAAGTTTTTGAAAATCTTATTGGCTGTTTAGCTTCAAGTGAATTTCAAGCTTCCTCTTTGACAGACGGTACAAGTAGGTCAGGATAAAACACCGCTGTCCATTAGTGGAAAGCAGCTAGTCTGCAATCACTTCAGTAGGATTAGGATCCTCAGCATTTTTTTTCCTTTTTTTTTTTTCTCTTAAATAATAGCCACCACGACAACTATTAGTTGTTTCATTCTTTATGTGAATGGGCATATAAACTAAACAGACCAGTTGACCCAAACCTTGCAGTAGCCCTTAAGAAAACCAGCTCGGTAACAGTAAGGAACAGCTTGCATTTCACTGGGATGTGGGGGGAAAACACACAAAACTTTCCACACACAGAAAATACTCTGTAAGAAATCAGATTTTCCTTCCTTCCGCAATTTTCTCAGCAGACAACCAAATCTATTTTAGAAATTACTCTGCTCTGGTGTATCAGCAGGCACACCTTTCAGATGGGTTCCATTCCTCCTGTTTTTAATGACTCATTAGCAAAATGCATTCCTACATACCAGCTCGTCCCCATGGCCAATAAGCCAAAATGTAAATGTTAAGGTTGGTCATATTTACATGTCACCACTTATGCTAATAGCAATCCCAGCACCATACTCTTTAAGGAAAGTTATCGATCATCTTGAATATGATTAAGCAATAAAGCGAGCAAACAGCTCACAAGGTGATCTCCCCTACTTCTCAGTCAATTAATGTTGTATTGTGCTCCATCTGTTTGGAGAAATGTTTCCTATTGAGTATCCCTTCCCTCCCCTTAATGCACAAAGAAGTAAACATGAATTGCACCGTTTTATCATTATTCTTGATAGCACAGACATGCACCTCCAGCAAGCTGCAGTTCCCCGAGTGTGTGCTTTCCCAGATGTAGTCCAGATGCCTCCTAAATGCATATGGCAGGAAATTCTTTGCAATCTTTTCTGTTTCCCGTATATTATTGGTTTATAATTGCTGCTATCCATCATAATTTTTTTTAGCTACTGACTACTGCCCTGCTTTGCAGGTGTGTAGATGAAACACAGGCCTAGCAAATGAGCTGGTTTTACATCTATCTTGGTGGGGAGCACTACAGCTAGTCTTTAATGTCAGCTTAAAGGAAGCCTTATTGGCAAAATCAAACATAAAGATGACCATCGAATTGCACAGAGTCCAGAAGAGAAACACATCTAGAAGAGAAAAAAAGCTGTTTTCATGATAATTGAATGTAACTGTTTTCTGGCTGGAATTGTGCTAACCCAAAGCTCAAGCACAATGCCTGGTAGGGAATAATGGCACAGCACAATGCTACTCCACCTCAGAGACACGCTTCCTAGTTCTAAGAGGGCTCATGTATCAGTAGTGCAATGCAAAGATTTCATTTTTGCTCCCTGCAGCAGTCTGTCTGTGTCAACATGGTGCTGTGCTCTGACTAATTATCCCGCTTCTAGAACTGATTCAAGGATTCTTAGCAAATACAGGAAAACTGTACTTGCCCCAAGGGAGCAAGGCTGTGTTCTTACAGCTGCAGGGGGCAAGGGTAGAAGAGAGAACGAACAGAGGATAGAGTCCTATAGTGTACAGAGCCAGGACGGCACAGTCCTGAACACAATGTCCTGGAGAGCAAGGCTGGAGATGGTGGATGTAAAGATTACCGATGAGCCTACCATTGCCTCTGAAAACAAGGATGCCTGCTGAGTTTGCTGTTCCCAGCTGCACAGCACTCTAAGCAATGTCCTAATTAGCATCGAGCCTTTCCCATTTCCTTCTCAGTGACTACTCTGACTGTAGCTTCTAATATTTGCTTCTTGCTTTGTCATGTAGCGCACAGTACAGATATAGTGTGAAAGTTAGAATATGCAGTGTGATCAGTCTTGAGGCACTGGTTTCCTTGGGTTATCCTCTAACCTGCAAAATTGCTCAGCTCTGCAGAGTTTTGCCCTGAAATAGTAGCATCAGAGCATTTCTTGTACTTAGGTCATGGAAAGCATTTCTCAGATAATTATACAGTGGTCTTCTCTGAAGCATTTCACAAGACATCCATCCCACCATTAAAACTTGTAACTCTGGATTGAGGGGCACCTTACTCAGTCTTAAGTGGTCAGAAAAGGGGTGAAAGTCTCATCAGGCCATTCTAGAGTTCTCAGTAACTCATACTGCTAAGCATAAAAGGCCAGCCCCAATCAAAGCATAACAGTGAAATATTTAGAAAAGAATTAACAGGAATAAACAATAAAATATCCATCCATGTCTGCCATTTGATTTTGTATAAAATCTTAAACCAGGTCCAACAGACAGCACTGGATTCTCTCTCTGAGAAAAGAACCAGATATAAAGGCTTGGAAAGTTTATGCTGCCTTTCCCAATCATTTAACTCTAAAGTTCAGTACCATATTGACTTATAATTTTGTCAGTGTAACCCTTACACATCCTTCTCAGTCTACAGATTGGATAAAAAGTGTGTGATGTCCTGAGACCATTATTAACTTTGCCAGAATCTTTAATCTTTCATAATGAGAGAGGTTTGCCCGATTAGTGAAGATGTACAGTTTATTAGTCAGGGCACTTCTGAAGTCTTTTTTCCCCATCAGATCAGTGAGAACAACCAGTTGGCATTGATTTTTTCTAATTCACCTTGGCTGTTTTACAGACATTTTTCAGAAGTCACAGAAGGTGTCACAATATCAGGGTTTTTAGTTTGTTAGTTTGTTATTTTAAGCTGGAAAGAAGTCTGAGAGTTTTTCAAATAAAAAGTCTACACTTTCTACTTAGAATTTAACCTAGTATTAAGATCTGTATCAAAACAAATCACCTTCACTAAAGTATCTAATGTCTGACCTCTACTACACTTCCATAATTCAACTCACACACCAACCTGCAGCACCATTTGTTTACCATTCTTGTTCAGAACCAAGATCATAACATTTGCTGATTGCTGGCTTCGCTTCCTAAAGGAAATGATCAAAACCAACTATACATCCAGACAGTGAGAAAACTTTAAGGAAATAGTTCAATTCGTGGTGGAGGACATGGATCCTTTTGAAGACAATCCAGTAAAATTACACTAGACTGAAATATCGTCTCACCTCATGGAAAAACAAGCTCAGAAAACTTCACTGAGTCTTTAATAGATATATTTAATAGCATATTCACTCCCCTAGGACGGAGTATGTGTATGTGTGTACTGCTGCACAAAAGTAGTAGTAGTCCTGTTTCACAAAGTTCTTACCATACAAATAATAAGTTCACATAACAGGAATAAGCAGAATTTTTAGTAGTATATTTCAAAAACCATAATTTTAGAAGAGAATTCTATATTCTCCTTTTATATTCACCCCTAAAGTCTGCTTTAGAAATGTGGACCTTTACAGCTCCACTATGTACTAGGAAAATCCCTACAGGAAATAGGCCTTTACGAATGTTCACTGTCATATATTTATGTTTTTAATGATATTGATTGGTTTGAACAATCATATAGCATGGCTTCAGAGAGGTCATTTACTCTGGCAAAATACAATGCTCATAAATTATAAAGAGAAATAAATGCACACTGATTGCAAATCTTAATGTATTGTGGATGCCTTGTGTTACAGTGAATTTCTTCCACTTGGATTTAATACAGCAACATTCTCCCTTTTGGGATCAAATAGTAAGAATGAATTATATCCTGCACCCATCACATAGCAAAAGATAACGAAGCCATACAGCAGTCACTCACCAGCATCCAGCCCTTGTCCTTGCTGTTTTATACTGTCTCACAGGAGAGGCTGCATGATGGCAGTCCAAGACAAGAGTCCAGCCCTCTTTTCCCTAGTGGTGGGTTCTGTTATAATAACATCAATAAGAAAAAACAGTGTAAGCAAGGAGAATCTCTGGCTATAGTTTTACATGCACTTTAAGGCAGCACTGCCCTCCCAAAAAGCAGTCCTGCACAACAGCTGCTTCTTCCTGTCCTTCACCACTCCATTTCTCATCCCAGCAAGAACATTTGTACAGCACCATGGCAAAATGGACTGGATAACAGATGCAGAATAAAAATTGACCAGTCAAAAATAGCACTTAATTTTAACCCAGATAGTTTTTACTAGTAAATTCCAGCTAAGAACACACATGAAATGACAGCCTTAGTATTCTCCTAGCCAACACTTATAAAGAAGACAGAGACAGTTCTTTACATGCATTTCTCTTGAGCTAAAGCTTTCTAGAGAGAACGATGTGGGTAAGGAATGGGAAGAAAGAAAAAAAAAAAAAGAAAAGAAAAAAAAAGAAACTATGCTGATTCTCACTCTTCGTTACAGTGGTCCTGGTGCCCTGTGCAGAACCTGAGCAATCTCCCTAAAGCTGTACGGAAGAGATCACTTCCAGCTCCCCACTCTGAGGATGCCGCATGCCATGACCTGAGGAGCTTACACTGTCTAATTTAAGGTAACTGATCCCAGTGCCAGAGTTCAGAGCTTAAATTCCCTAAACTGTTGATTAAACTTCCAAAGGTATTTCAGGGGACACGAATACATATGGACTTCAAAGAAGCTCTGGAGATTCAGCACCTATGTAGGCCAGGTATAGTCAGAACTCAGGTCCCAACTAAGAGTTGGGAGGAACATGCACACACATTCATATGTGTTAACATGCACAGGATAGAGAAAACATATGGCCTGAAAAACCACCCCGGTCAGCACCAGAAGAAAAGCCAGCTTCTCTAGAGGATTTAAAGTTACAGTAGATTTGCCTGTCCTGTCACATTGGTTTCTCTTATAAGTTTCCTTCAAGCCTGTCATAAAAGCTGTTCCTGTCTTTCTCCTTTCCTTAACTGCTGTATAACATTCTCCTGGAAAGGTCAGTCCCCTGTAATGTTTACTAGCCTAGCTGTGAACACCTTTGTCTTTTGACCACTTTAATCTTGGTATCCTCCCTCTCTCTTTCCCCTTTACAGCACCGTGGAACTGTTTATTATAATAATCCAAATTTAACTGGTTCTGCTGTTTGCTTGCCAGATCCCCCATCTATCAGCTGACACATTCTTTAATTCGGCTGCCCGTTCTCTCATCATTCATCAGGCCATTTACACATCCTTCTATCTGTTCTCACGTTCTCTCTCTCTCTCCTTCTCGCTCAGTGTTCTGTCACCCTTCTCATTTTTGCAGAGCTCTCCTGCCAGTCTCCTGCGTGCTGTGCAGCCCTGCTTCTCCCAAAGCATCAAACAGCGTGTCATTGTATACCAGCCTGCACTCAAAATTACCACAAAACATTTCACAGCTAATCATACCTGTAAGTTCAAGTATGTTTTCTACATTCAGAGGTCCTGATTCTGATTTCATTCACATCACAGTAAATTAAGGCAATGCCAGTGGGGATACACAGGTGTAAAATTAGTTTAAGTAAGATGAAAAATAACTCTATTTTCTACCAATAACATCAGTATTAAAGGGCTAAAAAGGAAGTTGGATAAGTCAAAATGCAGCAACTGATCTTTTGAGAATGAAAGGCCCTGTAAAATTGGAGGATCGCTGTTTTCTTAGCAGAAGTGTCATAAAGAAACACTCCCTGAGCTCATATTATTTAGTCCCAGAGACCGTAATACAATGGGATATGTCTCACTGCGTACAAAAGAAATGTGAAAAACATATTAAAAATTTGTACAAAATCCAGTACAAATACAGTTCACTCCCCAGGGACCCCTCTCGAGGTTCACACACAAGCACCCTAACTAATGGAACTAACAGGCAGAAACAATGCTTGCAACAAATGTGCGAATCCATAGAACCAGTGGGAAAACAAACGCAGCCAACTTCGGTTATGTGCACGGGCCTTGCTCTGGTAGCAGCCACACAAGGCAGGAAAAGGTGAGGCAGATTAGCTGTGCTCTGCACGTGGGGAGAAGGGCTCTTGGAGCTGATTTGATGGACAAGGCATCCACAAGATCTAATAGACCAGATGAAGCTTTAATTTGGACCAAAGGAATCAATGAATGAAATGGGCCAATCTAAAAGTCTACAGCATAGAGATGGTCGCTGAAATCCAGCTGTACCAATAAACCAGGAACAAGAGGTGCCAAGAAAAGACAGGATTCTGTGTTTCATCTTCACAGACAGTTGGAGAAAGAAAGATGTTGTGAAGGGGCAACTAGAGATGTAACAGGAAAGCAAGAAAAGAACAGTCAGGCGATATGGCACAAATGGGACTGATGGCAAATGGAAATCCAAGGAGAAGAACACGGTGCCTGCACCCACTGGGTAACAACAGGCAGGAGGAGGACTGAGACACTGAAAGCACAACACAGTCTTAGCCTAAGAATGACCAAAGGACAACATGAGAGAGAGCCCGAGAATCCATTTAGTTCCAATTCCCAAATTTAGAAAAGGAGACCATAAGATCTCTTATTTCTCAAACAAGCAACAGACTTTGAAAATACCATGTGGTCAGGAAAAAAAAAAAAAAGAGAGAGAGATCTAGAGGGAATATTAACACTACACAGTCACTTACCATCAGGTTAAGACAAGAGTATGGTAAATGGACATTGCAGATCAAATTCCAAACACTGACCATAACATCGTGCGGAGGTTCTCTTTCTTCTTCCATTTTATTCACACCAATAATTTCACTGAGTTGAGCAGAATTTGATGAGACAAGAGTGAAATTACAGTGGTTAATCCATATAAAGAATAGAAAAAAGAAATGAACGAATACAAGGAAAACTGAATGAGCAAAATCAAAACTGCAGACAGACTCAAAGACCTGCCAGAAAACGCTCAAGGAGCCAGCCATTATCACAGAAGAAGAAATAGCATGATTTTGCTTCCACAAATAGCTGCCACATCTTGGAGAGCTTGAAATGCATTGAAGTGGAACCCAGTGGAGGCCAATGAGAGAGGAAGAGAGGGCAATAGAGGTTATTTGAACCCAGAAATAGGAGTCTTAACTGAGAAGCAGTCATGTTGAGGAAATGTTTTGGAGGTAATGGAATGCAGATTTAAAGATCACCGAAGCAGTAAGGGGCAAATGAGTTCAAAGAGACCTCATTGACTCTGCCATTCATTCTTGACCTCTGAAGTACTTGCAGTTCATGATGAAAGCAGTGACACTAACTTTACCATAGCCTTGTTAATTAACTAATTATCTAAGGCCACAATCATAATGAGAGCTACACAAACAGTATTCAGAACATATTGTCATTTACCAGATCGAGTTACAGTCAAGGAAAACTATTTTTTGTGGTTTATTTTCTCCCTTTCAGATTACTGCAGAACTATGATGATGTGTTAATGGGTTAAAAGTACCCTTGGCAAGTTGGTACAAGGCTCAGCTTTCACTGATAATCAGCAGTTCGAATAGCCCATAATGACGCTTCAGATTCAGTTCTGAGGGGCTGAGTGCCTTTCCTCTCTCCAGAGCATTCATATGGTTTTGATCTCGTTGCCTTTCCAGAAGATACTTCCAATGGTTCCTAAGGGGGGGGGGGGGAAGGGGGGAGAAGGGGACTAAGGGACTAAGGGTGTCGTTTAAATTTCTGGATTTCTGGGGTGTACTGTTCCGGACCGAATGTTCTGGAAGCATGGATTTGCCTAATGCACTTCAACATTTGAACAAAAGAGATGTTGACTCCTCGAGCTTTTGCCCAGAGAAGCTGTGGGTGCCCCATCCCTGGAGGTGTTCAAGGCCAAGCTGGATGGGGCCTTGGCAAACCTGATCTAGTGGGTGGCATCCCTGCCCATGGCAGGGGGTTGGAACTGGGTGGTCTTTAAGGTCCCTTCCAACCCACACCCTTCTATGATTCCATGAGATGTCTGGGTTTTAAGTTATCTGTAACTACACAGTAAGGAAAAACAAACAAAACAACCCCCTGTGTATCAATGGATACCTCTGTTCAGTGTGCGTGAGGGTTTAAGAAAACAAACCTGAGGCTGGCAAATGAATAGCAGATCTAGAAATACTAAAACTATTTCAAATTGTATCAGTTACCATTAACTTTTATTGTGAAATGCTCAGTTATGTTCTGATTACCCTATGCAATAACCAGGGATAGGAGTTTTGTAATGACAGTGGTGGGCATAACTAGAGCTACGAACAGGCTTCTAAAGAAGAAACGCGTGGAGTTACTCAGCCCCATCCCTCCAGTGCAGCTGAGCCCTACCACATCGCCAGGCAAAAGCAGTACGAGCCCTGTGGGGTGGATGGCGCTTCTCCACCAGCACTCTGCCAGCTCCGATTCACCACACACACAGCACAACGGCCACGTAGCTGAGGCTGTCCTTCTGCACCTCGCAGAGGCACAGCACGCAGCTGGAAAGGTTATGTTCAAATAGGCAGCAAACACCTGCATGCTGAAAGATTGGGGGGGGGGGGGGGGGCATGACACAACAGAAACAACCAAAAAAACCTACCACCTTTCTGAGGGACCTGGGGGACTGCTAAAGGAATTTTTGCACTTCACAAAACCATTGAAATGGGTTAAACTAAACATAGAAGCAAGAATTTACTTGTAACACCACATGGTGGGGGGGACAAAAAAAAAAAAAAAAGTCCTCTAAATCCTTTATTTATATTCTGTCTTGGACACTATGAATTTTGTTTATTTAAAAAGTTAAGTATCCTAGCTTATGCTGTAACAGAATTTGTGTTATTAGCCTGAAGTCTTTGTTTTGCTTTGGGAAGAGGAGTTTACAAGAGAAGGATCTGGCATGTTTCTCCTAAAGATCTCGCCAACTTGGGATCCTGTCACTTCCCTTTACAATGCTAACAGACGCCTGCAAGCCCACTCCCTCCACAAAGTCTATGGCATTTCATTTTTCTGCAGATATTCTATAAATGATGTCTCATTAAAAATGCTCTTTTTTGCTATATTTCATGGCAGAGGCTAAAGGGGAGACAGTTTTCTGGAATTATGTTTGAAAACCAGTCTCAGATTTCTATTGCTTCATGTGACAGATGGAATAACAGAGATGAAAGGACGCCTTGGAAGTTTTGACTAATGAGAACATGAAATGTAGTTAGCTTTTGGAAATACCTTAAAGCAGCAATTCTATATATCACCCTGTGCTCTTTCCTAGTTACACACACCACTTTTATATAGGATTTACTGCTGCAGTCCCTTAGCATATCAAATATGTCATTTCCACAGCACTTTTGTAAGGTACACCTGCTTATTTACCTGTGCCCACCTTGGACATGGAAGTGCTCCCCATGTGGAGTCTGACCAGTGCTTCTGAAAAGTCAACAATTGTTCAGGGTGCGCAAAGTATTGCTTGCACCTCTCTTCAAGAGACCTGGGTGCTTCCTGGGACACATAGCAAATACAAAACAACGCTAGAAATAAAACGTCAACAGATTTAATGGGAGGCTGGTGTTTTAAGCCCCTGCTTCCTGTCATCTTCCCTGACCAATGACTGAAATCAGGCAGTGACAAAAAGAGCTTCCAAGTGGTTTCAGGAGACGATTCGCAAACTATCATGCTGCTGTCACTCTGCATGGCTGAGCAGGCATATCAGCAACACAAATCTACCCAGATCTTAGGCTCTGTTTAGCAAATAACTTGCTTGTGGCAACTCATATTGCCTTGGGAAGAAGGAACAACAACAAAGTGTGGATATTTTCTGAGAGCTAACTTTTCAGTGGATGATCAGAATCATTTATCACCTACAAGTTCTCAATACAGCATTTAAATATATATATTTATGTTATTTAACTCACATTAGGCTAGAACTACTGGACTGAGATCCTTCATTTAAATCTTAAGTGGTGCATGTACTGTTCGGCGCATCTGACAACTTTAATTTTCAGTGGCAGCTAACAAACTTTTTGTTGTTGTTGTTCTTCAGAAGATGGCTGGTATTGTCTGGAAGTTAGACTTCTTGAAAGAGCTAAAATATCTTGGCCAGCCAAAATCTTCTTTTGCTTTCTACACTCCTCATCCAAGAATGCTAACATTAAAATTCACATCTGTCCTCATACAGGCCACTGCTTACATGACTATCAGCATGGCAAATAAAAAGGGAGTGTTTGACAGAGTACAATTCTGAAAAGAAACAAAACTTTCATCAGTTTTTCTCACACTACTGGTAGAGACATTTAATGGAATAGGAAAAAAATATTTCCAAGATGTGAACTCCTTCAGGAAAATCAGCAAAAACATGGACTGTTAGAAGGCAAGAACAAGCTTCTCACTTTATATCTTTACTCTTCTAGCTGACTTCCAGAATACATCTCATAGCGTGATCATTCTGTTACTCTACTAAAAGGGTGCAAGTCACACGCTTCTTTCATTCCTGAAGGACAGTACTACAAGTCTACGCTGTATGACCATGATCAGACACTCTTTTACAACTGGACATCTTGCTGTAACATCAAATCCCTGCCACACCAGCTGAAAACATAAAGCCAAAATTATTTTTTAAAGTACCAAGCAGACAGACTATGATGGAGCATGGTCACAATGTGGATATAATACACCCCCAGCTGGTCTCTAATAATGTTTTTTTGTTGTTGTTGTTGGATTTTTTTGTTTGTTTTTTCATTTATTCTGTTGTGAAATTTGTATTTTTGTGACTCAACTTCCTTTTCAGACTCGGGGACTGCATGTCGTTTGTGCTGAATTTCCAGCTGCCGACCAAACAACCAAACAACCAAAGGCTGTTGCATGTCAGAGTTTGGAATTAAAAGTGTAGAATGCAGTGAACGGTTATAATACATCTCTTATGATGAGAATGAAAACATAAATAAGGAAATTAAAAAGCCCACATCTAAAGTAAAAATAGCAGTCACCACCACAGAGACTGTATGAAGCAAAATGAGAACTACTTTTCAGCAAAACTGCACACACTCCTGTAGCCAGACAAGAAAAACCTTCCTTTTTGCTCAGTGGGATATTAAAGTTTATAGCTTTACCTCTTATTTTTAGATAGTTCTTTGAATGCATAGCTTCTGGCTCCCTTAATTTCTTTTGTATGTATTTTTTTTTATTTTATTTTCAAAAAAGAGCTGAACAGACATAAATCATTCCAAGCTGTGGAGGTCTTAAAAAATATAACAGTTAAAACTGTAACATTCATAAATATTTTTATTATTCTTTCTAGGCTTGTGGAATGGCTTGACATTCATGTCTTAACTTGGCACAATAACCAGCATAATTTTGGAAGCAAGCAAGCACACTAACACCATCTCATTTCAGGCTGTATAAGCAAGTAGAAGAGCCTATGTACAGTCCTTATGTGGAACAAGTGCTGTTAGTGCCATAAAGTGTGGGTGACATAAAGCAGAAAAGGAATTTCTTACTCTTTTTTATTATTATTATTTATAGATGGATGAATCACAATTGTTAAAGACTGACATGCTGCTGACAGATACTTACTGCACACCTAAATGCAATCTGGTTGCTGCTTCCAAAGAGTACAGGCATAGCTGGGGAACCTTGCTGAGTGAGTGCTAATGAACCTCTGGAAGAGACAGCATCACAGTTCTCCTTATGAGTCGGCTGACGATCTTGACCTATTAAAAAAATGAAAATGAGTCAGTACAAGTACAGGAACTGTGATCCATATCAAGAGTCAAACAAGAGCAGGGAGAATAGCCAGTTTTCTTGAGACACAACATTAGAATCCATGGGTTTGTGTTTAGCTGTGAAGGAAGATCTGAGTCACTGCAATACATAGCATTTTGAAGTCAAAGATATTCTCAGAAAACTGCTGCAAAGACCCACCAGTAAATTTCAGTGAGCAACACCAAATATTTGTTTCCTTGATGCCATATTTTCCAATGGACGCACACAAGCATAAGGATCAGTTTGATACCACAGACAGTGAGTCTCTCAGCCATGCATTCTATTAAATGTTAACCTTCAGATATATTACAGGCTCATGCCGTAAAAATGCATCTAATTTTAGTTTTTCAGGTAAGACAATTACATTTTTATTGCTTCTAAACTAAATATCTCTCTAATTTTAATAAAGTTCCTTTGGTTTAAATGAATGCCCTGCACTTGTGGGAAAGATCTGAAAGAATTAATAGCTGTTTTGTAGGACTCAGAAAAAATATTCTGCATGGGGTCCTTTGGGACTGTTGCATAGCAAAGGCTGGGAAAAAAAAGCACAAAAGAAAAGTCCATGAGGAGCTACACTCAAGCTCACACATGATGCAAGGTGTGTTGGCTATTTCAGGAGACAGGGAGGGCAAAGATCAGCTCTAGCAAACAGAGCTAGAATTCACTAGAGAAAAAAAACAAAACAAAACTACATATAACATTTGGAGAAGTAACTGAAACAATTGCCAAGTACAATAATGTAGAAACTGTACATGATACATATCATGCCATCAGCTATCCCCTTAAGTCAAAAGATTTGAAGATCTGGGTCTGGAGTTGATTGTAGCTACAATTCATGAGCCAAGAGCTTAGATTCAATCCAATAATACCAACTTCAGTTATTTCCATGACACCTCAGCACCAAAAAACAGAAGTTTTGAGATTATCTGTTCTTTTTATGTGACTCAATTCAGTACAGAAGACTTCCTTGATTTAGAACTAGTGTGGATTCCTCTAAAATTAACATTTACTATCATAAAAAAATTGTAAATGCCTATACGGAGGCATAAAACACTTGTGACTATCCCGAGAATGTTTTTGCAATATAATATTGATTATATTAAGGCTCCTATGACACAAATGGTGTTAGTATAAAAAAAAAAAAAAAAAAAAAAAAAAAGACATTCTATAAAAGAATGATATAGAACCAGAAGAAATCAGATTATGGTTCCCACTCTTTGCTGCATTTGCAATTCATACCAGATATGTTCGCTGTCAAGCTGTCATTTTATATTAGAAGTTAATTTTCTTGCTATCGATTCTCTGTGCTTTTTCTTTTTCTCATTCTTCAGCTGCCAGGATTTGGGAAGAGCAATAACAACAAACTATAACAAAGAAATTGAAGCCCCAAATAAATTTTGCAAACGTTTGTTTCACAACCATCAGCTAGACTGACTCTACAACCTTATGCAAATTGTCATTAAAACTGCCATGCATTTGAATAATGAGTCACTGCTTAAAAAGATGAGCAGAGAAGGCACCTTGCTTTCATGTTGTAGAGGGAGGTAAAATTAAATAAAGGTACTTTACTGTGTGTGCCTATATAACATAGCAGTTGCCATACAGAGCACATCCTGCTTCTGAAAACAAAATCAGACAAGGATAGAAATATGGCCCACAAATCAGGTGTTAGATTTCAGGAAGGAATTAATGAAATACATCAGACTGTTACATAAACAGAAAAAGAATCGTGATACATACAGTGCGTTCAGGCTAGATCCTATCTTCATTAACAGGCTCTGTAAGTTCGGATAGTCATGAAAGTTAAGTGAAACAGCTATACATACAGTATTTTATCTACCTTGTCAAATACATTTTTTCACTAAGGTTTGCTGTCTTTGCATTTCTCCAAGCTGTTTTCTGTTGCAACATAACATAAGGAAAAGCAGCCCAAAGAATGCGTAAGCCCTGAGTGTAAGATCTTTCTGGCCAGCAGTGATGGGACACCCTCTCCTGGAGAAAAAGACACACTTTCCCTGCTCCTTCAGTCTGAGAATAGGAAACGTGATATTCCTGGTGTACGGAGCCAAACAGCCACGACAAATCTTGACATAATGAAAATAGTTTGGCATTTTTCCCCTTGATACTTGAGATCCTTCCCAGGTCTGGCAAAAACAAAGTTAGATAGACTAGTCTTCAGAAAATCACTCATTCACATTGAGAGAGAGAGAGAAAGTGAAGGGAAGAGGGGGAGCGGGGGGGGGGGGGGGGGATAGAGCGAGAGGGAGGGAGAAGTTAGGCTATGTTAGAATTACTACAGTGGAAGAGAAGACTCTCTAGATCAGTCATGAAATAGACTCAAAGTGAGATTTTCCACAAGAGAGATCCCACTGGCTGTCCAACTCCCTGCATTTCAAACTAGGTCACTTGGAACCTTACAGCATCACCTGTCAGCTGGTTAGCTCCCCAAGCTAAAGAATAAAATAGCTCAGACAGAAATACAGGGTCATTTTACTTGGCTAGAAGTCTAAGTCCTAGACATTTCCTCTTCTCACTTCTTTAAGATGACATGAGTACCAGCCTTTATGGATTATGATCATCTCCTTGATACTTTCATATTTTTGGTATTTCATATGTAAAATTTATAAAAGTTTGCAGATCTTAAAGGGATGGATGGAAGAGGCAACCTGAATCACCTTTTAAAAGAAGACAAATAGAGCAGGGATTTGTGGTGCCAATAACCAGGCCCGTATGCGACAGAATGTAAGAACCTGACTGATTACACCACTCAGAAATTAAATAAATCTACAGCACAGGGCTCCCAGGTGAGCAGCTGGCCTCCAACATGGCACGCTTCCATTAGCAGCAAGATCTTACAGTACTGCGGAGCAAACACCGACGGACTTCGTTGTATGCGCTGAGATGGCTACCTGGGATGTTGTATGCAGAAAGATGGATGGCTCTCAGGGAACTACCTGGACACCACTGCTGATTTGTATCTTAATTAGATGTAACCATGAAAAAAAAAAAAAAAAAAGGGAAGGGAAGGGAAGGGAAGGAGAACTCACAGCTCAGAGTGGTTGCTGATGTGAATTTAGTTTGACATTACCGATATACTTCTCTCGTTTGGAGAACTTACCACAGCCTTACTGTGCTATGACATTTTTAATAAAGGTACCTCCGTTTGCAGCCCAACATAGAAAGAGTCAGCAGAGGCACCGAGCAGTAGCACCCTGCCCAGACTGTGTCTGATCAAAGGGGGACGATTCCTCATGGCATGAGGAGCGTTCCGTCACCATTTACCTCAAGGCAGGAATGAACAGCAAGGGCATGGCACTACAGCTCCCAAGCAGTCCTTGTAGCCCTTATGAAGCCTGCAGAGAAAATGTCTAAGTTGCATTAAACACAAAGGTTCTCTCTGCCCAAAGCAAACTGGGAAATGTTTCCTCTCTCAAGTTATTTGAGCATTCAATAGCTGCATGCAGGCTGAACCTGTCATTTCCCACTGAGTTGCATGTTGCGGTGTCTGTAGTTCTGCTCAGAGCAGTTACCGTCCCTCACCACAATGCATGCAATGGTTTCTTACAGAAGGAACAAACACTAAATCTAAGGGAAGAGTGAAAGTTACATGAATGTATAACCTACATTAAAGTCCTGATTAAATTCAGCAGTTGCCTTCCAGTCGCTTCAGACAGTTCTACATTCAGTTGCAGTTTGGGGTTTATAAAAAAAAAGTTCTCAGCATTTCCTTGGCCTAAGCTAAGAATGAATGGCTGGGGCTACAAACAGTCAGAATGGAGCTTAATGAGCTGCTGATACTGCTGGCGCAAGGCTCAGCGAGGTGAGATGCAAGTTAAATACAACCCCCTCAGAGATGAATGATCCCGTACTGCACAGTTTGTGGGTGCAGACTGGCACTAGGAAAGCAGCTGAGGTTCTGGTGAGGACCAGCAGCCAAGACTTCTTTCTGTGACTGTCTACTTAAAGCCCTTTGCTGTCTAATTTTGGGGAAAGGGCCATCTCTCACCGAGTAAACACTGGCATTATGGAAACAGAATCCAATCTCACCTGGTAGCCTCGTGACTAAAAATACAAATACTTACTTTAAAAGACAATCATAAGCAGGGAATTCAAATTATCATCCTGACCATCATGTGATTTGCATTAATGGAGAAGAACCAACAGAACAAACCACTATCAGATGAGAGCAACAGCACAATTTCTGAGTTAGGTGCAAGAAGTTACTGCAGTCTGTAACATTACCCATCCAGTATTGCAGCCAAAAATCAGGCTACAGATGTTGGAAGCCCCGTACACTGTTGCATTAAGGGTGGTGTTCATTTTGTAAATCATCATCCACAGAACAGTGAAAACTTATTTAAAAAGAAAGCAATCCAAATCTCATAAATCTTCTACACCATAAGTCATAAACTGGCTCCCTGAAAAAAAAAATTCCTCATAAATACCTGAAGAGTGTCAGCAGCCCAGCAGCAGAGCAGCCCTCTTACCTCACGACCTACAGAGAGAGACTGGGTAATGTCTGCATTTACAAAAATACCATTTGTGTGCACTACAGAGAGATGGCACACACTTGACATCACCCAGCTACACATTACCTGTTTTAGATGCCTGTTCTCAATGTAAATGATTAAAGCTCGAAGCAGAACAGCTTTTTATATTTAAACTGCAGGTGGACTTCAGAGCTAATGTAATTACAGAGTCTGGAATTTCATCAGAACACAGGGGTTAAAATTCTTTTCCCTACTTCTCGTAAGTCTGTAGAACTTGAATTAATACAAGCTTTCCCTTTAGCTGCTCTTCATTTTAATTGACATTTCTTCACTCACCTGGCAATTTCAGCGGGCAGTAAGGTCACAGAGGAATTTTATTCCCAGTTTGAGCTTCCCAACAGACACTGCATGTTGGAATATGCTCAGGGCTTTTAATCGAGGTGCAGGTGAGCCTTTTCAAAGGTCTGTTCACAGTTGTGAAGGGGCCCTGCTCATTTACCTACCTTGTTAGTGGCCACCAGGTGGATTGCATGTATCATTTCTTAATGCAAATACCCTGCTGGTGCTTCCACAAAGATTCATTTGAAACTGCTTCTTCTCTTGACACCAATGAAGCAGAGTCTTAGGCCAAAAATTCCTTTGGAACTTACCTGTCTGTCCACACCCTGCAAAGCAGATCAACAATCTGACAGCATGGGCACAAATCTGGAAATGCTTAATTGCACTACCTTTATGGACAAATGTCCATTGATGGAGAACAAGAAAGAAACAAGTAGCTCTAGAATTTAAGAAGCCTGGTATTTGTATCTTTTTTTTTTTTTTTTTTTTTTAATATATATATGTTTATTTCATCTCTGATCAATTTCAGTGTCTTCAGAACATGCTCTACCTTTCCCTACAGATGAAACAATCTCTTTCCTCCACCTGGTCACATATTTTCCAAGAATTCATAGAAACTTGGACACTTCGACCTTCCTGTCAAATGTTGCTGAAATCAAGCCAGATTCCAAAGTCACCAAGAGGAGATCTCTCCCCACATTATTGCAGAGTGTGACTCCAAAAACTTCACTTCTGTGTTGACATACTACCAACAGACCAGATTCAGTCAAGCACCAGATTAAAGTACGAAAACTTTATGTTCTTTTCTTCCACCCTGCCAATAAACAGGTGATTTGTGGAGCTGGTCTGCCAGGGTAACAGCAGCACGTTGGCATTTAACCAGGCTGAGGAAAACTCTTCAATAGGAAAGACAGCTGCTGAAAGTGTTTGATAAAAGGCACCTAATTCCCCTCTGCTGGCAAATTCATTTTCTTTTCCTAACATCTCAGGAAGATAACGAGCAGTATCTCTGTCTAGCTTTGTGCAGATGAACTATACACCTCCCGGGAGTTCTGATGGGAACTGAAAAGATGAAAGCTGCAACAGCTTGAAATTTTAGATCAATATTTAACAGGACAGACTGTAACCTCCTCTTGCAGGGAAGTGTTTTCATTACACAAACTACTTTCCCTACAGGAAACTTTGCTGGAAAAATGCATAAAGAAATTTTGAAAATTCACTTTTAGGAGGGCTTCAGCAAAGAGAGCAGTACATACAGAGCAAAGTGCACTATTCAAGCATGAATCTGCCTTGACAGATTTAGGAACTGGATATAAAGCCTTTTTTTTTTTTTTTTTTCCCCCTATGTACATATGTATTCCCTACCAAAAAAAATCATATTTATATACAGACCCATATACTAACGTGCATGAACTCACAGGTAGCATTTGGATTCTGGGAAAATCAAATTTGCAACCAGTTTAAATAAGAAATTAAAAATAACAATTTCTAAAAACGGTGGATCAGAAATGCAATAAGCCCTACTAAATTCTGTGTCTGGAAAAGAAGACTCCATACACAGGCCAATATTTTGAAGTTACCTGAGCTGTTGGTGATTTAACAGAAAAATATTTCAACTTCTTTAGAAAGGGAGAAAATAGAGGAAAAACAGAAGTAATGAAAGGTAGCAGGTTGAGACAGCATTTTTTTTTTTTTTTTTTTTTTTTTTTTTTTTTTCCCCCTGAGGAGGTTTTTGGCAGGAACCCTGGAAAGAAATCTACATTTGCACACTCCTGTGGGAACTGAGAGAAACCCCTGCCCTGCCAAATTCTGTGGCTCGTTTTGATGGATGAGAAGCCATCATATAGCTGTACATGACCTGAAGACTTTGAAGAAGCGTACAACTTCCGAATTCCCAAGTAGTTTGCCAGGAAACTACCACAAATATGTCAGCAGTATTTTATGCATTGAATCTTAAGAACATATTTTCAGAGAATCAAAGAAAAATGAAACGATGAAAGAGACGCAGAATCACCTATTTATCTTCTAATTGCAAAACAAAATCAACTGATGCTGCCAGGGACATATTCTATTTGTATCCCTTTTCCTGAAGACACTGAAGGTCTGTGACTTCACCATCCCCATCCCACCAATCCATTCCACCACTTTGCTAGGCTTTCTCCTGCAATTTTTTTCTTAAATGCCCAATTTTAGTCTTATTTTGTTACAATTACGTCTTGTCCTAACCATAAGGAAGATTTTTTCCTTCATTTTCAGGGTTACCATTTTTTTGCATTTGGTTAAATCCTTCTCCCCTGTCAACATTCTCTTCAGAAGTCTATCTCACTCCGGGTTGTTCAATCATATTTTTGAGCCTTCCCATTGTTTTTGAGGTTGCAACTCCAAAACTGGACATGCCACTTGAGATAATATCTTACCAATGCTGAGAAAAGTGAAAGGATTACTCCACGCATTTCATAGCTGATACCTTTTCTTCAGCATACCATCCTTTCCTCCCTCACGACTCTCTCCTGCAGTCCACAGACTGTAATATCACTTGGCTCTGGTTCCCTTTCATAGAATCATGGAATGGTTTGGGTTGGAAGGGACCTTGAAGATCATCTAATTCCAACACTCCTGCCCTGGGCAGGGACACCTCCCACCAGCCCAGGCTGCCCCCAGCCCCATCCAGCCTGGCCTTGGGCACTGCCAGGGATGGGGCAGCCACAGCTGCTCTGGGCAGCCTGGGCTAGGGCCTCACCATGCTCATAGTGAAGAATTTCTTCCTAATATGTAATCTAAATCTGCCCTTTTTCAGTTTAACACCATTCCCCCTTGACTTATCACTACTCTCCCTGACACAGAGGCCTTCTCCAGCTCTCCTTCAGCCCCTTTAGTTACTGGAAGGCTGCTGTAAGGTCTCTCTGGGGCCTTCTCTACTCCAGGCTGAACAACCCCAATTCCCTCAGCATGTCTCCATAGGAGAGGTGCCCCAGCCCTCTGATCATCCTCTTGGCCTCCTCTGGACCCGCTCCAACAGCTCCATGTCCTCCTTATGCTGGGGGCCCCAGAGCTGAACGCAGCACTGCAGGTGGGGCCCCACGAACAGAGCAGAGGGGACAATCCCTTCCCTCGCCCTGCTGGCCGCGCTGCTGTTGGTGCAGCCCAGGGTACGGGTGGCTTTCTGGGCCACAGGCACATGTTGCTGGCTCGTGTCGAGCTTCTTATCCACCAGCACCCCCAGGTCCATCTCCCAGGGCTGCTCTCCACCCATTCTCTGCCCAGCCTGTGTTTGTGCTTGGGGTTGCCCTGACCCAGGGCCTTGTTGACCCCCACGAGGTTCGCACAGGCCTCAGGCCTGCCCAGGACCCCTGCGTGGCATCCCTTCCCTCCAGTGGGTTGGCCCCACCACACAGCTTGGTGTCATCAGCAGACTTGCTGAGGGTGCACTCGATCCCACTGTCCATGTCACTGACATGTTAAACAGCGCCGGTCCCAGTACCGACCCCTGAGGAAAACCACTCATTACAAACCTCCACTTGGGCACTGAGCCACTGACTGCAACAATCTGAGTGCAACCACCCAGCCAATTCCTTCCCCACTGAGTGGTCCATCTATCAAATCTATGTGTGTCCAATGTAGAGACAAGGATCTCCTTTACACACATCTCTGGGCGCCGAAGGCCTAACCCCAGCCATGCCCTTCTACCGGAAGGAGTCAGCCAGTCATCCTAAGCACACAATTTGGAAAAACAGCAGAAGGAGCTACCCTGTTATACCACACCTCCAAAAGGAACACACTTTGAGCAGAAAATCTTGAGGGGAAGGCTATAAGAGAGTTTCTGTCATCCCCCATATTAATGAAATTCAACAAAAGACCAAAGGCCTAAACTTTTTATTTAAAACAATATTTGGGGGGTCAGATTCTGTTTCACCTGCCTTGTTTAATCACTTTGAAAACATTCCCTTGACATGGAAAGTGGAATAATCACACAGAAATCAAAGGACAGGTATTTATTCATTAGCTGCCCACTTAACCTTGAGCAGTTACTGGGGACTGTTTGTTGTTTTTATTGCTAAATATTTACATTTTGTTTTAATTGGTGTGACCTGCATAGCACTTACTCTTTAAATTATCCTTAGAGTCACTTCTAATAAATATAGATAGGAGACAAATCTTCAAAGATTACACCAGTTATTTTGATTTCCTCTTTTAACACCACTTCATATTGATAAAATAACACATTTAAATGTGCTCGAGAGCTTGAGGACTGAAGAGAAATTTTGACTGTTTCCACGGTAAATTGAAAGCTTAAGAGAATTAGGATAAAGTTGTGGCAATGTTTCATCCTACCTGTATTCATTATCTGAATGCACAGAGGTGTGGGAAAACCTGACCTGGATTCTGTACTGATGAAACAGAATGTAATTTTAAAAAGAAACTAAAGCAACAGTACATCTCCCATTCCAGAGCAGTAAGTAAATGGCTTAAAGCTGAAAGTATTCACAACAAACCATTTATTAACGAAGCCCACCACTGCATTTGTGGATGGAAACATCCACAAATTAAGCACAAACCAACTGCTTTTTTAATTTCAAGTATAACATCCAGAAGTATTCAAATTTCATGACATATTTCATTTTTGAGCTTTCATACAAAGTGTTCCCTGCATGTGCTGTTTCCAGTTCCCAATATCTGACATTTTGTATCTCTCATTTCATTCACATGCTAATGGTAATATTTCTGTTTCCAAAGTCCTCCACATAGCTACCAAAGTACCTTCATGATTGCCAAAGTCAGGTGAAATATATATCCACATTTATAAGGAGACATAATTTTTTACAGAAGCTGGTGACATTGGGTCACAGTGTGCCAGTGCTGGCTTATGCTCTCCACAGATACATAAGAAAAACTCTTGGATGATCAAAAATCAGTGGGTGTGCAACATCAACACAGGACATGAACTCAGTTCGCATCCAGATTTTTTGGAGGAAGCAAAAAGGTTGATTGGGGTGGCAGTCAAGTCACAAAGAAGAAATATCTTCTGGGGAGATACCTCTTCTCTGGGATAAGAGATCCTCTCTCTCCAGGAAAAAAAAAAAATAATAATAACGTACTTTTTACCACAAATTATAGCTGCTAAGATTTTGCTTATGCTCAGTGAGCAAACACACACACAAACTCCCTTTGCAAATCCTCAATTCTGTTAATTTCACAACTTAAATACTGTCAACTTTTTAATGTGCTCAATAAAGACATGCTTTTACTATGAGTTTCACATGTGAAAATTAAAACCTGGTTGATTGAAGCTTTTAGTTTTAACCAACTATGCTTTTTGACAAAACTGTGTCAATCTCTGCAGGGATACAGGGAAGCCCTGGCAGAGGGGTGGGCACGTCTGGACCCCATCACCGCGAAGCCCGTTGGGGTCTTGCGATCCAGCCCAAGGCCAGCTCCTACTTCACTCTCTCAAATTTTGGCAGCTCCCCACATGCCCTGCAGCTCCTCCGTTCGGGTGACTGTCACCCCACGGCAGTGGGAACCAGCCTACCCATGTTGGATATGGCGCCGTGGGGGGGCTCACGCCAGCGGCCTGCAGTCACCAGAGGCCCCTCACAGCGCAGGCCCCATGCTGCCCCTGAGGGAAAATGCAGGCCCAACAGCCAAAAGTTTCACAAAAATTAAGGGTGACAAGCAGTCAGTCCTTCATGGAGAGAAAAGTTTCAGTCCAATCCCGTGGTTTCACAGAAATAGCAGGACACATCAGTACTGCAACAACAATTAACTCCCGTTCCCTGCCAGTCAGAACTCCCGAGCGCTGTCAGAAGTACCGCAGAGGCACAATAAGCCCTTGCAATTAATGAGGCCTGTCTATCTGTGTGTATTTAAGCTGCCTTCCTCCTTACAACAACCACTTCAGCGTGAACGACTGGCTGGTTCCATTCCCCTATTAAATGCAAAATATTTTTATCACTCTTCTGCAAGCTGATGCATTTTAATGTTCTTCCTTACCAAAAACCCAATTACCACATGGCAGACGGAAGGAGAAGTTAATAATTAAGAGGTAAAACTTTCCATAAACCTACTTAACTGTGGGTTCGTGTCTAAAGTGTTGGGAACACAGCTGAGAGCACAGTAATTGCTGACAAGTGTCATCTCACACCAGCTCTATTACTATGTAATAGCCATCATTTAAATGCCTACAAAAGAGGTTTCAGCAAAAAAGATACCTCTCTGGCACTTGGGATAGGAATAAGAACATACTCCAGACATTATTGGGGCCCACTTGACAGCCAGTAATGTCAACAGATATTAATTATCCTTCTGATGCCTGAATTATGCTTGTAGGAATGTAGCAGAAAAGGTACACTGAGGCCTGTTACTTACTAAGGGGTTTTGTTTTCTTTTTAAAAATTGAGGGGACATTGAATTGGTCAAAAGCCTGTTATAACCAGCATTGTCAAAGGAGAATATTAAATATGTGACCAGTTCAAAATGGAAAATGAAGTTAGAAACCAGTGGACTGATACCAGTTCATCAGAAACTAGGCCTGGCTTCCTCTGTTGCTCACCACTTTTGAGGCAGACAGACTCTCTCAGGGAAGAAACAATTCTATCACTATTACTGCCATCCCTCCCCTTTTCTAAATCTGCAGAATTTCTTTTTAGAACACTCTGATTCCAAAATTTGGAAAGTTTGGACTTGCCAGATTCAGTAGCCCTAGAGAAGCGGGGCAGCACGCACTCCATTTATCCAGTTGCCGGCCCCGGGCCCTTTAGCGCTCCAGTCACCTCACACCAAGGGGACGTGCGCCCACACACAGAACTCTGCTCTCATCAGGTGATGACACCCCAGGCACGCAGGGCCCCACGACTTATGGTCCTCAAACCAGTTGCCTGGACTGCGTAGGCCTCACATGCACACAGAATAGAGTCCCCTCATCCAGAAAAAAATTGTTAGAAGTGGAGCTTAATATGATGACAGGACATGCTGCAGTGATCAGGCACAGAGCACAAACAAACAAGCATACTGACCAGGAAACTCTTCTCAGGCAACTAACCATTTTTTCCCCTTATCCCCTCCTCAATTTTCACTTGCTCATTCCTCCTCAAATGCCCTTGATTCATCCTTTTCAATAGCTTTTGTTCCTGCCCTATGCATCCTACGACAAGCCTTGTACAATCCAAAGATGCTCTTCCCCTGCATCCCCTGTACCCCAAGTAGGCAGTGACACCCCTCAGGCAGTGAGGTGCTCCACAGAGCCTTTTCTGTTGACTTCATGGTTTCACGTATGGACAGCAGGGCTAACCCCTCTCCTGTGCCCAACTTGGGAGTAATCAGTAAACAGCGTGCTGTTTCATGAGTTGGGCTTCCTCACTTGTTGTTCTATACTCCTGTGTGTTCACAGAGATGAGCCCTTTATCACATAACCTAATAAATATTTTGACTGCAGTGAAAAGGGGATTGGATCAAGAGGATCTTGGCTCAAGATCCAGATGAACATCTGGAATCTGTAACTTGAACTCCACCTGTTGTCTCCTCCATTCCCTTTCCTCTCTCTGTTCATTGAAAGGCTTTGCTTCTTTGGCAATGTTGATGTGAACACAGAGGATTAGTAAAAGCAATATTTAAACTGGCCTTGTACTGAGATGAGGTTTTGGTATGCTTAAAACTGCCTCCTGTTGTACCTGCTCCAGGGCAGATTCATGTGAGTATAAGCAACAGAGACTGTATTTTCTATTTCTGTTTCTACTTTTATCATGTTTGTCCTGTTGTGGAAGGGCTTTCAGCAGCAACAGCTTCAGCCCTTAAACTCCCCTCCACCCCCACATTCCCCAATAACCATTTTCAATGATATCTTAAAAGATTTTAATCACAAAGATTTAACCCCCCCCCAAAAAAAAAAAAACAAAAAAAAAAACTATTCTTAGAATGAAATCTGGACTGTCTTAGATTTCAAATGACATCACTTTTACTCTTTTTTTTTTTTTTTTTTTTTTTAAATAGAAGTATATGAAGAGCTTTTGACAATGATCCGCCCCTCCCCCCCAGGGCATCCCAAATGAATAGTTTAAACATAGAGCTAAATCACTTCTGAAAATGGCTGTCCAGGACTTTTGGAAACAACAGGCTTAATGGTATTTGTGTTCAGTTTGAAGGAACAACATCCCAAGCAGTCCTCTCAGTTCCTGTGCTCTGAATGAAGCCCTGGGTGAACAAAAGCCCCTGCAAGAGAGAAACGGGATTCTTATGCTAGAAGTGGAGTTCACAGAAATTATCTAAGGTCAGTGGTAAGAAGTGCACCTCAATATCCTGTACAACCTCTAATAAGAGGCAAGTAAGAGAAAATAGCCAATTGTTTAAATGTCAGTTTTAATATATTTGGTTTTCAGTCAGTGTTTTTAAGAACCTCAGAGGGGATATTTCTTTGGAAGTCAACACCTGCCTGGAAATGGCTCAGCAGTGCAACCTGCACTGGTTACTGCCTAGCAGAAGAATGAGAGGAGGATTTTCTCTCTTCTTTCCCCCTTCTCTTTGCAGTAGTAGCTGCCTCTTCTGGCTTCAGAAGTCAGGCTGTGGGCCAGCACAGGACAAGCCTCACTGCCTGTACACAATGTGCTGGGCCTGATGCACGATACCCTATGGATGCCAATCTTTCTACTGTATTGTGACACTAGTCACAAATTTCTCAGAAATTGGAGGGGTTGAGGAGGAAGAAAGGATGGCTATTGCCTAATTGTCCAAGGGGAAAGGGAGGCTGAAGAAAAAGTCAGGAGCTGAAGCACACTGCCATCAATAAATCTATGGGTGGTCTCTAACAAGGATTACACAGATACAAGCTAATTGCAGCGTGTCAAGGGAAAGATACCACTGATAGGTAAAGCATTCACATTCATCCTGCTCCATGGAATGGAATGTTAACTAAAAACATCTCATCAAAAGTACAAACAACACTAATATTGCAGTGCTGGTGACAGTGGAATCAACTACAGAAAATCCCAGTAAAAAACATAGCAATCCATTGCTCATATGCACAACAGACTGCATTTCAGTTGTATGATACCTTCAAGCTTACCACAGAGAGATAGAGGCCACATCGTTTTGATTTGTTCTCGTGCTTTAAAGAGTATAATGTTAGTTGTGACGGTGAGAAAGAGAGAGGGGGAAATGGCGCATTGACTACATGCTAGCTTCTGTTAGAACAGTTAGACTACATGAAAGAAGCAGTCAAAAAGTTCTGTCCCTCAGTATACTAAGTCATTAAACAGTTTTGTGCCTCAGTTTACCACCTTGGAAATTAAAAAAAAAAAAAGTACAATTTATTTACCTGAGATATATGTTCTGAATTGCTGCATCTCATTACGTATTTTTGCCATAAATAAGATAAATAAATAAGTAAATAAGACGCCATAAATCCACATTACTGTTAGGTCATAACAGATCAGAGAGAATCTAACCGGCTCTTTTCTTTCTCTTTCTTTCAATTGTTTTAAACTTAAGTTCTCTGCAGGAAGAGTCCAAACACTGTCAAGACCAGTCGTGCTTCCAAGGCAGTAGTGGAACTGATATTGACTGTGCAATTCAAAGCCTGTCATATCTCAACTACTTGGAAAATGACACAGCACACATATGTGGCATGGCTCCTTTCATGTGGAAAAGGGAAAGAAATCAAACCACAATTCAAGCAAACCACCAGAGACCAAAACAGCAAACTGTCAGGGAAACATTCTGCTTTATAACCCCATACACTATCAGCTTTATTAACTTCAAAACTCACTCTGCTGAAAAGAGTAGGACTGAATGGAATACACAGGGCAGCAAAGCTGTACTGACCTGGAGAATACACTTAGGTTCGGCAACATGACCTACTTAAAATAACTGTCACAGTTATCGTTATTATCCCCACTTCATCCCACAAGGTTTTTGAGCATCTTCTATAAGTAACAGTCCACTTGAAGAGTGGAAAAATGAGGCCTCTTTTTCAGTCTGCAGGATGAAAGCCATCTGCAGCTTACCTGTTGTTAACTCTACTTTTCCATAGTGTTGCAATTTCAGAGCAAATGCATGTTTTTTTCCTTGGTTAACTCACGCAAAAAACCATTTTTGAGTAACAAAAACTCCACGAGAGGGCACCCTATTTCTTTCTTTCATCAAATCTCTCCAACAGCATTTTCAGAGAAATTTCTTTCTGTGTTGCTTTGCACCCAAATATTTTGCATTTAGATGTCTTCTCAGACTCTCCTAAATAAAACTACAAAACATGACAGCTCAAAGCCAGTCATTTGGCATTCCCAACGTTCAAGGAATATTTAAAACTAAAGCTTTCAGAACTACCAGAACTGAACCAGAAGGCAAAATACAGGACTGCACATCAGCACTGCACTGAAAAATTCCACCTCCTTAAACACAGCGGAAGTTTACACGTAACAAAGAAGCAAAGCTGAGAAAGACAGAAATGAGAAATGAAATACCAGTTCCCATTCTCCTCTAAGGATAAAGAGAACTCTGGCTAGAGCATGGCAATCTGTGCATTTTTGCTGTTCTGCAGAAAAGTTCAGTATGGGGAACAGCTGCAGTATCCATCAATATCCAGCATCTCAGGGCTTCTTTGAGCTCAACAAGTGAGAAATGCATCCAAACTCAGGTGCACTCCAGCTCACGGCTGCATCAAAACCCCTATAACAGACAAAGGGAATCTTTCTGCACAGGGAAATGAAAACAAAGCACTTCTACGGTCTGTCTTCAGATGATGAAAAGTAATGCTACTCCTACCTCAGGCTTTTGAAGGTACCAAAACTAGCATTTGCAGAAGCTGTTAAGGATTCAAAACTGCTAAAGAACAGATGTGAAACACCAACAGCATGCCTGTAGTAACATTTTCTGCACTTCAGCATCATTCCTGTAAATGGTCACCAAAGAGCATCAGAGGTCCAACAGGTAACACTCTGAAGAGCTAGAGCTGCCTTTTGCAGACAGCTCAAAAATTCTTTGGAGAATTTGGTGTTTATTTTAGACAAATGGACTAGATCACAATTTATACAAGGTGAGCTCAACTTTACTATTTTCTCTTCCTCTTTGCCCTCCAGCACACAATTACATATGATTATTAACAGAGTTAGTCACTTAGAGAAAAAGAAAACCTTTTCAGAAGTTACACATTTTAATGAGATAAAGCAGACCCAAATTTGCTATTGTGATTTCTTATTTGATATTGATGAAGTATTTACCTGCTTCTCCTCAGGTTGGGAACCAGAACATATGAAGTGCTACACAACAAGCAGCTTAACAAAATAGACTTAAGCTTGTTATTGCTAACAGCTGAGCAAGTCAGAAAAAAATGTGTCACACAAGTATACAAAGAGTCCCCACATTTTTATTTAAAGAAACGTGTTCAAATACAGCATTGAAAACAGAGAGTGGAATACCAACAGTTAGAGAACCTATGCTTAATTACACTTTCTTTGATAAACTAGCACCACTGAATCACAAGTCACAGACTAAATTATTTCTAGATGTGTAAAAAACCTCCAGAATTATAAAATTTCTATAGCCTCTATTAAAAATTGGTTCTCAATTTACTACTCCTAAAGAGATGAAATTGGTATGAATACAAGTTTTCATACATACTCATTGCTCAAGTTACCCATAAAAGACAGTTTATACTTAAGTCTGCACATCCTCATCAAGGGAAAAAAAACGTCCAAAAGTCAGCTTTTCACAGCTCTTTACAAACTGAAGTAGTAAGAAAGATCTACTGTGTTATAAATACACACAGTGCAATATGTACAAGTCTGATCGTACAAAATAAGAGCTTCCTAGTCCATAAAAATACTAAGTCAACTACAAAATTCTTAGTGTTTAGCCAAGCTGTCTCAAGCAGCAACTATATCCAATTCCTAAAACTGTTCTGTTTATAGCGCAGCAGCTTGAGCATGTTCACAATGGGAAAGAGCCCAACGCTTCCCTGTAAGACTGATTTATAATGCTAATTTCCCACTCAGATTTAGCAGTGATGTTAGTGTTTGCTATCTATTTCAATGTCACAAGACCTTTACGTATTTCTAGATTGTGTCTGAACTATTCAAAGTGCTGAAAGTGCAATCAAAGAATAGAGTTTTGCACACATTTTCCAGTACACCCTTTTCTGATACAGGTAACAAAAGTCTAGTATTTGTAGGTCTGTGAGGTCAAAAAGGCACACACTTATTTGCACATGCTCAGGTATGTACGCACAGGTAAAGGTAAACAGTTTGCTTTAAAGACCTGTCCCTAAATATTAAAATGCTTCTATTTGAGTAGGGAGCTTTAAGAATATCTTATGAGGGGTTTAACACAGATGCCTGGAATTTTATAAATATCCTGATACAGCTGCTTAAAATGATTGAAAGCTGATGGTAAAAAAAAAAATGATTGTTCTTGTTTTTAAACTCAGGGTATCCAAGTATTGCTCTGGAATATAGAGAAAATCAGTCTATGCTCTGTCAGTCTATCAGAGAAAGTCCAAGGCTACAGTAAATCATGTGGTTTATCAGTTTATGACAGTTAACAGCATATGTGAGCATACACAGACATAACACTCCCTCAATATTTGTTCTTCTACTGGAGACCATCTACAGTTTGAATGAAAATAAAACTATTTGAAGAAGGTTTCAAGCAATATCCTTTTGTACTTACAGGTACAAGAAACAACAAGACTGAACTGTGCCTCAACCAAAATACAGACTTTCACTGAAACAGAAGTTAAATATTTTCACTTTCCTTCCCTACAGTGGTCTTCTACGACATGCATCATAATAACTAGTGCTGTTAAAAACTAAAAACATATCCCTCTTGACAAAGCTAACAAATTTTTCTAGTGGGCACATTGGCTTGCTGGAACGTTTATAATAATCCTTGCAAAATGAGGTCTGGAATGTGACATCAGCACCATTGTACAGGATGCGGATAAAGTGTTCTTTGGGTCTCTTCCCATCCTGCCACAGCTCAAAAACTAATCTGGCAGCGAATCGTGGAAATCTGGCCTCTGTAATGCCCAAGGCACTAAGAACAGGTGACAGCGTGACATCATGTGCAGAGTAAAGAACAAATACTTCTTCTTTCTTGCCTTCTGCAATACGCTGCAGCCGATTAACAGTCTGGTTGAGGAGAGGATGAGTGGCCAATAGTGCATACAGGAAATAAAGTTTCTTTTCCTGTCTTTCTCTCTCATCCTCTAACTGATGTCTTTTGATTACTTTGAAGTGTTCCATACCAATGCAGCCAGTTTTGGTACAGGGAAAACTGACGTTGTGGCAAAAATAGCACAAGAGAGAATCTATAGGGTTAGAAGCTCTCAGCTGCCTCGTGGGAATGCCAACTATCTTTGCCATATCCACATATATTTTCTCCAAATCATTGTTCTTCACCCGTAAACTGTACTGTCTGCGCTGTTCCTCTTCTAGGTAGTGGTTTCGCATAGGACAGTCGCAGCTTCCAGAACAAAAAATGGTGCTCCACTGATGCCTCATGTAAATCTTCTTCCAGTCAAAATCTGGCAAAAAGCTGTAGAGCAGTGCCAGCGCACTCTGCAGGGTTCGACTCTTTCCCGTTGTCTCCAAGTAGAGCTGTTTTGCTGTCCAGTCACTCAGAAGCAGTTTATGTTTGTTTATATAAATTTCGCGTAATAGTTGTCCATTTCGCAAGTGCTGTACAACACCTGAAAGAGAATTTTCATTTTTATTATTTATTTCAAAGAAGTTAAAACACATGATTAGATTCTTCTTACTTTTAGAGGAAATAAAATACAGCTATTGTCCTACTGTTAAATGCACGGTTAGTTAAAAAGTTATGAACTGGACTTCACCTGTGCTTGACTACTATGAAAACCACAGGAAATTAGATACTTGCTATTCTTTCAGTAGCTTTTGGATTCTAGGAGCTAAACTGACATGCAGACAGAAAAAGCTAGTTCTACAGAAGTAGTTTAAAACCTTAGCAGTTTAATATTTGTTCTTTGGACTGGAAACACAGGACTAAATGGGTGTAACGTGACTATAAAAATAGGACAGTTATGACAGTAGATCCAGACTGCACCTGAGTCAGCTTTCCAGACAGGCAGCTCCCTGCACATTTATGGCAGGCAGTGGCAGTACCAGCAGGCAGGAAATGAATACGCAGAATGTAACCAGCGTACAAACTCATAAAACAGTACGGTGAGGTGTGGCAATGGCATCAGACTTCCATCTTCCCTCAGGAAGTACTCAGATTGCTTGGTAGTTCTTATATCAATGCTTTGGCTTTAGCCAGCTGGAATGGAGGAGGGCATATACCCTTCTCCCACACCAAAACCCTTACTCTAGAATCCACCTGGCTTGTATTATCCTCTCACAGCAGCCAACAAACACGTATGAACCCTTGACGCACCAGACCATTTGTATAACTTGCTGCAGGCAATAGGAGTCCCAAATACTACCTCAGTCACAAGCTGTGCGCAGTGATGAACCCAGTTTCACTTGCAACCTGCTGTGTCAGTAGGAGTTCCTTACTAATCTGACAAAATGCCTCCTGAGGTCACTTTGCAAGACTTGACACTGATGCCTAACAAGTATTTCTTCTGGTGGGGCAAGAGAGCATGAGGATTTGACAGGCAATTTTGGACTCAAAAATATAGGGGAATCTCTGAAAGACAATTAGCAAGAGGGAAGGAAATGGCAGTAACCCCCAAAATCTTCAACACTGATTTTATTCTGTCTGGTCAGTCTCTAAGTCTGTTGCCTACCCAGATCCATTGCAATATGCTCCTTCAGTCACTGGTCCATAGGAAAAAAAATAACAGTTAAAAGCAAGGTGTGGAATCAAATGGAACAGACCAATGTTAAAATTGAAAAGATGCAGGATAAAAGTACCATTAATGCAAAGTTTCAAAATAAATAAAGGAAGAGAAAAATCAACATATGATTAACCCTTTTCACAATCACATTTCTGTCCGGTTGTGCAGGAGTTGTAATTCTTCATGTTTGTGGAGAAGCACTTGTTATTTCTGTAGCACTGATATGAACACATGCAGAAAAAGAACAGCAGCAACCAAATACACTGACTTTGACTTCTATCAGTTCAGCGAGTTATTCTGGGTAGAAAATATGAACAACTCTGAGCTGTGTAACCTCTGAAAATCCATTTCTTACAAAGTTATTTCTATACCTTTTGTTACCCTGATATTTTCTATCACCTGCTGACAGCAGTCCCAGATCCTTCCCAAATGCCCCTTTTATCACAGCCCTGATCCAGCACTGCTTCCAGTTTGCCTCTCCAGTCCCAGCCCCCTTGTCCCTGTCACTATTCCCAACAGCCCAGCACCGCAATACCCCAAGCTCCCCACGTGCTTCCTTCTACGCACTCCTCTCCCTGACGGCAGCACTTCCAGTTACCTCCCATCTCCCCGTTCTCTTGGTGTGGACAGGCTGCATGAAGTGTACATTCCCTAGCAGAGGTCAGCAGCCTCTCTCTCAGCAGTACTGAGGAAGTCTCAAAGCTTAAATGCTGGCATTTCTACCCTTTCTCCCAATAACTACGCTCGACAGGAATGACAGATACATGTGAAAAATTCCATTTTCCTGTGGTAAAAATACACATAAAGAGGCCAGAAACCAGCAGCCCAACAAATATCAGCCCAGCTTCCTTAATGCTCTTGAAATTTTGTTTAAAGCTAAGGAGGGGAAAAAAAAAAAAGCACCAGATGTTTAAAGTAGTTATTCTCCTTCCCTAATACAAACATTACATTTGTCTGTTACAGCTGAATCTCTTGCAGGGGACACAGTCACATCACAAGTGGAAACTGGCATCCAAGCACTCCAGGGCCCTTCAGACTCAATAACTAATCAGCAGGAGATTACCAGGTCTTCCTCAGGAGGGACCGAGCAATGTCATTTGTCACAAGGGTGACAAAGCAATTTTGTGGTGGGGGTAACATCAGTGAAAGTTGCTCTAACTTGTTAAAAATAAAGTTAGAAGAGATGCCAGGGGGTGATCAATCTGTAAGAGAACGCAGGCAGGCTACACGATAACGCTCAGTTTCTAGAACTGCCGCTATTTGGTGGTAGAATTTAATACTTTATTCATACCCCAGCAAAACCTAGGTTGTGACCAATATTAGGAGCTTCCCACAAAAAAGCATTTATTTCAATATGAAGAAAAATAAGAGATATGGTTTCAAGCAGACTGTATTAACAGAGCAGAGGGAAATGTAAAGCTGCTGTGGAAACTTACCCGTCTGTGTAAGCTCTCCCATCTCGCAAAAGGAATGGCTAGGGTAACGAGGCAGGCTGCTGAGGGTACCGTCCATTTGGGCTGCAGACCCTTTGGACATGTGTTTGATGAAAGCTTCCAGCTGAGGATGAGAGGGTTTCCTGAAGAGGTAAACCAAAATGTGAAAACTTCCAAAAGCATGTGGAAAAACAGCTCTAAGAGTTAAATATTCTAAGAATGTCAGCTCAGAAATTTCATGGTGAGATGTTATTTCCCACTGAGACAACATCTGCTCTTACTCAAGACTTTTGCAGGCATGCAGAAGAAATCTAACCACTTAATTCCGAAGAGCTACAGGGAGACACACGTCTTGGCATGTTAAAATTATACCTCTCAGAAAATAATTTCCTTTTTTTTTTTGAATGAAGTAATACTTTTGTGATTTTTTTAAATTTAAATCCTTGGGGAAAAAAGAAAAAAAAAAAAGAACAAACATCTCTCCAGTTTCTGAAGTCCTACTGCACTTTAACAACACAGCCAAAAGCACTAACAATCTAAAAGGGGTTCAACTAACCAGTACTGTAAGTAGATGATCTTGTGGGAATTCTCAAGTTTTGTAACATACAATGCTGACTGCAATCTCAGACTTCAAATTTCTCCAGGCTTCAAATCGAAAAGCATGTAGCCTCAATCACACGATACCTGCAAAGTAGTGTCCAGTGGCACCAACTGAAAACAGAGCCCACTGTTTTGGGTGTTATACTATTATCCAAGAAGAAAGAGTCCAGCACTGCTGGACACCTTAAATGGATAAGATTAAATCAAACTATGTGCTAGGTTAAGAAAAAAATATTTATGGAATACTTGCTAATTCATGCAGGCTCTATGGTTGATAAAACATTATAGAAAATTAGAGATAAACAGAGATGAATCTGATGAAACAGCAATACAAAACTGTCAATTTCATTCAACCTTGTTGAATACATACTATTTCAAAAGCAGCAACTAAAACGGCCCACATGATCAAACCACATTCTGCAAACGGAACTCAGACTTCTGACTACAGACGTGAATACCATCTCATTAATGGCAACAAAACTTTTCAAATCCAAGTATGCTGCAAGTCCCTGTGCCAGCACTCCCTAAACATCCATCACGTTTCCTCTGCTGCCAACGCTGCCTCTGAGCAAAGCACAGCTTAGGCAGAAGCACCCCTCTGCACAGTCTTAGCACGTAACACACCTGCATTTCTGCATTGTTCCTCAAACACAATATTTACTAAAAGAATATTATGAGAAAAAAGTATATTTGCCTTTTTTTAAAAAAGTGCTTCCTTCACATCTTAAAAAATAACAACAACAGAAAAAACCACAGTAGTTCGAGCCTTTGCTAATTTGACACTTCAGCAATGACCCAAGGAACCTGGGAACACAGAGTACCAAGAAACCTCTCTACCTTGCCAGTGCCCCAGACAGCATGGCATGTAATCGGCACACTCCTTGGCAGGACAATGAAGCAACGTGACCACTTTGCCCCTTTTTGCACACGCACAGCTAATCATTGCAGAAAGCTGGCTTGCCCAACCCAGCTTGATAGAGACTGGGAAGAAAAAGCTATTGCAGAGCTCCATAGTCTTGGCCTGAGAAAGCTGGGTTTTCACCCCTGTATTTGAGTTTATTGATTTTAATGCAAAAGTAACTACAACAACTGACTGTAAATACCCCCACAATGCAAGGAAACAATACAACTGGAAAAAAGGATATAAGCAAAAAGTCCAGGTTAACTCACTGAAATAGAATCCAAGCCAATGAAAGAGTGTTTAAGACCTCCTAAACTGTTTTGCAGACTTCAAATACAAGATAGACTCCAGTTTGTTGGTGTATGGTTGTGCTTAAAATGGCATACACAGAAAATGCTCCAAACAATGCAATCAAAAGGGATTTAAACTGAAAATAATGATAATAATAAAAAATCTCACTCCACTGTCACAACAGAACTTCACGTAAGCAGCGTTTCCTTTGTTAAAAGTCCACACTTACATTTTACAAGTAATTGAAAATGCATGACTTCAGTCCCCAGACAACAATACATATAACATAGTACCTCAAGGCTATCTTTCCCCACCCCAGTTAAACATGATATTATTCCTTTTTCAGCTTTCCTCTCCGAAGAAATGTTCTTTGTTATCCACACACAGGCAGAGGTACACAGCCACCTCCTTACTCTCGTGCAGAACTAAATCAGAAACAGTTCAGCAATCCATTTTTGCCCCAGATGGTTGCCATTTTAATTGGACTTTCATCCTGAACAGTGATCTGTTTTGTGTTTTTTTTTTTGATGTTGCTCACAAGAAAATTGTAGATTAAATAATTTGGGGAAAAAAGGATACATTTTGTCAAAGAACTTTTACAGCAGTCTGGGCTGTATATCTATTGCTCACATTCACAATTCACTAGACGCGTGTTCTGCTTTGATACAAAAAACTCAGATCTAAAAAAATCTTCCTGAACTTCAGAAACCACAAGAGGGAGCAACAGAACTACTGAAGTATAAGTAAGTGTCTGAATATCTTTGTCCTGGTGAATTTTGATTCCATGCTTACACAGAAGAGCCAACACAGAAACTCTTCAGTGAGAAAGCACCTACTACAGAGCTATGCCCACAGCAAGTATATACAGGACATCTCATTACGAAACAGTCCTTCATTCAACAGAAAGGTAGGCCTTTGAAACTACGCTGTCTTACCATTTTATAAAACTCAAATTTGCCAGTATTTAATTTGCCTTCAGGAGAGAGGACAAAAAAAAAAAAAAAAGAGACTACCAACAAACTTACAGACTTCTTGCAGAGAAAATGTTTTTCTAAAATATGGTACAACTGCCAGTAAGATGAGGGTTAAACGAGCAAAATGAGAGGAAAACTTTCAAAAGTTTGGGATTTCTTTAATTTTTTTTTTTTTTTTAACTTCAAATCAAGAGGAAAACCAGTCAAATAATATTTTTAAATACACAGTTGCTTCGTTATAGTATGACTTTAATAACTCAAAAGAAGATTAATATTTGAGAAGCAGGGACATGTAAAAGGATTTGTTGCCTTCTGTATCAGTTGAGGCTTCCTATTGTACAAAGCACACATTACAAAGCTTAATCCAGTTCCAGATGTGAATTTTAAAAAGAACTTTTTGTACATTTTTCTATTTTCACAGCCCAGCAGTGCAAAATGGAAGAATTAAGTTGAGAATATTAAAGAAAAGCCATTAACAAATGGCTTTTTCAGCTTATTACAGATGTAGCACATGTGGCTGAACAACAGCAAAGTTCAGATTTTTTAAACTTTGCACATCATATAGCTCTAAACATGAGCAAAATGTCAACCAATTTTCCACGTTGTTTACCTAATTAGCAAGGTCTGCAAAGACATGTATCAGAAAACAAAACAAACAAACAAAAAAACACCAACAAAAAAAGAAAAACTGCACTATCCATCATTCTGCTTCTTTTGCTGCTTAGGTTACAAAAACCTGCATTCTACTGGAACCAGACCTAGACCGATGACAGTCAGCACTCACTTGTGGGAAGGAAGAACAACAAGAAAGATGAAAACCATTTATCAGTGCAGTGCAAAAAGATTAGTCTAAAAAGTGTCAGGCAAGACCAACTAGTATCCAGGACTTGATAAAATTTATATTCCAATGTATTAATATAGCTTTTTATACATGTCGCTTAAATATATTTCATGGAAAAAAAAAGAAAAACAGACAACAGAAGTACGAGCCTGAACGGGACAGACATCTCAGGCTGTAATATACTTCTGTTCCTAATGTCATTGTCATATCTGCAACACAATTCTGAATACACCAGCAATTCTCCTGATTAACTGCATAGAACTGACCAAACAATTTTTGCTGTTAAGAAAAATAAATTTGTTTGTTTTTTTGCTGCACCGCTCAGACTACTAGCTAACAAATGACTCCCCGTCCCCACCCCAAGATTTCCCCTTTATCCAGAATACGATTCCCGCTGTTGCACTGGCCAATTTACTGATGCCGCAGGAGACGGAGTATCTAGGCAACACAGCTCAGACTGCTGGGACCATCTGAGCTGCGAGCAAAGAAAATTACTCAGTTGTATAGTTGAAAAGACTGAAATATCCTTAAAATTGTATTCCCATAAAAGTTATCAGAAAATAAAAGTGGACTAAAAAGACATCCACTTAATTTGCTGGACACTATGATGGTAAATTTCTGCATTTGGGAATGTATGAATACAGTATTTCAAATTTTGTCAGAACAGGGAAGGGCTTATTATTTAACACCACTAGTAATAGCCATACATTTTCCTGTTTTTGAACATTTATTTCCTATTTTTCACAAACATTAAATTGCCTTTTACTTTATTGTTGCATAATAAAATGTTTATCTGCAATAAAACTGAGGATGTTATTTTTTGCTTGAATATTAAAGTCACCTTGTCTTTTTTTTTTTTTATTCAAGTAAACACTGGGACAATAGATCCCAGATTTAACAGTGTCGTTTTCATACACTAGTATTAATATGGACCAATATTTAAACCCTTATTTAAGTATCTTATTTTGTAAAGGTCTTCAAAAGCTTTCATATGGAAATATGACATCATCTCCTTATTGCTACGCTGGAGCCCGTGTAAGTGAAAAGAAATCACACTGTGCAACTATTTGAAGTACATATGTATTTCTGCCAGCAACTGAGCTGACATCCTTCACAGAGAAATTCCTTTTTCCTCGAGAAGTTCAGATACAAAAAGAGACTTATTTCTTTTTTCCCCCCCATGAGAAGCAAATGTGACTTGCTGGTTGCTCTGAATTAGGACAGCAAAGCCAGAAACATAGTGTCAGAGTGAGCATGTGTGCATGACACCTCAGAAATTCTGCTAAGGGATTTTGTATGACTCCACCATCACAGCATAAAATAAGCATCTCAGAAACATACAAGCAAATGCATTTATTGCATCCATTACATATGTGCAGAGGTCTGAAACAGAATTCCTGCAGTTCAACATATTGTAAGTTCAAACATACTACAGAGTAAAGCCTCATTGCTTGCACAGCCGCAGATAAGCTTTGTTACAGGATACTTTTGCCCTCCTCCAGCCCCACTGAAGACTCCAGCGTCACTCTTTAGAAACTGCTATGGGAGCCAGTGGGGTTTTCCGCCCCTAGATAAAGTGGTGCTCAGACTGCTTGAGTGCATGGAAGCCTTTTTTGGTAGAACCATCTTTCCAGGCAAGGTATCTTTGTTTAATAAATAAATAAATACAACTTAAAAAATATTTAAAAAAAAAAACAGCATGAAGACAAATGTCTGATTTTCCATCACCCATGCCAGACTAGAGTTAGCTCACTGAGCAAGAAGTAAATGGTCCATGCTTCTCAGGGCTATGTGTCCCTGGACCACTCAGAAATACATTACTAATGATTTATATTGTCCATTTGTGAAAGATTTTCATCCATTGTAATCCTTTAACATTCTTTCCTACCAAAGCTATTGGAGCACTAAACCACAGCCTTATTTCTACTGTGTGTAATGAAGTACAGTTTAAGCCTTGTTTCAAGCATGATGTTCAACAAACCACAGCATTCAATCAGTCCTCTGGCTCATTAAACTTAATACTCCTTTGAACCACCTACAAATTTGAGGCTACAAATCTAAGAAAATTGCAAGGTTAATCTAATTAAGATGAAGTACAGTGTTTAAGAAACAGATGTGGAAAGATAATATCTTGACAAGACTACATGCAACTACAGTTTATTTTTTAATAATTTCCATGTTCACAAAAATTGAAGAGGGGCACAAATTATATGACCTCACCACCATATAAGATGCTACAGACAGACAAAATACATTGGTCAAGGTTATGATTAAAAGAGAGATTGCAACAGAAGACTAATTATTGAGACCAATTACTAAGCAGTCATTTATTTAAAAGCTAAAACCGAATTGTTAATCCAACAGAAAATTACCAGTTAGCAGATTACAGATGCCTACCAAAATTGAGGAGAGGTAAACTTTTTATTCCTCTTACCTCTGTTACTGCACAGTGCTGCCTTCTGACCACACCGCACTCTGGAACTCTGCAGGAGATCTACATGCTGTGGCAAAGAACTCGTGGACGTGGACATGAATACAATAAAGATGATTTTTTTCCCCCCCCAAAAAAATCTCACTTATCTATGCAAATGTCACTTTTTTTTAAAGCAAACACAGTATTTGCAAGAGCCAAGAGGACCAAACTTCTGACAAGGAGCTGCAGAAACCGCAGTGTGTCCGTCACTGGGCAAGTAAATGTGACCATGCCAGGGACACACCAGGCTTCTGACAAATGAACATCACCTTTCTGTACTTGTGTCATACCGGATTTTGTCTGCTAACTGCACCAAAAGCAAATCCATTTGCTCTTCCACTTAAAAAGCAAAAAAATATTTTTGTAACTCCAAACAAAAGCTTTCTGTGAAGTTTCTGTGCCTTCTGTGAAGTTCAAGTAGCCAAAATAAGTCTTAGTCAAAGGACTACACCGTTTCTCTTCAAGAATGAAAAGAGCCACTCAAACTAACAACAGATTACAGTAGTCTACAGAAGAGATCCTAAAGACAGCATTAATACTGGGGGGGGGGGGTGTTATTCATAAAAGTCTTGCAGCTTGTACATTTTTACAACAAACTCTCCAGTGATCCAGTCTATTTCACTCCTCTTCCGAGTCTTTGGAGAAGTCAGAAGAGGCCCTGAGATCTTTCTTCACCTGACTGTGTTCTGGTTCATGCTTTGACCTCACTCCAAGTAAAATCCACACCTGCTTTAGCTCACAATACACTGCTCGCCTCTCTCACACCTTCCTCTTTCATTTTTTGGCAGTTTCAAGACATGTTCATATTCAACCTAAAATACAAATATTTGTTACTAAAACTCGAAGCACATGACAATTAACCCAGCATACTATTAAGTTAGAGCAGTCCTCTGAAATCCTTTTAGCATTTTCAAGAAAACATTGCTTCTCCATCTCAGATAAAAACTCAAGGAAGACACACTGTGTACCTGTTATTTCTAACACTCAACACATAAGATACAAAGGGATGGGAAGTGGGAGGTTAATGTATTCCCTCAAAAGCGAACACCACAATGAACAGATTTTCACTAACATCATTCTAATAGTTTTCTTGGAGGGTGGGGGGAATATATGTATTATTCAGTCCCCTTTGGAAATTTGCATCGAGAACAATGGAAATAATATTAATCAAAGTTTTAGATGGAAGGAATCTCCAAAGCATTTAATCCATTTGCTTATATTCATTCCACACTTATATGTCACAATCCATAATTCGCAAAACCCAAGTGTGACCTCAAGGCTATTCTGCATATCCATTAGAAGTCTATGGGGCTGTCGCATAATCTGCTTAATTAATGAATTCCATCAGCTGAATGCCAAGTTGAATAAAGAAGTATGCTGCTCATATCCAGACTGTTATCTGAAACTAACATACAGAAAGCTTAAACTAGCCAGCCTTTTAATCAGGCATCTCAACGTAATTATAGAGCATAAAGAAACCTCCAGTTCAAAGGTAGCAATTATATACCTTGTAATACTCTCAATATAAATACATTTACAATCAAGCACCAAATTTACATCATAAAGGAATATAAGCCTGACAGCCAAACACAGCAAATAGTTTCCTGATGTTAAAATAATAAATATTCCATCAAAATAATGATAGAAACCTTAACAATCCTAGCTTTATTCAGAAAGGTCAGCTTTAACCCATCAGGAAACAATGGTAGAGAGCCAACTCCTTTGATCTTTCTGCTGTCCTTTCAAAGTCAGCCAGGAGAATCATAAACTTTGTTCTCAAGGAGACAAAGTGTTTTTGTTCTCTACTCATTTTTACTCGTGGTGAACGGTAGTGGATATAGGATTTGCACATTGATCTTCTCATGCTTCATGAATTAGTAACAGCCAGGGGCATCTATACTGCTGGCATCCTCACATCCTGAGGTTGTGCCCTCTTAACTGCATTACTTGGTCACTCTTGTTGGCAGTGGCAAAAGCTGCCCTACTGCCTTGCACCTGTGGATAGTTGTCCTGATTGCACAGCTTTCACACTGTTGTATTCCTTGCCTGAAACTGGAGAAATACTACTACTACACTACTTAACTTTGTACTTTATTCTGAAAACAATCTCGCCCCTTAGAGGCAGATCATTAAAACTGTTATCGCAGCTATTAACAAATTGTTCATTTTCCATCTTGTTAAATACATGAGTTGGGCACACGACTCTATGGCAGAGATGTCTGTCTGCAAACTCGGTGTGGCGTGCTGAATCTCAGGCAGGCAGCTAGCTTGCAGCGGGTGCAGAGCACTGCTGGGGTTGGGCACCTCTCAAAACAATTCAAACTTCTCTTGGAGGATGTTTCAGAATGCCACTTCTCGACAGAACAAACATTTGGTGGAAGTTGAAGTATGAATACAGAAGAAGAGCCAATGTAAAAGTAGGTGAAAGGTCTTTCCAAAACAACTATGTTTAAAGACCCAAGTCACTTGTAACGTGTAAAACTTTTTCAATAACAGTAAAAAAAAGATATTTAGGTTTGTGTTCATGACAGACACTGGAAAAGTAGTATCGTTTCAAAAGATTTTGATACGTGCTTCAAGCAGTAGCTAAGATACGAGTACATATAGACACTCTAAAAATAACAAAATTAGAAGCTATTTTTATCTTCTACATTCCAGTGCCATGTTTGCTATAAAAAGCAGATTTTTCCTGTCTACCTTTCCATCCCATTTTAGTCTTAAAAAGTATTTATTTGTATATATTATATACAAAAGTGTATATTTATGGAATATTGTATAAGACTAAGGACAAACATAAAACATGTAAGATTTTTTTTCCTTAAAAGCACAGATCTTCAATAGAGGCTTAATTTCACTAATAGAATGGAGAAAAGAATACTACAATTCAGGTGGTACTGACACTGTGTGTGTGTGTGTGCGCATACACAGATGGGTTAAAACTGCTCACGCTTCCAAGCTTTTGTAGGGCCCCCCTCCCCGCCCCCAGCAGTAGCTTGGTCAGCAATATCACTGTTTTTCAATTACTTGTGCCAGGATAACATTAAAACGCTGACAACTACTGAAGACAGCACTACAAGCCTTACAAATTTCAGGATATCTGTTCACAAGGGCAATTTATTTTATCTTTACCTTTTTAAAGATAAAATCACAAGTGCTCTCGATGATAGGAGGCTACTAAAATTCTAAGGAAAATGGCCCATCAATTTATCAAGACAAGAAGCACATATTTGATATATCTAATACTCGGAAAAGCACTTTCAGCATGCCATTACATTTTCAGCATGACAGAGCAAAGCTACTTCTGAATAATTCTACAACAGAAAAGCAAGAACATCATCTCTCTTTAAAGAAAGAGATTCCATGCTATTCTGGGAAAAAAAAAAAGTATGGTAATATCAGCACTGCTTTGTATACCAGTAGATCAGGAGGCCCACTATGCTCTCTCCCTTAGTAGTACATGCAGGTACACAAATTGGATGCAACTCCCAGACACGGGAAGTTGCACACCTGATGCTGTTGAGTGGGTAGCAGTATTAAGTTGCCAAGAGATTTTATTAATGTCTGATAGTTTTTCTTGATGTTTTTCCTTCAACTGTAAACATTCAGTAGGTTCACTGGATAGTCCTCTATTGGGAAAAAAAAAAATAATAAAAATACCACATACCCTATTTAAAAAGAGAAAAACACATGTAATCAAGCAAGCTAGGACCAAGATTGGCGACTTGAATCATCCTGTTTATTTCTACTGCTCTGCACTATACTTCATCTTTACCAGTGAAAAGCTCTAAACAAGAAATAGAGGTTCTTCTGGAAGAAGTTCAAACTGATTCAGGTATCAAGACAAGCATCAGCAAACTACAAAGACATGACGTTGGACAGAAGCATGATACACCGAAACAGAAAGGTAAGTGACATTTGAACGACAGACGCAAGTATCAGATGTGTGACAGTGTGAATGTTAACTACAGGATACGCGTAGTTTTCAAGTAGCAAACAGTTTACTTTGTTTAGCTTGCATTGTTGTCATTAAATTTGTTTCACACTTCTCAGGGGGAAGTTTGAGACAAATCATTAATTTAAGAGGAAACTCTGAAAAGCTGTATTTATTTTTTCTTTTACTTATCAGAAAACACAAATATCAATTTTCCTGTGGTAGTGACCCAGAGATTTTTGTGTTCACACAAAAGGAAACATGCATAGCTGAAATGGAAGGGATATTTTCAAACACTGCAACAACATTTTGGAAGTGTCTAGAAGCTTATCTAAGAAGAATGGTAACCTAAATACTTAATTAAGTAGCTTTGGCTTTTTTATAGAAATATACGGAATTTATTCTGATCTGACCTGGTAATAATTAACAGTTTCTGTTTCAGAGGAAGTACTGTACGCCAGTCATACAACTTCCCTCCCTGCGCCAACTTGCATCCACCACGATACACAAACATCAGAAGCCACACCATACTTTAAGCTGCAGAAATTGTTTCTTGAAGATGAACAAAATAATTATCAAGCAAAACATGCATTAAGTAACGGTATAAACCAGAAATTTTACCTGCTAGGCTGCAATGTACAGTCAATATCTGGTCTTTTTGTCTTGGGAATGGCATATAGTGGATACCTATCTCCATGTCGAATCAACACTTGAACTGATATTAGTTTAAAATAATGAGGTGCATGACCTAAAGCAGAAAAAAAATAATTAAGAAAAACCATAGGTATAATCAGTGTTACAATGAAAGAAATACCCCAGAAGCGATGATGAGTTCTTGTCACATGGAAGATTATACAAGACTTAGGTACTCAGCACATTCTCCATAGTCCATCCAAAGTCCCAAAGCCAAACAAGAAATTATTCAGGCACTGGTCTCAGCCAACATAGTAAGGCTACTCCACTTTTATGATGCCTCTTTCCAGACCCCTAATTGTAACGATGCATTGTGTTTTGCAGCACACTTAATTTGGAGCTTTTTGATATATTAGTTTATGATTTTATGTTAGTGGGATATGCACGAGGGAATTCATGCTGCAACCACTATAAAGTAAAGAACACAAACATGTCGTCGACTATGTCTAATGGTTTGGAGTTCCAACATGAATTGCTTCTTTTTGTTTGTTTGGGATTTTTGTTTGGTTGGTTTGTTTTGTTTTTTTGTTTAGAAATTTAACTTGTTTTTCAGACATTGATAATAAAATCTGCCATGCAGCTCACGTGTCATAAACATTATAGTTCAAATATTAAACATCTGTATCACTCCCACCCCTTCCAATTTTCCCATTTTAGAATTCCAGTTGACCATTGACTGGAAACGGAAACCACTTCCAAAAATCAAGTTATCGAAGGGGATATTAAAAAAAAGGACAGTGCATTTTGAATGTGTTAACATAATTTATCGACCAGCTGGCATTTGCTGTACCTTGCTTCAAGCACTGAAGAACTGACAATGCACAAAATCATCATTTCCACTAAATTATCACTTGCACACAGAAAGCTTACCTTCCATGCTGCGTTCAGCAATGGTAGGAATATTGCAGTAAACACGAGCTTCGTAAACAGGATCTATTGCAGGAGGTTCAGTTAGCAAGTCAGGCATTATTCTTTTTCGGCTCTTAGGATTCAACCCATCTTCCTTGATAGGGTTGACCGGGATTAAATGCACTGAAAGACACAAAATATGCACAATTTACCCTTAAGGACATATAGAACTATGCCTTTAAAAGACAAAAAAAAAAAAAAAGAGTAATTATTCACAATGCCTATGGTTTCTATGAAAGGATTCCACCCTAAAATACAAATTTTTTTGATTTGAATTTTTCATTTTTTTTACATAATCAAGAAGGCAACCCCAGAGAGTTCTTTAGCAACTTTGGTCTTCGTTAAGACCACAGAAATCCATCTGGCTGCAGAAAAACTCCACCTTTCGCACTCGTGAAGATGCTTTTTCAGTCAGTCTCTCACTAAGCACTAGGGGAATGATGGAAAGACAAGGACCATAACAGGCCCATCATTTTCACATTTGCACTGTCCTTCATCATTTTCACTTAAAAACTCATTTGAAGGACATCAAGCAAAAGACACAGCGCAGTTACGACGATGATATTGCAAACCATTTGGAAAACAAAGCAATGGAGATTCCACGTCTATGAGATCAAAGGGACTAGATTGCCTATCATTTTCCCTACCAATTCCCCCCTCCCTGCCCTCATTTGGCTACCCTTGCCAGTCTTAAGAAACCTGACTTATCTAAGGAAATTAATTTATTAAAATGCAACTGAAATTACCGTAACAAATCTAATAAGAAAGAAATGCAGTTAATGCTTAGACAAAGCAGGGAAATAAACAGCAATACCACTGCTTGCATTCAGACATATAGAAGCATGCTTCTGTAATATCTGAACATAAGTTTGGAATTTTATTGGCAAAAACTCTTTAGCTTGTTCTGATGTGAAAGCATTAGTTAATTTACAAGCCTTTCAAGATTATACTTTTAATAATGAGTGTGCCCTTGCCCCCCCCCCCCCCTGGTGGCGGGGGGGACTACCACCATTTTCTGGTATTTGAACAAGGCTAGATTTATAGGTGAAAATGAGGAGGGAAACTGTTCTTTTTTTTTTTTTTTTAACCACTATTCATCTTCTTTGGGGAGAGCAAAAAAGAAAAAGGAAAAAAAAGAAAAGACAATAGAACAAATTTCAAAGAAGAATTTTACTAATTCTTCTGGCTCAGTTTCTCAGTTGCATCTTGACTCCCAGTCCTTATTGTAGAGGTGAATTTGTTCTACAGTAGAGTTGCGTGCACAAAGAAAACCAAAGACAGCAGTAAACTGGAGTGAAATACATACAAATTTAAGAGCACGTAGATGTTAATATAACACAGACTCTTCATTATTATACTACAATATGCTAGTTTAATGTGATTTCTCTTTGCCTGCCAAAACCAGAATTCAAACATTTTTCCATACCCTTGCTAGTGTTGACACTGTACCCACAAGCACAGGGACTTCAAACTTTTCCTTCAGCTGTTCTACATTTTGCATATAATTGCCTACAGGACTGTGCCTGGCAAGAATATTAAGCTGCAATTTTGACTTTGGGCATTGAGCTGTAGGGCTCAGCTGTCATTCCAACCTTCATTTATTTATCAGATTCATTGTTTTAGCTCCTCCCACACTAAGACTGGTGTAAATTACTGCAAGTCATTGCAAACCACTGATGAAAGAAACTCTAGTAGCAACACAGAACCTTGGCAATTAGAGGTTGGTGACGGTGGCTTGAAGGGTGCTTGCAGCACTTTTGTATTTGGAATATAAATCCCAAACCTAAGAATGTGTTACAACAGCTGCTGGCCTCTGCAAATAAACAGCATTACAATACATTGCCTAAAGAGTATAAATGGGGAATTACAGCAGTTATGTTGTATTGGTCAAGTTTCCTAGCCAGAAAAGGTTAGAAGCAAGAACTTTCAGCTTTGTGTTAACAATTTTCTCAATAGCAACCCACAACATTGCTACTGCTCACTTAATGTCACAAAAAAGAGCTGGCTTTAGCGCCCATGGGCTTAATATAGCTCCGCTTTGACCCAAGACTGTTTCAGAAGACAAAAAAAGCATACCCCAATAGCAACAGCTTGGAACTCTAGGGCTAAAATTTAGTTAGAAGATTTAAAAGCAAAATAAGGAACTTAATTTTTGATCAAAGACAAATACAAGTAACAGAGCAGACCACATTTTTTCATTGAAACCATTAACTACAGCACAGATGTACTTATTTTCTTATTAAGATCAACTGCCTAGGATTGATGCCACAGAATATTTTATTTACAGATAGCAAGTCTCATTTCTAATCAACCTAGTCAAAGAAATACTTTAATACTGCCAGACAAATTTAAGAACAAGCATTGAATCTAACAGAAAATAAACTACTCAAAACATTAAAAATTTCTAAATGCTGCTACTAACTGCATTTGTTAATTACTTCATAATATGTGGTAAATATTGCCCTTACTGCTTAGAGAATAAGCTTGGATTATACCAGGGAGTAAGAAGGGACACAGGATTTGCAACCCAAAGTGTTGCAAACCACTCTGTCCACTTCCAAGTACCTGTCACAGGGGTCTGGGCCAAAGGAGCTTCTAACTTTGAACCTACCTGTGGCACACCCATGTGGTCTTCCTTTCTGACCATACTTGACTTAAATGTTCAAATTATTTATAGGTTTCTCAAAGAAAATTATCAATAGCCAAAAAGCTCCAGACACCTAACAAGCACTTCCATTGCATGTAGTATTTACTTTTAACAGATGTGGAATAACATATAATGGAAGAACTCAACCAAACTACCTGCAAATACCTGGGTCTTCTATTTAAGTGTTAAATTTAACAAGGTTAAACACAAAAAATATCTCAAAATCTGGGCACCAGTCTAGGCTGTCCACTGGAAATCTCCACCAAATGTATCCATATAAAAACAACTTATTTCAGAAGGGAGGAAAAAACAAGACCAAGGAGATCAATTCTAATCGGAAAGCTGCTTTCTGCTGGCTCAGTTTCAGCATGGTGATGCCAAAGAGCCCACCTGGCAAGACTGTTCCTCATTTCATCTTGTTGAATTAAGCTCCTCACAAGCTCTAACAATCCTGTAGTTTCAGTGCTTTGGAAGGAGGGCCCCAAGTAACAGAGCCCCAGTTTGTATTTCTGCTTGTTCCAAATAATGACAGAGGTATTGCTGCCATCCTGACAGTTAACGTCTCAGATGCATCTGGTTTTCTCACCTTTCACTATTCCCTGGACATTGTTAGCATCTCTTGTATTTATGATGTCTTCTCCTTTCTCCCTCCCTTTTCGTTTCGGGTACTTGGGCTTCGTGCTCCCTTGCTGTCTTCATTTATCTCCTAGCTGCCAAATTCTTCTTTGCACGCCAGTCTCCAGCTCCCCATTGCACAGGAAGCTCGGTTTGTGCTCTTGTTCTGGTAGCCCTTATACCACACGGAGCATCTATGTAAAGCTCCTGGAAGACCAGACGGTCTTCCCTGTACCCCAGTATCTCCTTACTGACAGTCCTCCTCTGCCGTGCCAGCCCCACCTCTGTCTCCCTAGCGGGGGCCCTGCTCCCTGCCCAACCAACACACCTCCAAGTAACACTGGACCGACGCAGCCCAGGGTAGGAAACACACGCCACTCCTATGGGTCTGAAATTCATCTTTTTTTCTGTTCTTTCAGCTGTAAATCATTATAAGATCATTATTCAATTATGTAGCTTTCACACGACTTTTTATAACTTAGCACTTTTTTTATATGACTTGTTCTATTAGCTCAATGTGCACTTGCTCAAAACAGAAGTCTGCTGATGTATATATAATCATACTTAAATCTTTGATTAAGGGAGCTTTTGAACAAGATCTTTACACTGCTCTGCCTTTCAAAACTCATGTTTTACTATAACAGGAATGCAACAATGTAAAACAGAGATTAAACAGATGATTTTGATCTCTGTGCATTTCCCACACCCAGGGCAGTTAATGAAATACATCTGAAACATATCCAATCATCTATCTGGAAGCTTTGCCAACACTGAAGCTATAAGGAATATGTACATATTTTATAGAAGTGGTTTGACAACAAAAAGGGAAAGAAAATGTATTTTATTACCCAATAAGCTTATTTTTAAAAAAGTAAAGAAGCTACACAAAAACTACTTTGAAACATTACACTTGAAAAAGCTGTATCTAGGAGAAAAAGCAAAAAGGCTTGCAGAAGCAATAAAAAAGACCTCAATGCAACTTTGATTGGTGTACCAAGTTAAAAGTGTCTAAAACATGAAATAAATTAAACACATTGACTGGTATCAGGCGCAAGTAAGGCTTGACAGAACAAACTGCAAATGCAGTCCTGTGAGAGACAGAAGGGCACTGCTCACATGGCAGAACAGCTATGTACTGCTGCACAATCTCTCCTTCAGGAATCTGTACATCTCCAAATTCCAATACAGTTTTCTTTTTTAAAGTTAAAATTAAGAGCATGTAAAATCTAAACTTTGATAGGAAGTCAATGAAGCAACCAGTCTTTAAGTAAGTTGGTCTTAATTTTCCGCTCTAATTTATTAAGAATGCACAGTTTAATTGAACAGAAAATATCCAGTTATTTATTTTTAAATCATATGAGTTACCATACAGAACCTGAAAATGAAGATAAAATTTTAAACAAAGTTAACTGTTTGATTAAGAAATGTATTCATGAACAAAACCGGTAGTGTTGAAAAATTACAACACATGGTTTTATTTTCAATGTACATTAAGTATGACCTATTTTAAGAGTAAGCAGCTAATTTGTCTATTTCCAGACACCCACCCCAATTTCTGAATGCCAGAAAGTACATTAAAAAAATGCAAATATTGGAAAAGTTGTTGCTAAACTAAGAGAATCATTCAGAGGTATTTTCAGTATAACGAGCAGAACAATCCCTACGTAGCAGCTAGTCCCTTGTGGAAGAATGTCAAGTTTATCAAATCAACTATTGTATTCAGAGGACCAAGCAGGGAGCCAGTCTGATGTGAATTAGGGTTACAAAGCTGACATGAATTTGATAGAATTTAGTACAGCAGAAAAACACACACAAATCAAAGTACAATTCATGTAGAAGAAACACCAAATTAAATGCTAAATCACTCCATTACCAGCTTCTCTCCCTCCTGCAGTCCTAGTTTCAGTTTGAAAGGCACAAAAAGTATCACCACTGTTTATCCAGAACAAATTCATCCATGAAAAAGAAAAAAAAATCACGTTAACATTTACCTAATATCAGAAAGATAGGGAGTAAAATCATTCTCCACTTCTGTTTTCCTTTATAGCTCCCAGCAGTCTGCGAAGCAGCACCACAAGCAGCCATCTTAGCCTCAAGTTTTCCCTGACTAAACAGGGACCTGAAGTTTTCATCTGTTTTAGGACAGAAGGCTCTTTCAGGTCCATGCAAACATACTATTTAAAACAGTCACATGAAAATGAAGCCACGCGGCAGAAATGCAAAAACTACCCACTGTAGGTAACCTTATGCTAAGGGTTAAGGAGAAGCAAATGTGCATGACAGAGAACACAAAAAGTTATTTATTCCTCTTCTACCTTCCCCTCCCCACCCCATTCTGCTCCTACCAGGGCACTAGCAAGGCCCAGCGGAGAGGAGAACGAACACGCTCCAGCTCCTGAAATCCAGGGGATGGACGGAGACGTTTCTTTCAGCTGCAGTAAAGAACAACCAGAAAAGGTAGGAATGCTCCAAAACAAACGAGATGGGGAGAAAAGGAGGTGAAGACGTGTACAGTGACAAAATCGATCTGGCAAAATAGCTTAGATGCTCATGGGCTGAGGAGCTCGGAGTGCACGACCCAAGGCACGCAGCGGACTGCCGGCTGAGCTGCGGTGAGCTGCCCCCCGGGACCGGGTCCTGCCACCTGCCCTCGTGCCCGAGGAGCACATCCCCAGGGCCACTTGCAGAGGTTTTGGCTACGAACACGTCTGAACATCAATGAAGTTCAAATACACGTGCGTGACGCACCACCCACCCGTCTCATTTTATCCCTTTGCACAGTAAATACAGGTTTGGCATCTCTCTAACGTAAGATCTGCATTAACAGTCAGCGCCTTCATCCACAGGGCACAAGGGCACAAACACCGATGTGCTGCATTTGAATGGCTCAGCACACCAACAAAAAAGGCTTCTTAGCCACACAGTGGTCATACGATCAAGTACTAAGAAAAAGAAGCATAAATATCTCTAAAAAGGCCTGCGAACATATAGCCTAGAAGCAGAAAACAACATATATTATCTGTCCTCCTCTAAAGAAGAGACCGTCCTCAGTATCTGCCCATTAACCGTCCCCATCCGGACCTATTTATTTCTCCACATCTCTGCTTCCTCCAGCAGTTACCCTCTCCTTTTCTCTGTTTCTGCTGCCTTCTGCCTGTTCAGGAGCAAGCGGAGCAGAGGGCCCCCAAAGCACAGATGTTTTCTCTGCAGAAAGCCCCCTGTGAAACCGCTGCCCTTTCTATCGTAGCCTGGGCTCCGAGCTTCAAGGCTTCCTTCCCACAGTGCTGCTAACGTCTCTGTGCACCCCTCCAAAGCAAAAAGAGGGAAGGGAGCTACGCGGGAGGTGGGCAGCAGAAAGAACAGCAGGGGAGGTGGGGAGAAATCTAAATTCAACCTAGAACAGCAACAACAAAAAGCTCTTCTGTGACAAATTCCTGACAAGCTAAAGGAAGTTACCTGGAGTGTAATTTATCCCCAATAATTCCACCCAGCAATAGGGTATTTTTCAATGTCACACCGGCAAAGCTTTCAGATTGCACGAGTAGCTGGGCAGCAGAGATAAGCATCACTTCTAATACACCGAGAAAGGCTGTGAAAACAAAAAGGTCTGAAAGTGGGTGTCCCACCAGTACAAACCCCTCATCCTCATCACAGATGCAGGCAGGCATTTCTAACCTCATGGTATCCACAGAACAGCCAAACGGGAGCAAACAGTGAACACAGACTACAGATCTTTTCTTCTGAGTTTCCAAGAATTTGCAAGCATTCAGCACTAGTGGCGAGGTAATTTTGGACTGAGATTGCCCAGACACACACACCTACTTGACATACATCCAGTTTCTGGATTGCAGCTGCTGTTCTTCCTTCTGTAAGAGAGATCACGGTAATTTAGGCGATTTTCATGCAGTCTGTTGATTTACAGCACAACCTTATTGCCAGCAACCTACATTTCATGTTCAAAGAAAGGCTACGTCAAAAATATTCAGGAAAAGTATTTAGAAGTGCAGCAACCAAGTAGTAGCTACTGAGGTATCATTGAATAAACATTCTTTTCAAGTCAGTGCCTCTAATCAAAAGTGCTGAAAAAATCTTTGCTATGGCAACCCTGAATACATGCATTTCGTTCTGCAGAAATAGATTTCTGCAATAGCCTTCGCTACACCATATTTTGACCTACTAAAATAGTTCTATTGATCCAATCAGGTAAACACACACATACCCCTTCCTACAGGGAAGCATTAATTTTTGGTTTTTAAGGCAATGAAGAATGCTACAGCAGACATGTGAAATAGAAAATCATATTCTCAATTCTTACATATAATTATTTACCTCACAAACTCTGCCCCCCCCCCAAAAAAAATTTGATGCATTGGCTCTTGTAAATATCTGCAGTACCTGAATAAATATTAGAAACGCGTTGCTTTTTAAAATCCTGTTTTCCACTGCTACGTTTGAATTTCCCCATGCTCCTCAAACTGCATCTTCTGTTTCCAAGTGACAACATAGAAGTTTCCCTTTTTCTTCCCAAATTACTGCTTATGATTTATTACAGACGTGGTGGATGTCCCTTTCCTTTTGCTCTTGCAGGCCCAGACACCACAGAGCCAGAAGCAGCCGCTCCCTCCCTGCCCTCTCTCCACCTGCAGAGCTCAGCCACGGTGGCCAGACACCACCACCACTTCTTGGTTTCCCTCCTACACTTTCTCGGACATCCCATACGACTTGAAGAATACCACCTGCTGAAGGCTGAGATATACCCATTGGAAACATTAAATCTAACAAAATGCTACCTAAAGGTGTTTCTTTTCCTTTTTATTTCATGGTTCCTTAAGCTTCGATTACTATATTTTTTTCAGTTAACTTTTCTAGATAATTTTCTCCTTAGAGACCTAAACCACTTTTAATTATATCAGTAAATAAAAAAGCTGCTTCTCTTTTTCAAGTGGAGGAAAGATCACTTTTCAGAAGCACCCTGCATACCACACACTTACGCTTAGCAGGGCTGGTAGGCTGCAGGTGTACCTGAACTGATCCGGGGCAGTCAGCCCTGACTGAGGGGGAACAACTGTGAGCTGGAAAGGGTTATTTAATGCGAGCATTTCTAAGAAAGCCTTATTCATACAAGCTTGTGAGGAGAAACAAACAAACTTCACCAAAGTCTCCCACCATGCATAAGCTCAAACATAAGGTAAGCTAAATTTCAGCTGAACAAAATGGAAATCTACACACATGCCCCAGTACGAGCTTTCACAACTCAGCCTCGTCTCCTTTCCCTATAACAGTACTACCATGTACTACAGGTGACAGCTTGTATCTTTACTAATCAATATTTATGTAATTTCACTGCATGCAATGGAACTGAAACCTTATTTTTCAGTCTAATTCCAGATGAGTTTTCAGCTTCCCTGGTTTTCAGATCCCTCAGGTTTTCCACTGGAGGTGCAAATCTCCATATGGACAATTTATAACTACTGTAAATTGGCTGTTTTCTTAGCTGCTTTTCAGACTTGCTCAGAAATAGTTCAAATTACCTGTTTCTTTCCAGGAATGGGTCAAAGCCTATTTATCTGCCTTTTTTCTGGATCACAGGTTAGGAACTTCCTTAAAGCTTTTCCTCGTCTCCAGACAATTGCCAAAAACCAGCCTTCTGCCCATGGAGCCATCATCAGGCAGACACTGACTCTGGGCCTTATTCCTCATAAGACTCAGTGGAAAAGGCCAGAGTGCCTTGTCCACGTATTCGTGATCAAAAACAAACAGCTACACACAACCAGCACGCATGGCAGCTTCACCAGCCTGTAACAACTCCCACCAGTATTGTTGATAAAACGTTTCTTACTTCTACCCACATTAGCTGCATGTTTTGCTGATTTTTCACACAGGGTCCCTATCTGACTTACACAAAGAAAATAAATATGCTAAGGAAATCAATCTTGCACCAAAACAAAACATGGCAGACCTACTAGTGTTATGTTTTTGAGGCCAAATTCAACCAGACATTAAATTTCACAATGGGCACTTGCGTTTTTATTCAGTCCAGATGGGGTTCTGAAAAGAGCTTTACAGTTTCAGTTCCCCCACCCCAATTTGTTTTCAATTGACAATTCAGGAGGGCATATGGCATTGCTTAAACAGCATCCAGGATTTTCAGCTTGACAGCAATAACGCAGCCCTGCTGACTGCAAGCTCTAGCCTTTTCAAATTCCAGAGACAACAGTCATTTTCCACTTCTCCTACCAAAGTGAAAACCTACCCCATATATTTTGTTTTCCTGCTATGCTGAAACACTGAGGTTTTTAACATGGAAAAGATTTATATTTCCATCAATTACATGCCCTCTTTTCTTGTATGTGCATGTGTGTGTATATATGCATAATAAAGCTTCTCCTTGCAAACTTCTCACTAATTACCTCACTGCTTGGCTTCCCAGTCCAGTTGAAGGAGAGTGGGAGGAGGTTCCTGCTAGACATCTAGACAAGCTAGACAGATTTCCTGCCCTTTAAACATTTCACTCAAGTCAGATACTGCTCACACTCCAGGTTATTTAGTGACAAGATAAAAAAAGCCCCACCACTGCTTATGGTTAAACTGTTCTGCTAGTCCCCAGCACACCAGGGGCTTGTTCAGGACACACACAAGAAGCGTTGCATAAACACGATGCTAAAATGAAGTCGTTCCTACCAACACATCTGCATAGCTGCCGTGTCTCACCAGGCTGAGATCACTCGATCAAATCCTGAAGACTACTGGTTTAAGTAAACAAAGGCTAGAGGTTTTATGGACTGAAAGCACGGCTTTATAAATACAGCGGATGCAGCCATTATTACTTATCTAAAAGGATTCATGAGCACAACAATAAGATTTTAAAGCTCTGTCCTGCTTCTGTCTACAGAACTCAGCAACTGGTAAATTAACTAATCTAGTTGAATTATCCTGGAACAGATTTCCAAAACAGCTTCTATCAGCTGTATTCAGAGATTGTTATCAGCTGTTCCCATTTCCATACCATTGTCTCAAAATAAAGGTCAACATGAAAAGGTAGCTCCAGGACACAAAACACCAAACACTGCTGCCATAATTTGCCCGTGGGTGGTGACCTTTATTTTAAGTTAAAGACACTTGTTTCTTTTTCTCCTGTATATTTAATGGATCTGACAAAAACTGGAGCAGGAAGCTGTGCAGCACTGATTACATAATGAATGAAAAAAAAAAGATGCTTGGCAGATTTTGCATGAGAACTGAGCATAGAGGCCAACTACACAAAGTATTCAGCACAGCAGAAGAAAATATGTATTTTCTCAAGAACGTGGACTGCAAATCCTCTGCCTTCACCGTTCTTTTCATCTACAGAAGCTGAAAACTACACAAAATACGGCCCATACAGAAGAGTTCATGTCAGTTCAGCAGCTGCTCCTGTTCTCTTACCTGCAGTACATCGCTAATGCTTTAACATTTTAGCAGGGTCTCTCTGCTATTGAAACATGCATACCCTCTGGCTTATTCTCTAAGGAATTTGCTAACTCTTGCTACTAAGCTCACATTCTTCGAATGGATAAGAACTGGAAGTGTGCAGTATTGCTCTCTATCATCCTAGATAAAATGTTTTTCCCCTCTCTTTGCAGACCAACCGATAGGAGCAGGGTGATTAGAGCTTCAAGAGCAGGTGGCTGCCTTTTTTCCTTAGCACCCTCCTTAAATGACATCCCCAAAACTCAGAACGATTTCTTGATCAAATTTTATTAAAGCATACACTAGAACATCTAGATACTGAAACAGAAAAGCAAAAATATGTAGGTAGAACAAACAGAAATAAAAGGACTTGGAAGCACAGCTTTGCCTGCCCACTACACCCTTACAAGCATCGTTCCCTCAGTTTCAGACAGCACATCAGCTGCTTTTGTGGCTGCAACGAGTTCTGTACGTCAGCTCACCAGGCCAAGCATTTTGTCACCCCCCAACAGAGCTGCTTGCTGCGGTTCTCAGCAGCATCTCCGTTCTTCACACCTGCGGCAGTTACAGTAATCTCCCTTTCTCCCAAAGGACTACCACCCAAAAGTCAAGATGAAACAGAAAGCCTACGGTTCAGCCACAGCCTTTGCAAAGGCTCAGGATGCAAACTGTTTAATATGTTAATGTCATCGGTCAAACACAATCCACAGACATCTGGTGCTTCCCTACATCGGTGTCCTTCAAAGACACAAAGCCTTACAAATTCAAATCAATATTTTAACTACCGCATTAAATTAGCACCTTTCTGTTTCACATCTAATCCCAACTGTTTTCTGTCCACGAACCGACCTGCTCGAGGAAGTGATCTCAACACCATATGCCACTGCAGATCCACGCCAAGCCAGCTCACTTGTTTGTCCAGAGAGCTGCCACAGACTGGCTAGCAGGAAACCCCACAACAGCGTATTTAACGCAGTGGTGCCTGATAGGTTTTTGTGTTGGGGAAACTTGTAATGAGAGACGCAATCATTAGTCTTAGAAACTCAGAACAGCTCCCTCTGGAACAGAATTATCGATGGCTGTAGCTGTAAACCAGGTTGGAGGAAGCTGGTGAATGATATTTCTTGTCTTCACCAAGTATTAATGTGCACAGTTGGTAACCCAAATTACACCATGGACCTAGGGCTTCCATCTCTTTTAATCCAAGCATCTCCCAAAAATCATAAAGGGAGATCACTCACATTTTCCAAGATTTCATATTTCTCTGCAGCAAGTCCACAAAAGCCTCAGCCTTGTAAACACCCCACCTCATTAGCAAACAAACCACAATGCCATTTAGTATGGGCAAGCACTGCTCTTCTCCCAGTGAGCTTCAAAAACTTACAGGGGAAGTAACTTTGGGAACAGAAATAACATGCTTTTCAAAAATCTTCATGGTCAAATGACGAGACACTTTGGATCAAAAAAGCCACTCTATCATTCAAAAATGAAAGCCCAGCAAAAGCAAAGATGAAAGGCCAAAACCACCAGCAGATAAACTGCAAGAGGAAAATTAAGAGGACTAAGAAGAAACATGAACAACTATCTGAGGAACATCAAGTGTATCTCAAACAAAGGGCAGCGAGCAGTTACTGTATGAGGAATCTGCCCACAATTAATAGATAGCATTTTAATAAAAGCTCTGATAAAAGCAAGCAAGAGGGCTAATGGTAGTGCAACTGATTTGACTGTGAACTCCCAGAAAACTGATCTCACATCAGAGTGGTCAGCAGAAATGAACAGAGGGCTTGTACTAAAACAAAGCAGCGTGACAAGGCTGTCATTACCTTAAGTGTAATGTCATAGCTTAAGACACTCAGGTTTTGCTTTGATCACATCATCTTTGTAAAACACAATGAAAACAAATGTACAAAGGAAGGCAGCATACAGCAAGGGAACGAACAGCTGAGAAACTGCACCTGGAAAAGAAAAAGCCTTCAGGGATGAGAATCACTTTCTGTCGCCTTGCCAGCAGAACAGAAAAGCTCACCAGGGATGGAAGAAGAGTGGCACAACCAGGTGCCGGCAATCTCAGTCCTTCCCAGCTTGCCCATAGGCGAGCAAAGACCAAAGCTGCACAAAGCGCATCTCCCATGCAGCCTGGAGCAGGCAGTGGCGTGGGGCTTGCCTCCATGCAGCTGCCACAACACTGAAATCCGAAATCTTGAAAATACCAAGGCAGAGTTAGAATCAAACTCTGCACAGAGGGGGCCGTATTCTTATGAGAAGTAAGGGCTTATATAAAGCAGATTTCACCTACTTGAACTAAACCTGAAACACCAAACCAAATGTAAAGAATTTAATAGCTGCAAACAGGAACAAAACTATCCAGCACTATTTACCAGTAAGGCCCCACAACTCAGAATCATAAAGAACGAAGAGCAGAGACCTGCACTGCAAGTGAGCGTTTCCTTCAGTTGATCAGGGTAATGCTCCTGAAATTATAAACTACAAAGAAATGAGGTATTCATGAAAAAAAAAATAAAAATATCTGACCTACTGCTACTAATATTTTAGGTTTTAAGGGACCTCTGCAGGTCAGCTGGTTCACTCCAAGTAGGGCTAAATCAAATCTGGCTGCTCAGGGCATTGCCCAGTCAAGTTCAGCTACAAACTGCTCAAAAGTTACTCGGTGGGCTAAAACCGCCTGCCACTGGGAACGACAGTAGACAGACATCCCTAAGGCCTGGTTATGACTGAGCAACCTGTAAAAGAAAAAAGTTCCAATTTCTTCGCTGTCCCACATGTTAGTTCAAATTAGTCTTCATCAAGCTGATAGAAACTAAAATTCAAATTGCCCTCGTTGGAAAAAATATAAAGGCAGTAACAAAGACAAACTACTGGCCTGTAGATGAAAGTTAAGAAAAAAAAATAAATAGCGTAAGAACAAGACATTCGCCCCATATATACAAAAAATAAAAAAGAACAGCCAGCACTTCTTAAAGCACTGCAGAAAATCTGAGCCATTTATTCTGTGTACTGCCTGAGCTACTTATTCTGTGTACTCTATCTCAGATTGTCTGCAACTGCAGTGATGCCATTACAGCCCCATGCAGTGATTCCCAAAACCCCTACTGAATTCAGAACAGACTAATACGACGCATACAAGCTCACAGAACTGTGAGCTGACTTCAGAGCCAACAGAGCTTACAGCATTTACATTGGCACAGCACTGATTTTTTTTTTTTTTTTAACAAAAAAAGGAGCCCAGTTCACTAAAGAATAAACCTATTCCCCTCCTATTATTAAAGTTCATTTTCCTTTGTTGTTTTACCATTCATGTGAAATTCAAACAATTGAGCATAGGAACGTATTTTTGAGACTGTCCTTAAATTTCCTTACTTTCATAGTAAAAATAAAAAAATAAAAAATTGCAATGTTTAATAATTATTGAAATATTTAATTTCACAAATTTCAATGCTTTTAAACTTTCTTGCAGATATTGGAACCATGATTCAAGTTGGATTTTGAGAAAAAAGGTGCTAGATGGTTTTATTATTTTCCAGACTTATCTCCTTCCCTGTAGGATTTAACCCATTACTGTAGTAAGGATTTGCAGAAGCCTAACTATTGACTTGAAGTTAGTTCTTGTGAAGTGTTGGGCTTTATTTACAGGAGCCTTCAACCATACGCTTTAATGGCTCATATTAATCTGTGTAAATACGGCTCTAACCGTCATGGATGGAGCCAAAACATATATTTAATTAAGATTTATGAAGTTCCATAGCCTGCCAAGTAACTTCTACTGGTCCAATCCCATCTGAAGCAACTTAACCTCACCTATACTTAAAGCAGATATTTTTAAATGATTTCTCTGATTTTGTAGGAGAAAATAAGACTGTCCCACAGTATCATTCTGATGTACATTGTGTCTCATCCCCCTTCAAGTGAGAACTACTGCAAAACGCAAACACGCACCCTGATTCCTGAACAACACATTACAGAACTTTTTAAGAATCACCAAAAACCCAGCTACACTTCATTTAAATCTCCAGTTACAACATGAAAACTATCTTTAACAAAAAAAGGCTTTATGAGTAGTTTTCTTCATTCACTAGTAAAACATACGCAGCCCTGGATATATCGCTTTTGAGCTGTTTTTCTCTTTAATATTAAATATAAATTAGTACTTTTTAAAAAAAAAACACCAGTCTTACTAGTGGAAAATCTGTCATCCCTATGAGCTTGAAGGCAAAATTCAGGAAGGGAGACACTGGTCTCCTTTTAATTCAGTATGCAGGCAGCACATGACAAAAACAAGTTGTCTGCTTCAAGACTTCCAAAGTTGCAACTTTTTAGATACGGTTCATTGTAATAAATAAGAAGAATGTGATGCTTTCTTTTCTTACACTGAACATGTTACGTACTTAAAATAGGTCCAAATTGCAACACAGCTCCAGCTTCCCGAGCTGAGGAAGCACATCCTGCTTTGCCAGTGGAAAGGCTCGACAGGGACAGTATGCCCCTCAGCTTCCAAATCTATTCCCATCTGCAAGTCCCTGCTGGGTCCCCCTTTGTCAGACCATCAGAGCACCCACGGCGCCGCAGCTTCCCTGCGGCAGGAGCTGGAGAGAGCAGAGGCAAGGATGCTGAGCTAAGCTCCAGCTGCTTCCACCTGACTTGCACGGATCTATCTGGCCACAAAGCAGGGACGCACACGGCAGCAGTCACGCCAGAAGGGTTGGGATTATTAAAGTGAACAGGCTTCCAAAAGGGGCTGTGCAGCAGCACAGCAATCATCTCCTACAGGCAACAGCCTGATGGGATTGCATATGGTGCTCTTACTGGTCCTCAGAAAATATGAGCTGCCTGTAGCACTCAGGCCAATAAAAAAAACCCGCTACCTTTCCTGGTGGAGAATCCCGTCTTCTGTTTCATATAACTCATATATACAATCAAAATCTCCAGTGCAAAACCAGGCAACAGAAAGTACAGTGAAATAAAGCTTATTGGAAAAAAAAAAAGTCACATCCAGATGGGCTGACAACACCAACGCTCAAGCCTAGTCAATCAAGGCAGATCAAGCCCTTAAAAGAACAAGGCTCCCCATGCTTTATGTAAGAGCTAACCAGCTTAGCTGCTGACATTTTAGAAAGCAGTGGCAAATACCAAAATTCTTTTATATAGGAGGACAGGCCTGAGACTGACCAAAGTATCATGGTACTGAGGGAAACAAGCTTCAAGTAAGTAGAGAATCCACATATGCAGGACTTGCCTGAGAGCCAGAGCCTTAACAATTCCGCAAGTGCCTGAAGCAGGCTCAAAGGGAAGTCTATAATTTATGGCCACCACAAGGGTAAAGAGCTAGCAGAAAGAGACGCTTTCCCAGTGTAGTTTTAGTCCTTTTGCACTGACTATTTTTCTTTAAATACATTTGCTTTATTAAAAAGTATATTTACAAACATTTGACTAAAAAATAAAAATCCATAGTAGTTGTCAAGTCAACTTTACAGAGATCACATACTGCATCGTAACAGCCAACTTTTAAATTTCTTTTTAGTTTGGTTTATTCAAGGTAATTTCAAATATATGTAACTCATTGAAATATCCTGTAGAGACCCACCTTCAGGCTTCTGCAGTCAGTCACAGATGTTTTAATTTACTGTAAGGTTTGCGCAAGCCCAGTAATTGGGTCCTTATGTACTACACCAATCTTAAGGGGTGAAAAAAGAAAGACAATCTCCTGCTTCTGTGCTGATCTGAGCTCTAACCAACATAACTGATGTTGACAGGGTCCTAATGTATGCCTTTTCCCCATGAGGCTGCATGACCACAGCCTGACTGACACAACCCTGACATCAAACTCGACTCTAGCTGAGCTGCCATCCTGTTTCGGTACTGTAGGAACTCCCCCAGCCACTGCATTCACGGTCTCTTTGCACTGCTTTTGTCATTTTACCAAGCACAAAGTAGGAATGAAGACTTAAATCACTGCAACCTTCTCCTCTAGTGAAAAAAAAAAAAAAAAAAGCACAAAGCATCACAACTTGCATTCACTCTGTTTGTATGGAAATAAAATACCCAGTGCTGGTCAACGTAATTACAACCACAATTTAGAGAGACAAAAAGAACAGTCCGCTATCTAGGACAGGTCATTTCTCCATTCTGCAGTTTTTCCGACAAGGCAAAACAGGTAAGTTTTTAGTTGTACCACCAGGACATTAGGAGAGCAATATTCCAGCTCCCGATGGAATGGCATTTGATCCAGCGAGCCAATCCAGCATATGTTTGCCAAACGTGAGCTGCCTGCTCCACAGAGCTGCCTTCCACACCACGGGTACCACCGTATCCCAGACACAAAGCAGAAGACAGCTTCTGCTCTGGTAAGAGTGGGCACTGACAACTGGCTCGTGTCAATCCACTGCAACTATTGCAGGGGCAAAACGCCGACAGCACTCAGAACTGTTGGCTACTCTCAAAACAGATTTGGGGGAAACTTTCTCAATAGTCTACCCTGTGAGTTAAGCACTGGTAGAGAGTATGCTCTAACTGCATAGAGCACCAGCCATGGGAAAACCACAGGAAAGGAGTTCAGTTTAGACCAGAACTCAGAAACCACTGTAGAAAAGAAAGGGTCTAAGAACAAACATCGAAACAGGAAGCAAAGTGACCTGGGTCTGCCCCAGCCTACCAGTACTGAAGGCTTTGACACCCAGTATCAGTTGATTTCCCTGCTGTTTGTCTTCCTGCTGTATAAACTTCAGATGTGACAACAGTTAGCCCTGAAACAACTGCCTTGGGACTTGTTCTTACAAGGACGGATGAACTTGCATTAGGACTCCTGACACGTATGACAACCATCATCTCCACTTCATTGTGGCTGCAGAAATCGCTGCTTATGAAGCAGCTCCAGACCTTCCACAACACAGTTTATTAAAGTAAACCAGCATCAATTTCCGCCTGACCTGAAGTACTGTGCTGCCAAGTGCCGCAAGCAATGCCTGAACCCTTTCAGCTCAAGCGGATAGTAATCTTGTCAGCCATCCCCGTGTGCTCTGTTTGTGACACTTGAGTGGGAACCTATGGAAAAACCTCTGAACTTGGGCCTTCGCTGCTTGCTTCACTGCAGAATCAGCCACAAATCACAGGTCTGGCTTCAAATCACTTCACTTCTAGGTATGGACAAGAAGGAAAAGGTATCACGCATTTACGGGAACTAGGCTCTGCCCTATAGCAGAAGGTTAAAAAAAAGGAAGATACGTCCCACTTTTGCAATCACCCATTTATGTTACTGTTTCGCTTTTCTAACCAAAGTTAGGACATGGAGGAAGAAACACTTTCAACAGTCACAGCTTAGAAAAGCAGTAACATGTTTTAAGATGACCAGCCCTCTTCCTCAAAGCTGTGCACTGCTTTCTAACAGAGAATCACAATCTCACAACAGCCTAGAACATTCGTTGCCACACCAAATGCTTCAAGAGACAGCTCCCATCATCCATGGGTGGGGCATTTTCCCAAGTCTAAATGTATTAACTCTCATTTTCATATCATATGCATATGAAAATATGTATATAATGAAAATGACATGTATATTACATATACATATCTACATATTACATACTCATATCATAGCTATTCTATGATGATTCATTTTCATTCCATGATGTGACTCAAGTTACGAAGCAACATAACCAAAATTTGCATCAGGAAGCTTGGAGGGGATCTGAATTTGGAAACTAAATTCTACAGTCTGATGAAAAAGAAAATAAGCATATTGCTTTCAGAAAAAAACTTTATACATGAAACAAGACTACATTACTACCACACTGTAACAGTGAGAATCAACAAATCTCTGAAGTTTGTGTTATCTTAGGGTAACAGATTCAGTTCAAGGGAAGATGTTCAATAGGAAGGACCTCGCAATAGGTAAAAAGAAAAATAGTAAATACAGATGCACTAAGTATGTAGTGACACAACAAACAGTTTGAATTTAAAGCAGCAGTAAGTTTTCTTAATGTTCTGAAATTTGTCAGGTAGGGATCAATGCTTTGTTGAGTCAGCACGCGGGTTATGTTCTAGTACTTGGATCACTTTTATCAAAGCATCAGTTTTACATCTTGGTATCAGTCATATTGACTTCTGCCGTAAGACAGAACTGAAACTATGCTTCCATTGACAATGTAATACAAGTATTTCCTTAAATATTTGCATGTCTGTTTCATCAAAAGCTAAAGTTCAGAATCAAGGATCTCCTTAGTTTAATACTAAACCACTTAGGAATAATAAATTAGAGGAGTATAAAAATTTATAGCTATAATTTATTTGAAAGCAGATCACGATGAACTCACAGAATCTGAACAATTTTGTTGGTTGTTGCGATAGAAGAGAATTTAGCCTTGGCGTTGGAGATGGCCTTTGTGACAAGTTTAAATTAACCTCTCTACAAGCTGAAGCTAGCAGGAGTTAAAATATTAGGCTACTTAAGCTACCTGGTCCCTGCTAGCCTGCACTGCAGCTCTCATTCTGTAAAAATTTCTATATGCATTTTGGTATTGGCCCTAAGCTTCACAATGGCTGCTTGCTGTAGCTTAAGTGCTTTTTAAAGCACTCCTCAAACTTCTTTAGCTCCTGGAATCCCTCTTGCACAAATGTTATCTACCAATTAATTGGAAAATTAACTTGCTCTTTTGATAAAAAGTAATTCACTCTCCTATATACCTACCTTCTCTAAATAAAGCTCATTTTTGTGAAAAAATCGGTTTCATATTTCAGCTGAGGTTCCTCCAAGACCTTCACCCTACACACAGTTCTTATCCAAGCACACAATATCAGGCTTTAGCCATAAAGTGACTAAACTGATTTGAGCAAAACAAGCTACACTCAGACCCAAAGGCATGTACTCACAGGAGGCTGAAAGAGCTATTTGGAGCCATGAGTTCCTGTATTACTTGCAAACGTGTTTAAAGACAAAAAAGATACTAACAAAATCAAAGTTTTTTGTCATTGCCGTTTTGTTCCTTTTTTTTTTAATAGGAAGAAAGAAAAAGAAACTGTTCAATATACACAGAAGAAACTAAATCCAAAATAATCTCTATTTTTTTTTTTAGCCACAAGCCAGGAAATTACTCACTCTATGCAAACTGAAGAAAATATATACATCTATATATAGATTGCTAGAAGGATCACAGAGCTTTAAAATATTCTTACATTGAAATCATATAATTAAGCCATAAAATGGCCTGGGTTAGAAAGGACATTAAAGATCATCTCATTACAAACCCCTGCCCTGGGCAGGGCCCCCTCCCACCAGCCCAGGCTGCCCAAAGCCCCATCCAGCCTGGCCTTGGGCACTGCCAGGGTTGGGGCAACGGGGGAGAGGGCCTCACCACCCTCTGAGGGAAGAATTTCCTCCCAACATCTAATGTAAACCTACCCTCTTAGTTTAAAGCCATTCCCCCTTGCACTATCACTGCACTCACTCCCCAGCTCTCCTGTAACACCCTTTAGGCACTGGCAGGCCGCTGTGAGGTCTCCCTGGAGCCTTCTCTCCTCCAGGCCAAACAACCCCAACTCCCTCAGCATGTCTCCATAGGAGAGGTGCCCCAGCCCTTCCATCAGTAAATGACCACCCTCTGGATTGATCTATGATTAATTGATGTGAAGCAGACTATGATTTTTTCTTAAATAAACCTACAGATGAGCCAATTCAACTGTTAAAAGTTTCCTAATGCGAGGGCACAAATAAGGAGAAGTTCCAACCTCTTTCACAGCAGTTTTCTCAATCCTGTCTAGGCTGATGCAATGTAAAATACAAATTGCAGCAGGTTTTACCCAAATGTGTTTGGTTTTATTTCACAGAAGGACTAGAACACTTTCAATTACTTAATTGCACTACAGAACTAAGACTTTCTGAAATAGCCTTATGTGAAAAGATTCTAGATTGTATGGATCCCTACATGGCACACAAAACTGTTTTAATTCTTACATTTGCTTTCCTATTTTGCAAACAAGTATTTAAATACACAAAGAATGCTGAAATGACATGTAAGCATGGCTACTTTTTAAACATATCCATAGAGAGATGCAGACAAGACAAGGAGGACACACTTACAGAACTGCAGACTGAGGCTCAAAAAGGCTAGTAAGGCTGCCAAAGCCAGCAAGAACAGAAAACGGTTTCGGAAAAGCATTATTATTCGTTCTGCTTTCTCTTCATGGTTTCATCTTCATGTGTCAGCAATTTCTGCAAACAACAAACAACAAAACATTGGCAAATATATCTCAGATGTGGGATTATCAGCTAAATCAAAGCAAATTCAAATATCATTTTGACAGTGTCGAGTTACTTCTTAAAGGCAAGCACATGAGCCGATTCAAACTGTGAACAACAGTATCAAGAAGTTGTCTTGACCCAGTTAAGAGATTACATTTCCACAATGCAGAGCTTTCAATAAAAGAACTCTGCCTTTTCCCATCAAATTATTTTCTCTTGCTAACACAGGGTTAATGCTCATATCAGAACAATGGCAACAATTAACAGAAGCCTCTTACCCCTAAACAAAGGCATTCACAACAAGAACATTTCTACCTAAGGGCTGTCAAGAGAAATTTTGTTAAATTATCCCAAGGGATAATAAAACATATTAAAAAAAAAAAATTAAAAAGTTACATCCCCTCTCCCTTTTAAATATAGGTAAAAAATAGTTTCTCTAAGTGGCAGCCCTTTTACAAAGTTCACAATTCTTATTTAATAGAATAAAAATTAAGAAAAAACTGCCAGTAGCACTATGCAGAGAATAGAAAAGTATATCAATTTGGGAATAACACCTTCAATAATTCTGGAATATTTGTAAATAGCTGTTTTGATGAAGATCAGAATAATATATTTAATATCAACAGATATTTAATCAAACTTCAAAACTCAACTAACTTGTTGCAAACGTTAAAACAAACAAACAAAAATAAAACACCCTCTCCTGAAAACACCCAAATATGTAAAGTGCACAGAATTTGCTGAGGTGCTCTATTTTGGCATACACCCATTTTCCATTGGGAACTGGTCCCAGATAAGGAATAGGGGGGTGTTGGGGTTCTCCCCTTCCTCTTTTTCTTAAGGGGAGGAAAAAAAAAAAAAAAAAAAAGAGATGAGATGCTCTTATGTGTAAAAGATGCCTTTTCCTAACAATGACAGCACGTTCATGAGATCTGAGATTCTCTGATGCTTTGAATCGAGTTGTTTATGACAACACATCCAAATATGTTGACAGAAAATAACTTTTTCTGCCACCAATGTTTCTTCTTGCCCCTGAATTTGTTGATGAAAATCAGCAGAAGCTTCTCTTGCTTCTTTCCTGCTTTTGAGAACGCACACGTGAGATTAATGCGTCTCTCTTTATCAAAACCCTTCTGTGCTTGAAAAACTACCCATCCTACCAGGATGGAGTTTTGAGACTGTCGTTGGACTTGGCTTTATCAGTGCTCAGAGACTGAGATCAAGATCTTGGTACAATCACAATATCAAAATTCCAGTACTTTATTCCAAAGCTTTTGATCATTAGTATTTGAAAATGTCTCATGAATCACTGAATTTATCTATTGTGGTTAGTCCTAAGAAGAATTATTGACCTATGTATTGAGCCAAAGCAGTATCTCAGTATTAAGCAATTACTATTACCTTAGCATTAAGCAATGGGACCCAGGGTGTAAGCAGTGATCTTTCAGAAATGAAAGAAGTGGAACTAGTGGTGAAATGTTACATACACGTACATTTTGCTGGATTGAGGTCTCTCTGTCTCATTTTACTTGGAGAACTATCTTCACAGCTTTTGGAAACTGGAAAAACTGAAAGAACTGGAGGTTCTGAGAAGTAAGAAACCAGATCTATTACAGTATTTTTCCAAAATGCCAAGAGCGCCATAATTGGCATGTGCAAGCCGTAATAAAAGAAAAAAAAAAGAAGTCAAAAAAGAGACAGAAGAAATGACTTTAACAGTGTCAGTTTCACTAAATCATAGCTCATCCAGGAACATCTCAGTGAAAGGTATGCTGAATCTAAACTGAACTAAGCCACTGAAACTAAACAAAGCTCTGAAGGGTGGAAGGTATAAGGACTGCTGAATACAAAACACTAGGAGAGAATGAAGCAGTTAAACCAAACAGATGGAAGAACAGATGGGGAACCACGGGAAAAAGCAAAATTAGACTTAGACAGGAGGAGAAGGTAAAACACTAAAAAGCTGCCACGAACAAGGGTTCTTGTGCACAGTCCACGCACAGGAACACAGTCACTGCACAAACTGAAGTTCCATAAAAGAGGAAGATCACAAAACAGGAGGAAAAGGGGTAACACCTCAAACTGACAAAATAGTTTAAATGTTTAATTAGTTTTCAACCTAGTTGCAAGATCAGAAGTTTCAAAACATTTAGTTTTAAATGCAATAGTTAAGACATTATTAACAAGGTAGAAAGATTTTCCTTTTACATATATTTGGCCTGCTAAGTTAGAAGATGCTGTGTTACAGTTCATTAGGAAAAGGAACAGTTGCTGTTGAGTGACTGTTAAATAAGAGCCTGTCAATACAACTTGTCATCAGCTGTCACTTGATATCAAACTGCCAGGAATAAGGTACGTAAGACTGAGACCTGAAGCCTCTGCTCCTCAGTGCTGGCACCCAAGGAGCTCCCAGGTAAAACAGGACAGCAAATGCTAAGTGAAGACAGCACAACAGGCATTGCACCCATTGATGGGAGCGTTTGGAAGCATATCATAAGAGGAGAGCTAAGATTAAAAAACAAATAAAGCCTGAATAGGAGAAAAAAAGAGCCAACCTTACCTCCCCATAAAACCTCTTTTCCTACGCAGACTGATCACAAAACAAGCCACACAGCAGAACACATTTTGGGTCTTCACAGAATATACCACCACATACCCAGAGGCTTGTGTGTTGCAGAGCATCTGCTGCTAACACGACATTTGGAAAACATTGATCTATTTACTCTGCACACAGGCCAGAGTGCAGGTCGTGTCCTAGTCTTGCCACGTCCCCTTGTAAGCTCTCAGTACTCACAGGTCAGTTTTATCAACATCTGACAGCTCCGCGTTCCTGCTCCCAGGTACGGGCTGTGGCTCTGTTCGGCAGAGCTAAGCAAGCAGCTGCTGCTTTCAGGGGTGACTGCACCACGCTGCTGCAGCTGGCAGCGTTCAGCACCTGGAGGACCCCCCGGCAGCAGCCTCTGCAGCGTGCCAGGAAAGCATTGATTTGTGTTCACCTCTGCTGAGGCTCTTTTGCTCAAGAGAGAATGCAGGTCTGGATAAAGAAGTGCTACAGAACCCAGAGCTTATTTAGACAAATGCTAATTGTAAGCATGACATACATAAGCAGCCTACATATTCTGAAGAACAGTTGTTCAGAAAACACCCTATAGCTAAATGCAGATAATTGCTACTTCTGAGGCCCCTTTTGCAGTAAACCTACCTACCTGCACAACTTTTTTTGCTTTTCAACTTATTCCAAAAGTCTCAACTTACCACAACACGCCAGAATGACTCACAGTGTTGAGAGCACCCTCAACCCTTACCTACTTTCACAAGACTATGCCAAACCTGTTCTAATGTAGGGCTCTAGCTTCTGCATGCTCAAGCAGGGGCAAAAACAGCCTTAAAAATTAAAGGCCAGGCCTCGACCAAGCCTCAGGTCCCCAGCCAAGCAGCTGCCGTACCCATCCCACATAGCTCGGCACTGGCAGGGCGCTGCCCCGTAGTGCTCCACGTGCAGCCTCCGCAACCCGGCACCTCCTTGGCTGCAAAGTAGAGAGACTTTTTTTTTTTTTTTTTTGCAGGGTTAATTAGCCAAGCTCTCTCTTTTGATTATTTTCGGTCAGGCTCTGAAAATACTTACAGGATCAGTGCTTTCAAAGCTCACGTGAAGTCTGTCGTGACATTAAACCACTGCTCCTGAACTCCTGTACCAATTTACTGATACTGTTATGTCCTCTAAATTATCTGTATCCATCTAGAATGCAAACCCACTACATGGCATGAAGTGCAAGCGCATTATTACACTGAATCACCATGACAGCTTAAAAAATTGATTTGATTAAAATAGCATGTCTCCATAAATAATCAATAGCACTCTTCAAAGTCTGCTTCAATAGAATCACTTTATTTATGTGATATGGCACATCAAAATGACACACCACTGAAATATAAGCAAGCAGAAGTGGTCACAATGAAACAGCAAAGAGAAATAATGCTATCTTCCTCTTCTGAAGTCACTAAGTCTGAACCTAACTATACACTGAAGACAGATCCGAGGGTATTTTGTTGTACACTTATACAGCCTACCAGGGAGAGCAAAAAGCCTACAGACATTATAAAGTTGATTTGGAGTAACATTCATAGATAGCTTCAGAAAAATTCATGAAAGAACACAGGGACCCACTTAATAGTATGATGTCTTCATACTGTAGGAGACAACAATCAACTTGAGAGTTTTTTTATAGTAATTGTTTTTAATGCATCTTTTATCTTTCTTCTACATCTGCAGTTTATTTTCCAACACAAGCCCTGTCCTGTAGGAATCTAAAATGAAGGTGACAGCTCCGGATGCAGTTATAATGAAGACTCCTGCCTTTACTTTCACGTTAATGAGTGATGTTCCATCAATTATTCCCCAGTCATTTGGCAGCTGACTACCAGGCAGTATATTTGTCATCTACTAATTGCCTGAACATTGGACTTCTGGCTCATTCAGACAGCTGAAGAACTTCATGCTCTTAAATAAGAAGCTGCAAAAAATATCTGTGTAAGCAAGCGGCACAAGCCAAACCTTTTCTTTGGTGATTCAAAGGACTATTTTCTGTTGCTTTTGGTTTTGCGTTTTGTCCCGTAGGAATGAAAAACAGTGGCTGGTATCTTGTGGTTATGACCAAATCCACCACTGCTACAAATATCTAGGAAAAGCAATAGAGGAGAGAAGGAACAGGACACTCAGCAGAACCACTGCTGAGGTCAGCACAACCTGCTTGGCTTTTCATGCTTGTAATGGTCACAATGAGGAAACCCTCACAAAATCCCTGCAGTTGACTGTAACTTCTGCAATTTAAACTGGACTTACTATTCCTGCACCACTGACGTTGCATTTTGCATAGCATTATGAAGGAACAGAGCTAGCACCTGCAATATTGTTAATCATAATTCTTCATTTCCTACCAGGAAAACAACAACAACAACAAGTATTCAATTCTTTAAAAGCATTTATGAGAAATCGGTCGCATCATTTGTCATCATTAATAAAATGAAGTAAAACCTGCTTGGTAATGTTACTCATGTTAGCCCTCCTCATGACTTAAGCTGGAAGTAAGCAACCACAGAAAACACAGAACTTGCCTGAGAGCGCAAACAGGTCAGCAGCCTGTTGAGCCCTAATAGAAAATAAAAGGTAAGGACAGACAGGATAAAAAAAGCAACAGGTACCACTCCAAACCAGAAAGGAGTGTATTGAACCAGCTACATTTTAATATGTACAAAGTAATTGTTACCTATAAAATGTTTTCAAAATTTTATTTCTGAGTTGCTTAACGTTTTAGTTACTGCTTCAGTTACTCAAGTTAAACCTTTTCTGGTATTTAGGACATTAAAATATCTACATCTAAAGTTCTCTTTTCTCCTATTCCAAGTGTCTTCCTTATCAATTCAGTTCTAAAATCCTCATGCTGACACATCTGGTCGTGAGACATTCAAAAGCTATTGAAAATGGCACAGCAGTACAGCCCAGTCTGTCGGAGCAGCCAACACAAGCTCTCACTTCATTAAAGCAGAAGGATCAAACAGAGCTCTTACTCTAATGCGTTTTGTCCGTCTATACAGAACTCATTATTTTCACTGTGTAGTAAATCCATGTAAGCTTCAAAGAATTCCCTTTGCTATAGAGAGCGGAGATACAGGTGGTCCACTGAAAAACTCCATCACTGCAAGCATCTTAAAGCTCAGCTGGAAGAGATTTAGAACTAACAGAGCAGTAGCAAGCAGCTGAAAACGAGATGCAGGTGGTAGAAGGTCAGCCCAAGGAATCGAGATTTCAAATCTCCAAAATCCTAGGTATGGTAAACTACTTCCACTGCTCAGCTCCAAAGGTTGAAAGACTGAAGAAGGCTGGGACTGCCACAATAACTACATTTGATGAGGCTGAAAATACTGTTTTGAATGCCCCTCTCTCAGTAGTTCAACTGGCATTAACGAGTTAGAGGGAAAACTTGAGGGGTGAGGGAAAGGGAGAAGAATGATGCTTTTCTGAGGGGAAGAAATCACTTTAACTGGTTGAAGAGAGATATAGTCATCTTCGTGCACAAATTTGTTTAGAAAAATAACAATTTGGCTACTGTGTGAGGTTTTTTTTAGCATTAAAAAAGTGGGGAAGGAGAGAAGAAAGGATGGAACAATAAGTAATTTAGAGACAATCCATCACCACCATAAAGAAATATCCCAGGAAACCCCAGGCTGTCTCAAGTCAAAAAGAAACTGTAGGCTAATGAAGCAATATTTTAAGATGGAGACACTGTGCTCCATACAGTCCTACAAGAACGTGATGTCTGTCTGCCTAAAGTCACCCCAAAGCCACTCCTCAGAACCTTCTCCCTCAGGGTTTTCTGTCTCAGGGTAAATCCGCTGGTAAAGCTGGGGCTGAGAACAAAGTTATTCACCACAGGGGCTGGAGGCTCCATTCCCTTCAGTTGGGGCTGGAAGACAGAAACAGGGCTGGGGAGTGGGATGCAGGATGAAGAAGTGGGAAGAAAATAGAACAGATTTATTTCTTTAAAGAAAATAATTATTTCTTTGGCTGATTTCCTACACTGCAAATTCTTCCCTTTCAAAATAACCCCCACTTAGCCAGTAACTCTGAGAACTGAACGTTCAGGTTGAACTAATATCAACTTCAAATACCAAGGTTTTTGGTTTTTGTTTTGTTTGTTTTTTTTAATAGAACACTCAGGTTATATTAAAAAAAGTTTTTTGTTTGTTTGTTTTTTTAAAGAAAAGCTGGATTGGGGGGGGGGAAAAAGGACCCTGTAACAGGGCTGGCTAAGAAATGAAAGCGACATAAAACTAACTTCTGTTTTAAGTTTCAGAAAGTTCACCAGACGTAGTGTCACAATATCCCAACTAGTGATGGAGCAACACATGAGACATCAACCTGTAGGCAGCCAGGTTTCAGCAGTTCTGGTTCCCACAGAATCACTTATCATGAAGTATCTTACTATTTTTAAGAAGCCACAAAACCACATAAACATAACTAACTCATCGCTGGAACAGTGCCAGGCTGAAGCATAGTTTGTTAGACAGAAAAGCATGTTCCAAAAAGCTGTTTATGTCTTAAAAAAAAAAAAAAAAAAAAAAAAAGCTGAAAGTCACAGAGACTTCAAAGACACCCTGTATGCCACTGGATTTTATAATCCAGAAGAGTTGCTTTGCATTCAAAGTGACAAAGGGACCACTGCTCGTACTGAAATCTGACTACACCTTGAAGATAATCCCCTACTCTCAAAACAAAAGGTCCACTGGACTCTCACATCTTAGCTTTTAAACCCCAAGGTACACAAGCAGGTAGCAATGAACACTGCATATGGCAGCTTCTCCAAACCCTTCCCAAATCTTTCTGACTGGAGGAGGACTGTCATACCGTTTTCTGCTGCAAATTCTGGGAACGCAGTTTTCAGGTTACAGCCAGAGCACATCCTTGAAAGGGTGGTGTCCAGCCTTTCAGTTCTGTCATACTCAAATCACCAGTGTGAGTTGCCTGCAGGTGCAAGCAGAACAAGTCTTCCATACAGTTTAGCTTTGCATTTAATTTCTGATGGTCCAAGTCCTTTAGAATTCATTTCTTTTATTTAAAATTGAACCTCCAAGTTTATGAAAATTTTAAAACTGAACATAAACACAGCCACGCAGAGACATCTACATGCAAGTTCTGTTTAGCACACAAATGTTGCAGCTAATGTAATCCTCTAAGAGAACAACCATCTTTTATGGGTTTCCCAGCACTGGAAGTTGACTTATTTTGCAGACAGGGATCTCCTTGTTTCTGGAGGCTTAGACTTCTATCAGCTTTCTGATGAAATCATGCCCACGTTTTCTTGAACATAGTTTAACTGAAAAATGTGTGGGAACCATTAAAGAGCACGAAAAGATCATTAAGTATTTTATTCTTTCATCTTTTTCACACTTCCACAGAACAGTTTAGATGTATCAATTTACCTCCCCTGTACTCTGACCACTACCCATCTTCCAAGGGATCATTTCTTAAAGTAAATGCCTCTGACAATCCAAAGTAGGCATTTTTGAAGAAATGCAATCTGCATGACTTGTAAATACACTCCTCCTACCCAGCAATGCTTCAGAATTGCACCTTAAAAGACTTGAACACTGAAACAGTGTTTTGTAAGACCTAACACAATCATTTCTGACACGCGGTCATTAAAGAATATCAGCACTGCAATTAATTCTGCGTAATCACTAGCAATATTACTACGAGAAAACAGGTAAACACATGAGCTAACATAAAGACGAAGGGAAGCAGAGTGCCAAAATATCTTTTCCTTCTCCTGTATCTCTGCTATTCCTAAAATGCTCAGTAAATATATCAAAGTAGTTCTGAAGAGCTGCAATTGAGATGTCATCTGTACATGTTCTTCCCTTAAAATATACATATATGTATATATTTAGTTAGTCTCCTTTCCCCTCTTTCCAGACCACTTCCCCTTGTAACAACCCAACACAGAGACAGCTCGCTGCCTTCGTGCCCTGGCCCTAGCAGCACACTGACAGCAGGGGCTTCTCCTCCTACCAGCTTCGCTACTCCCTCTATAAAGAACATCACTTGCTCCCATCAGCCGTGACACAGAGATGATGTGCACATGCCTGGAGGAACTTATTAGAGTATAAATTAGCTCTGGCAGTAAACAAATGAGAAAAACAGGATTGCACGTCGGGTGCATTACACATTCCGTAAGTGTTTCTGTCTGTAGGCTCATTTATGTCTCCTTCCTTTGTGCCAGATTTAGACATCTGCATAGATCAGAGGATGAAGCAATGGTCACCATCAAAATTCATGCTTGCCAGCTCATTTATTTTCCCATTATTCATTAGTACTTTTAGTTACTCGTGTTAGTCCCTGATGCCCAGCCCTACCACCTCCCTGCAGGGTGCTGAGAGCCAGCAGAATTTCGCTGTCGAGCTCTGCACGAAGGGGAGCAGGCAGGTAGCGGGGACACGGCACCCCCAGGAGCTCCCGCACTCCGGTCCTTCAGCAGAGACGCACACGCTTGGACAATGACCAAGCACTGACTTCTCCAGTGATCACCATCTGCCCCTCCACAGCTGTCATGCTGATCGCATTTTTCATCAGGTGTGCAGAAGCGTGCCTTGGCTTTCACTTGGTGCCACGCAGTTCTTCCCACCAGTGCTGTCTTCCAGAGGCCCTCATTCTGTCATGCACCACTACAACCCAGTTCCGCTGCCTTCAATCTGGTCCCTTTTACGACGCCTGGACTGCTAGGTATTTCCAGCTCCCACCCGACTGATGACTTTTTCACCCTCGCTAGTTGGCTTTGGGAGACCTCAAGTCTGTCAGTATGTGTATGTTCAGAAGACCACCTACCATGGTTCATATATGCAACACGGCCCTGTACCAAGGGCATATATAACACTTCTTGCATGGTATTTCTCTTTTCTTGGTTATTTGCCAAAAAAAAAAAAATGTAGTTGCAAAACTTGGAAACAGATCCCAAGAGATTACTTAAATAAAAATACTTTGCTGACCACAAGAGTTTAAGGCAGTCCTTATGTCACTGTTTGCGAGCACTAAGTATGATCCAAGCTTTAAATAGGGACAGATGCTATGATGCCACACAACGTATCTGTGTTACCTTGCTGGGCTTCTTTTTAAACCAGTCCTCTACCAAGGCAGACACCAGAACACAGGGATGAAAACCTGCCGAAGAAGATTGCTACTGTTTTTATTTCTGCCTCACAGTTTACAAAGATCAGGCTAAAGCCAAACATGCCCTCATTACAGCCCTTGCTACAATCAAGATGCACTGCTGTGTTTTTGTTTTTAAAGTTGTAATGGCTGTATTATCCATTTCTACTAACATGAGAAAAAAAATCATACTCCCTTAGGCTTTAACACCTCTGCGCTTGAATAGAAAAAAAAAAAAATGAACTAAATAGGACATATCTGTTAGCTTGTATTAAATATGAACACAAAATAAAGATTTGCTATACTCCTATCAGGTAAAATAAAGAACAAAGCCTACCCAATAACAGGAAAAAGCATCACAGAAAGCTCATTAATGACATACCGTTCCATAGCAAATAAAAAACATTCAGAAAACAAATTGTTTTCTTTCCATCTATACAGAGGAACTGCACACCAGTAAAAAATTTCACATTCTCCAAGTCACACTAGTCTTCCTTTGACCACTGCTTTGAGGACAGGCTTTATAAAGAAACATATTTGTAGCAGACTGATTCTCTGCTATAGATAAAAGATTTTCAGAACATATTCTTTGCATCAAACCATAAGGAAAAAAAAATGTTCTCCTATTAATGGCATTAAAACAAACACATGCTGCTGCCATCTGCATTTCTTTTCTAAACACTTCAGAGAACCAAAATTTCTCTTGCATTCTGTTCCCAAACCCTCTTTCCCTCCACTTACCAGGACTATCCATTGTTATGCTGTGCCAGCTACAAACCTGTCCAAATGATTAATAATAATAAAAAACAACCAAACAAAAACCAAACAACAACAACAAAACACCAAGCCCCCAGTTCTCAGGAATCTACACATTTCTGATTGCCAAAACGATGGCAGAGAAAGATCACTTCATTCAACAGGAAAAACCACCCCTATCTTCCACAATGCTCAGAAGGCAGCAGATAACATGAAGATGGATATGATTTTGCATTTAAGATGCAAATTTTAAGCTACATTTTGAACATGATATATAGCATGGGCTACTTTCTTTCAAATCAGAGAAGCCCCGCTGTTGTGTTAAAAATCTATCTATATAATCCAGTCTAAAACCAAATCTGCCAAATTAAAAAGCATTAAACAGTATTTAAATAACTTTGGAACATAAACCATTCTTCCTTTTAAAAATCAGACTTGATAGCTCACCCAAATCATAAGTAATTAAAAGACTACATCAATTCCTCTGCCAGCTTAATCTCTCTTCTCTGATTTTCATATTCCTTTCAGGAACTGTTGAGTTTCCTCACTTTGGTTTTCCATTAGGTCTCATTCGGTTTCCTTGTTTCAAAAGCAAATATATGAGAGCATGAAATATTTCAAGGATGAGGTGTCCTTGCCTTTTTTTTTGATCCGTTTAAAACCTCAGTTGGAGAGATCCGTCCGTTCAGGCAAACTTCTCTATACATGCTTTGACCTGGCCTTGACTAGCTCTTTTCGGCTGGAAATTAAGTCAGTGTCCTACCACTTAACAAAATGTTAATACCTAGGAAAATCTGTCGTAAGCCCAACTCTTAGTCAACCTCTTCAGCAATACCACCACATCCCTATTCCTTTTCCCATCCAGCAATAGGTCATGCACTTCTGCTTCGCTGAACTGCGGGGAAAGTAAAAACAAAAACAAAGGAAGTGCTTGTGCTTCCTTAAAGGAAACCGAGCAACTCTTTTTCAACATTATTATAAAACTTGAAAGAAACCTTACGATTTTTGATGGCTCCAAGCCAAAACTGAATCCTAATTGGCAGCAAAACCATTCCAGAACATACACAATTAAATAAGCCTTAAAAAATAGCACCAGAATTTAATGATTTTAAACTTATAATTTTAAACCGGTATGCCATATGCTCATAATTGTATGAGCATAGATCCTAATCAGACACAGATCACAGCCAGTGGCTGATCAGATAACACTACAGCTCCAAAAAGCACACAAAGGCAAAGCAGTTAGCATACTTGAACTGTTATACATTTCATTTTTTTTAAGTTACAGTTTTAATTGTTTGAGCAACTCTCCTGCCTACTGTAATGCTGCCCTCTGCATGCATTTCCAATGTGAACCATCAAACGCTCTGGACACGAACCCACCTCCCCCTGGCAGGGGGGTTGCAAGCTGCTGCAAATACCTCTTCCTGGCCCTAACTTTGAAAGAAAACATTGTGGGGACACACTCTATACTAATTGCAATCAACCAGTGAGGTCAGGTTGAATAAATAGATCAGATAAGAAGAGATTTAGACTGGGAAGCTCATAAGCGGAGGCAACAGTTTGTTGCCACACCAGGTCTGATTCATCCTACCCCCCATCTGAGATGATATTAGTATGAAGGAAAGTATCTTCCTCTGCATGTCTGCCCTTCCGCTCAAGTTCGACAGATCTGAGGATAAGACCTGAGCTCCCAAGTCTTCCCTTATTCCTTTAATTCCAGATGATCTTATATTGGGTCTGGTTTTGACCTGTGTCTGTTTCAGCTCATACTGATAGAAAAGGACTAAGACTTTACTCAGCAATTCAGTCATTTTCCTGCAATCTAACCCCAGAACGGTTATCAGACATGCATTAGTGGACAGTCAGTATTTCCTGCTCCCCCTTCTTCCCCACAACTCTTCATACAACTGCCAACTCGCCTGGGTGCTGAATAGATGAATGAGGAATAACGCAGGCATCATCCTGGGAGTGCTGCCACGCTGCTCTGCCAGGTGGGACGCCTGTTCTTTCCCCGGACCTCATGGCAGCAGCACAAATTAACCTCAAGATCACGTCATCCCGCAGTTAGAGACAACCTGAGCACAGCGGTGCGGGCAGGCTGGTTATTTCTTCAAAAGGAAACGTAAAAATACATTTAGGTAAACAGCGCTGGCGTTAAACGTTATATCCCAGCATTTCATTTGGAAGTCTTATCGCAAACGTTTTTGTTGCTTAGCTCCAGGAAGTTTATTTCAGAATTTACTGGCCCATCAGAAGCTTCTCACGAAGGTAACCCAAAGTCTTCACAGGCAGAAATGCCTGCCTCTGCTAACTCCAGAACAATTAGCTAGCCAGCACAACAGCCAGAGATGTGAGGAAGATGAACAAAGCATAAAACAATACAGAAAAACACAAGTTAGTGTCAATATTGCTTGTCCTTTTAAAATAACCATTGACAACGCAATATACATGATATTCACAGGATGTTTTTGTTTTGTTTTTTTGTTTTTTGTTTTTTTTTTTTTAAATCACCTGAGAGTATCAACCAAAGAAAACAGTACAGTTTATGCCACTGCTTAAGTGTGGTATTTATTATTGGGGACGTGGAGACAAAGGTATGGTGTTTTGTTTTTTCCCTTCAACAGAAGACATTTATCATTTGACAACTTTCTGGGGGAAACTGACTTCATTCTTGTCACATGAAAAGTTTGATGGTGTCGTAAGAACTATGGATGAAACAGCTGGAGAACACTTACTGAATACTATGTCTGAACAGCATTTCTGAGCAAGTCTTTATCAAGCAGCGAGAAAAAATAAGCCTAATTATTTCAGCTTCCAAAAATCTGTTATGTTCAAGAAATACGTCAGTTCTGTAGCTTTTCAATGCCCAGTTTATCTCTTCTTAATCAATACGAAGTAGCCTGTCAATCTTGCTCTGAAACTGTTCCCTATCATCAGCACCATTCAGCGATAATCACACATTTATCACCCACCTTTGCAGCCCTCCTGACAAAGGCTCCTATTTCATTATAACACTGCACAATACAACAATGCCTTTTTTTTTTTTTTTCCTCTGTTTAGGACCAACCATTACATTTTATGACTCAGGCATTGACTGGGAACAGTAAAAATGATGTTATCTGATTTAAAAAAAAAAAAATCATACAGAAATGGTGATTCTAACAACACTCTTTCCCACTCTATTTCTTCAATGAGCAAACCTCGCCCAGCTGTAACCAGAGACCCCCCCAGTACCTTCCAGACAAACAAGTGCATTTAATTTGAATGCTAAAATAAACACAATGCCACAAAGCAAGCTACAAAGCTCACATGTTCCCGTATAGATATAAAACCCATATATATCTTTCACTAGGAAATTTTATTGTTAAAAAATTGAAAACTTTCTGCCCTGAATGTTTTACAAAACAAAACGTTTGCTTAAGGGGACTCCATTCAGATTTCATCAAAGCACAGCCTGAATTTAACAGAATATGAAGTATGTCACAGTCTGTATCACATTTCTGATATCTTTCTGGAAAGTTCCTACATAAACCATCATCCAATATGTAGCTTTATAATCAACTGTTTCCATTTATACTTATACTTCTGTGCAATTTATACCATACAAGAGTCTGCATTTATCATAGAAGGCATTCTGAAAATCATTTCAAAGACAAAGTGTGTTTTACAGCACAATCTTTGTACAACATTAGTTTAGTACAATTCCAGTAAAATTACCACAAACCTAAAAATCATGCAAGTAGAAATCTTGCAATGATTTTACATTTCTAGCCTCCTCCCAGGCGTTTGTCATTCCTTCTCATTTTTCTACACAATTTAAGCTTTTATTTTCAAATGCAATTTTCCACCCAAGCTAGCTTACTTCTAAATACAACCTTCTAAGCATGAATCAATGCATTGCTCACTTACTGACTCTTCTTCTCACAGCGAGTCAGGACTACAGGCTATGTTCAAACACTGTTCCAATCTAACCTCCTGCCTAAACAGTTTTGAACCAAACCCCACAGTTTGTTCAGCATCTGAACCACTGACATTCTCTTTAAACAAATCCTTCCTCACCTTTGAGGCTGCCGTCTTGCAGCATTTGTCTGTGCTGGTCAAGAGCCTGCCAACACAGCTGAGCTTCCAGGCTCCTCCCAGCCCTTCTGAACAACCAAGGTACCACCACCTCCTTTGCAGCATCTGACATAAACCCTAAGTCAAATCGTACCTAAATCATGAAGCACGTGTTAGTAGGTGGCTTAGCATTTCATTCCTATACTTGTGGGATGCATGTTTGCCAGCAACATGCATCTCACAGTGATGGTTTCTTGCATACTAGCTGCAAGTATTTTTTTGTATTACTTAGAATAAAAACACTGGGAATAGGAAGAGAATATGCAACCAGACCTGGACATAAATCTAGATAAAAGCCAGTCTTAGTACTACATGAATCTGTCATTCATCTACTGAGCAATAAAATGCAGATACACTTAAGATACAAGCCTTTTATAAATTAAAAAAAAAAAAAGCCTTTTAATTACAACAACAACAAAATCTGCAACTTCAGCAGGAAAAGCATCCCGAAAAAGTCAACCTAATTTCAAAGCTCTCATACAAGGTTACGAAAAGGAACAAAGACCTACATACGAAATCTCACAGGATGCTCATGGTTTCCTTTGTCTAAGGAGGTCACGAGGGAGAAGTAGCAGGAACACACACCCCAGTGCAAAGCTATTGGAGAAAGCAAACTTTATGGGAGTCAGTAATTTTGCACACCTTGAAGCACTGGTTGTGAGTTCGCTCGTTCCAAGATGCCCACTTTTTAAGCTAATAAAAGCACGATAGAAATAGGAATGTGGTTACCGAAAGGCAAGGTCATAACTATAAAGCTGAAACAACACAACTAAGTGCAGAAAGTCTAAGCAGGCTGGAGACCGCTGCACAATGGTCCTTATGGCCACCGCTGTCAGCCCCTCGCATGAGGGCAGGCTCCTGCTGAACAGGGAGCTGTTTTAGTGCGTACTGAATCTTATAAAAATTCATGTTTCAGCACTGCTAAGTTTACATAAAATATTGAAAAGACTACAATTAAAAGCCGCTAGTGAGAGGAACATATGTGTTTTAACTATGCGCGCTACTTTTAGTTACCTTTCTGAGGAGATCAAAATTAAGCAGCTTTGCTTTCATCCCACTCACACCCTCCCACTACAAAGTCTGTCTGAGCAAATCCTCCTGCTACAGACGTCAAAACAGGGCATAAGTATTACAGCGACTTATTGCCAAAACGCGTTGGTTTAATATCCCATTATTATTGTAATTCTGGCACAATAACTTATTTTACGTGACAGCTTTTGCAGTTAGTCAGGGATAGATCCTCTTACTCTGGAGTTTCTTCATCCGCACAGAAGTGCATTTGCTGAACGTGTAAAAGAGTAAATGTAGGAGCAGAGCGAGACGAGATGCTCCTCGCAGGCCCCAACGCCAGACAAAACAAAGTCTGATCAGGGCATCGCGCACACGCTTCCTACCCTGTCGCTGCTGCTGTCCCAGCCCTCACCTAGAGCGATCGGACCAGAAATTCAGGTCACAGCATTGTCGGAACGCGTTGCTTAACCGCTCACTTTCTGTCATTTTCAACAAAACACTTTCACAGACGTATTTTTTTTTGGTGGGAGGGCCAAGGAGCCCCCCGTGTGGGAACACGACGAAACGAGGAGCGACCCATGCACGCAGGAGCCCGTTCGTGCCCCAGGGCTCGGGGCTGCTCTCGGGGAGGCTGCAATGCAGAAGCACGCCACGAAGCCTGCTCGGGGCTGTACAGTCACCTGGGTTAAGGCACGACCGAGGACACGGCTCGCTATCGAACACGCTGAACACAACCAACGAAAAAAAAAAAAAAAAGAGAGAGAGAGAGAGAGAGAGAGAAACCCGCACAAGTTCCTCGCCCCCCTCCCGTTCCCGGGACAGCGGAGCCGCCCGGGCCCCCCTTCCCGCAAGCCCCCCCCCCCCCCCCCCGACCTGCCCGCGGTGCCACCGCCTCCTCTTCCTCCTCCTCCTCGTCCCGGGGCCGGAGCCGCTGCCCGCCGCCACGCCACGGCTGGGGCTGGGCAGCCCGCCCAGCGCCCCGGCTCCGCCGAGCACCGCCCTCTGTGGGGCTGCCCCCGCCCCGTCCCTCCTCCGCCGGGGCGGCCCCGACACGAGGAGCCCGCCAGGCCTCTCCCCGCCAGGCCCGGCCCCGTGCGGCTCCCCCCGGCCGGGGCCCGAGGAGGTGGTCCCGCGGCGCGGAGCCTGAGGCAGGCGGGCGAAATGGCCGCTGCCCGCCCCGCGCGGCTGGCAGGCGGCGTGGCGCCGCGTCCCCGTCACAGGAGAGCTGAGTGGATGCCAGTAAGGAGATAAACGAGTGCCGTGGTGTAGTTAGAGCGAGGGAAGGCTTTTCAGAACTCACCGAGTGTTCGCCAGGATTTGCTGCCAGCGAAGACAGCTCCCTGCTAATCAGTCTTTCCCCTCCCAGACACAGATTGTCCGCCAGGAGGGGTGCTCATTTAATCCCACAGGCTATGACCGTCTTTCCAATACACCAACGTTTCGTCTGCGCCTACAACAGATCCTGAAATGAACGGTACAGATGCAGGGAATGCCCGAATGTATGCATTATGCTCCCCCAGACACACACATGCTGGGGTTTTTGTCACGTCCAGAGGCCAGCGCAGCGAGCAGGTGGGCCACACGCTGCTGCGGACCCCAGTGCCCCCCAGGTACCACCGCTTATCCGCCTGGCCTCCGCTCCTGGGTCGCAGTGACCTGCTGTCACGGCCCTGTCCACACAGGCACGAGGCCAGATTTGCTCTTTGATACCGCACACCAACAGTCAACATGCCTAGCAAGGAGACTGGGCACGTTTTTTCCAGCTGGACTGGTGCATCTGCCTGGCTGGTGTGGCTGCAGCTGGTTGTGCACCGAGGTTCTCCACCTCCCTGCCTACTTGGAAAGGATGCAGGAATTCAGGCAGTTTTGACACCCAGACCGCACAGCGCTGCAGGAACTGACCTGCAGCTGGACGGCCACAAGACCAGCGCCTTTACCTACTGCTGCCCTTTACAAACCATACCCAGAGCCGCGCAGCAGCACAGCAGCGGCCTGCCAACCAGCAGCCGCACAGCACACACACAGAAGCTGCCGTTCCTTCCAGCCAGCAGCATCACATCAGCTTAGAGCTAATCCATCATCATGGCTTTTTTTTTTTTTTTTTGAATAAAACAAGTGCCAACCATCTGAACAAAACTTTTACAGAAGAGTAGAAGAGAAATTACGGCCCCCTAGATGCAGAGCAATGAGATTTCCAACTACCATTCACTAGATCACTTTAGGGCATTGCAGGATTGCAAAATGCCCAATATTACCACAAAGAAATTTGACCTTCTTTACCCAGAAAGCAGAGTACATGCTTTACAGAAAAATCATCTCCATATGGAAACAATGATTTATGATGACAGCAAATGCTTGCCACTACAGTTGTATTTCCACCACCATCCAGAACAAAGTGCAATTCACAAAGGATTTGAAATTTAGAAACTGTCAATCTGTTTTCCTTGCAACAAAAGGATTTCATTTTCTTCACAGAACATTTTTGCTTTGGAGAATAAAATAGAGTCGTCTATATATACAAAATAAATTAAATTTGCCAGATATTATGTTATTTATGATATAAAAGACTATATGTACTCGAAGTTGCTAATATCTTGAAAGTTTCTCTGCAGAAATTCCATACCCTTGGATTTTATGAGGATGAAAGTAGAGGAGAAACTGAATACTCAGGACAGAGCAACTGCAACTGCTATCTTTGGAGTAGGCTTGGGGTTATGCACAGTCCCGCCATATCACTTCACCTGATATTCTGGCCTACTGGATCTACTTTCTCTACACGTAGTATTATAAATCCATAAGACTTTGAATAGTGTGAATACTATTTCGTATCATCAGAATTTGTTCTTTTACAAAGATCTTAAGGTACCCTTACAGTAGAGTGAATTAACTATGAATTAACAAAACAAAACCAAAAAAAGGTGCATTAACCAAACTGCAGCTGTGAGCATGTATGGACACAACCTGCGAGCTCGCTAACATCCACAACTGCATGTGGTCAAAATATGGCAGTGGCACTCTCTGACCTCAACCCCAAGAGGTAAATTGACAGCCTGAATTACAGAGGATAGGTCACAGTGAAATGCATCCCCATCATCTAAGGGGGACAGTACTAATTTTATGGTTTACTTAAATTTTAAAGCTCCTGATCCTAATTCTCCTAAAATACTGCAGGATGAAGTATATTCCAACTACTTTGTTTGCCTATGGCCCATATCACCTTATTGTCTATTTCATGAGCTTCTCTTCGTCCATGTTACCACCAGAGACAAGGATTAGAAACAGGCATGGGAAAACAGACCCCTTTTCCACAGATACAATTGTGAACAAGGCATAACATATAAAGATTTAAGCAATGCATACAAAAATTAAAAGGAAGTCTGTTAAGAGGTTAAAAAAAGCATCCCTCCCCCACCCAGTCCAAGTAGGATTATCAGGCTTTTTACACTGATTACAGGTGTTTCCAGCCTCTTCCCAAGACAGAATTCACAAAGAACTCTGTTGAAAAATCCTCTTCGGTCTTTTAGCAAGGGCGTCAGAAGAGGAGATAAGCATGAGGATTCCTTCTCTGGTAAACTTTCTGTATTACAGTGCTGATTTTCAGTGGATATCCAAAAGAATAGGTGAAGAGAAAGCTAATGGCTGCATCTCAGCTAGAAATCTATCCCTATAGCTTCATCATCTTGGCTGTCCTTAGGAAAGATGCCTCCGTAGATGACATTTTAGCACATTAAGACGGGGTGATCACAGTATGCTCGAATTTTAGCAGTATATAAATAAGTGACATTTTCAAAGTGCAACATTGAATTTCATGCAATTTAAAAAGGAAAGTGTAAACATAAGTGATACTCATCCCAGAATCATTTCACCATAACTGCGTGTTTAAAGCATACCAGATTGGATTTTTTTTCTGATGTACCTCATATCCAAGATTTGTGTTTTAGGTTTCCTAGCATGATGCAAAGAACACTGCAAATTAAATAACAAAGTTTAATGAGAAATGACTGATTCATGGCACTGTTCTAATTAAAATCACAAACAGGAAGTTGGCTTGTTCTTAGAAATCACTCAAGCAATTGTACTTGTCCAAAGCTTTCATTCTGTGTGTCACTCGCTTTAGGTCTGCGATGCAGGCGCAGTTTAGTAGTGCCGCTTGATAATGATTAGCAAGAAACCTGAGATGGAGCTTACGTATATCCAATATTTATTTCTAATACAGAAACCAGGTAAACTAAGAAGGAAAGAAATGGAGGAAAAGTGTCCCTCATGTGCCAACATTGTTTGTTCTAGCAACAGGTTTCAAAGCAAGATACTTCAAGTCTTACAGGATTATCTTGTGCTTGGTTTTGTTTTTTTGCCTTTTTTTTTTTTTTTTTTAAAACCGTTAATCACCTCTGCCTTCATTCATTCCTGGGCATTTCTGACCTATCATTAAATTACCATTCATATATTAAAATCGTTGCGATAGAATCTTTAAAAAAAACAGGAAAGCTTTAATTCCTTCTTGGAACCAGAATCCTCCCTGCTACAGCTATCCCCATTCTTCCAATCTAGACACTGCTGGCATGCTATTGCTTTTCACATTCATGTGATTGTAACAGGAGTTCAGCTTGTGTCCTGTGTTTGTGCCCCTACCATAATGTTTCATAAGGCACCTTCACTCAGAGATCTGCTATGACTGAATTCAGCCGCCAACATCTACCAGAGGCAGAGTGTGTTAAAACTTCAGTTTTGGTCTCACATCCTGATAGCACTGAGTGGGAAGAGAGAGAGGCATGCCTGCGCTCTACAGACAAGTTTGCAGTCAGTTTTGCTCATAAAAGAGGGCTTCTGCCACTTCGAAGCTACAGTACATTTGAACCGTGAGAGAATATTTTATCTGAAGTAGTATTTGAATAGGGTATTTCAGTTCTGGTTTTACTGCTGCACTGTAGTAGTTTGAGGCTCTATATTTAAAAAATAAAATAAAATGAACAAACACGAGAGTTTCAGCAGTCTGAATCTTTCCTTCAGTTCCATTGTTTGACTATGGCTGTGGCTGCATTTCTCAGCTACATTCCTGAATACTTTACAAAGTCCTTACTCTCCATCTAGCAAAAGGTCACTTCTGACAATACCCAGTTCTTTAAGGAAGTACAATTCTCAGTTTGCTAATTACAGACTGAGATGCCTTGTGTCTCATTCCTACTGCTTTTAAGTATTTTAAGAAACTGCTGGTAGTTCTGGGAAGAAAACCATTTGAAAACAGTTATTTATGCCTGCTTTTTGCCACCACATATCTGAAATCCGATGTCATCTCTTTTGGCTTCTTTGTGCGTGTTTCTGCATCATTCCAAGTGCCACGTGACATATCTACCCCATGCCTGAACAAACTTATCCCTGGTTTTACAGTTCTGAATGCCTTGATGACTCATGTATATTTTAATGTTTTATTTCTATAACCTCCTGGGGATGCCAGCATTCTTACCCATTAAATTACCTCAGTCTGAGTCTCATCAGATCTTTAGGAATCTTTTAATAATGTCATAACCATTGGTCTGGATACGGTGCCAAAGTGACTCACCCACATTTCTGTAACTGCTCTATTGCATTACAGCAGCTTTGGTTTTCTTTAGAGACTGCCTATTATCTTATTCCTCAGCATTTCTACATATATGGCTTTACAGCACGTAAATTATCTCTGCAGGGGGTCACTCAATTCAGCCCTCAAACATGCCGTTTGGCGGGATATTGTGCTCATGTTAAATGTGATGTTTTCATCTCTTACTCTCAGGCTTAACTTCGTGATAATAACGTCACACTCAGCCTCACCAGTTTCAGCAGTAATCAAGCAATCAGAAATTACAGTACATACTAGGAATATTATCATGTATTGCATTATTTTTTCTGCTAGTCTTTAACAGGTTGACTAAACCCCAAATAATAATTACAAATTCTACATTGCTTCTAGGTGGTGTTAGACACAGCAGAAGATTCCTTATCAGACTGTATTTGACAATATTCTCCTTTCCTCTGTATAGCATCATAAAGAAAGCATTTTTTATTATTTTTCAGAGTGAATGGGAGTCTGCTGTTTGCACATGGCTCTAACCTCCTGGAGTATAAACATATACATAATATATACTAGCAAATGACTAGGTGGATTTAGTCCAGATGACTTAGTTGCAGGATTTTCAAAAATAGATCAGGACCTCTGAACAAATACAGCTTCAACAGTTATTTTGGCCCATTACATTACTCTTCCTTCCTTTTCTATGCCCCACTGTCATGCAGCTGGGCACGTACCAATCATGGGATTAAAATATAAGCATTTTGTCCCGGCAGGTTTGCATCTTATCTCAGTAGGACCCTGCGTGGTCACAAGAGGTTGTCAGGGCATGTCAAAGTAACATTGACCATTTAATCACGTCTTTTGACAACAATACAGTCAGCTACCTACCAGAGATAGTTTTAGTGCTCACGGGATAAGTATCACCAAATGGCAATATTGCACACATCATATTCCAATTGTGCTTTTTCTAAGTGTGGAAACATGGTGTCACATTTTGAAGAAAAAAAATTCTTGTCTCTTCTTTATGGAGAAAATTCTGCAAGCAGCAGAAACCACAACTTGTATTTGGGGCTGAACTTTTTAAAAGAGGAAGTTCTCATGGGACCACACTCATGGAAGAATGTGCACAATATAAATAGACTGTAAGTACATTAAGAAAACACACGCATTATGCATTGCTGATTTCTCCCCCCAAAACCAAACACCTGTTTCCACTTTGCAGAGGTTCGACAATCTTCTTTGTAGCCAAATTGCTTCAGCATTGACATGTTAGCAGAAGACACAGCATGAGAACCACAGATCTCATTGCACTCAGTGCCACTAGAAAGAAAGCTAAAATGACTTTTGTTGTTGGGTTTTTGGTGGTGTGGTTTTTTTTTTTTTGGCATAATATCTTATGACACATCATACATCAGTTCAGATCAAAGCGCTCCTGTTCATAATTCATTTTGAAGTAGTTTTAAATAAGATCTTACAGTCATTTGAGAGCAGAAACAAGTGACACAGACTCTAGGTTTTGTTATACCCTAAAATCTCTTTAAGGAGTATTGATCACAATGATAACCAGTTATTCTTTTAATAGATTTCTACCTGAGTGTTATTCTGAATACCCATCTTAAATTTGAATATCCCATATCATGAGACTTGACAGACAACTACTTGCAGAACGGCTTTAAAGCAAAATTAAACGTTAAGAACCTTTGCTCTTAAATCACCCTGCCCTGCCTCGTGGATTAGTAGCCAGCAAAGTAGGGCTGTGAGACAGAAGCAGCCTCGGAGACAGCACCCACCTCTGCCACTCTGGTACGTCTTCTATTTGGCTGGCTCATCATTTCACCTATTTGAAGCTCCATTTGGTAATTTTCCACCAGGATTAGCTTCTGAAAAGAAACCCTACAGAGAGCTTAGAATAGCCCTCCAGAACACAGGTCTCAGATTGTCTGGATATGTATCATTGGTTTTATTTACATTTCACACAGCTCAGATGAAAGTACAAATGCCCAAAAAGGCAGCAGGTGCATAGATAAAGCAAAGGCCTCAAAAAAACAACCTTTAAAATAACTGCATACATACACAACTACTCTCCAGTGTCATTTCTGATCCCAAACAGCTCCTTGTGTCTCTCTGGAATAAGGCAAGCCATTATTACAGCACTTAATTGGTTCTGTGGGTAACCAAGTCCAGCTGCTCTGCCTAGCAAAGCAGCACAGCTGCCTTCTCTCAGTCCAGAGGAGCTGGAGGCTGGAGGGAAGGGGGGACGAGGAGGAAAAAAAAAAGAAAAAGGAAAGCACACACCACTTCAAGAGCTCCATTCCCAGGGTCTCACAAACCTGACTAGAATCTGGATTGGAATTTTAAACAGATCCCTCAGAAGCAGCAATCGGCTTCCTAGGCAACCAGGGTGGCTGCATCCACGCGCTGTTTACGTGGAGATAGGAAGGGCTGGGAGTGGAGTATATGTAAAATTGCCCTTACACACTCACGGGAGGGTTTCCTCGTTCATAAACATTCTTGCTGCAAGATATGATTTTAGTTAAATTCAGACTCGACTTGCCAAAGTGGTGAGCAGTAAAATTATTCAGAGTGACAGCTTTTAGCCTTCTGCTGCTGGGTGAGTTGGGACCAGATGCCAGCAAAACTGTTTTTTAAGTATCTGAATGCTTTCCCGTGCCTGAGGAACTCCCAAATACCTTGCTGGTGAAGATTTCTGACACTTCTGGTAAGCAGAACTAAAAAATTACTCCACAAAGCTGGGTGAATTTTAAGCATATTATATTATTTTTTGTTGTATTTAGTTCACAGGGAAATTGCCAACTTTAAAAGTCTAATTAGGGAAGTCCACCCAGGCAAAAAGCTCTCTGCATTGAAATTATCATTATCAACTTCCCTATTACTCTATTCACTCATAGGCTTCAAACCTGCTTACGAGGGGCCCCACCCAGAGGTGAGAAGGGATGGCTGTGCCAAGTCATTTTCTTCTTAAAACCAACCCCAGGAGTCACCAAACAGTAAATATCCACATCCCATATTACTGTTTGTTGGTTTTGTGTTTTTTTTTTCCTCCCCTCCCCCCACCCCCCCCCCACCAGGAAAAAAAATGGGAAATGCCATGGAATGGATACACATACAGAAGCTCATCATGACATATAAATATGATTCATACCGTACTCGTTTTCACCATGGAGGCAAACAGTTCATACCTAACAAGACACATCAATGTCCTCAGCCTGTAACCAGTAACACTGGTCTGCTTTAAAGCCAGCAGGTACAGCTGCGTTTGGCATACTGACCCAGTGCTCCACCAGGAAATAACGTACATAGAAATTCAGCTAACAGGGATGGGTGTAGTTGAAACAACATTGAAATAAAAATATTGAGACATTGTTACATTAAATATGAACCTAATAATTTTGAAAATTGAGTAGTTTATCTTCATATTTCTGTAAACGAATCAATTGGCTGAGAATGCAAGACGTGTATAGCCTGGACCTGTCTCCTTGTTTCAGTAAGGACAAATAGTACTGTAAGGCCCACCTTTCCAAACTGTTAATCCTTGCATCTTAAAATTAACACTGACTGATATATTTTGAAACCGCAGAAGGCTTCTCCCACACAAATACATGCACATACTACTGTATCATATGAGCTTTCAGTAGGAACACATACAATTGCTCCAAGGCAGGAATAGTAACGCACTAAGGAGATATAATGCCAGTTGCTTCAATATAATTTATTTCTAACTGTATTTAACATTCATGTCAGGAATACACCTCATTTTTAGGGTTCAGTTCTGCAGACGAATCATACACATTTATGCTAGAGTCTCCTTTGCTATTAATGCATAGAAGACACTTCCCCAGCGTTGTAGGAGTAAATAAGAAATTGAACAGAACGTAGGAAGTGAGTGACTTGTGTAACGTTGTCTCTGAGCGGCAGAGGAAAAACAGTCAGCATGGCTAAGCTAGGCTTCTCCATTTCTATTTGCATATAGCACGAGCATTTCAAGCATTCATTTTCTCCTCACTACTTGAAGTTTGCCAAGTGAACAAAACCAGTACTAACCTCAAGAGTAGCTCCAACCCTAGGAGAACTTGCTTTCAGATGAAAAAACACTGTATTTTGGCTTTTGATTCAATCTGGATTACAGGTTGCACAGCCCCCTGTGAACAATGATAAACAGGCAAAAGAGTGTATTCTGAGATCTAGGTAAGGAAATTGTGATTTCAATGCTGCCTCATTCCTTTCAGATCATTCAAGCATCTCCTGTTCTTACAGATCTTCACCTGGTACACTCTGGAAAGAAAACAAAACACACACGAAAACAAAACAACAACCCCACAAAAACATTCTCTTCCTTACCTACATACTCTTTGGCCAATCAGTTTCTAATCCTCCCCTTGCCTTCCCTCCCCCCCCCGGACCAGAGTATTTTGCTTTTCTGCATACAGTTCTCAGATAATACACAGCTGAAGTTTCAGTGATTGAAGCCAGAGCTTCATCAGAATTAGGTTTTGATAATATAATTGAAACAGAACAGAAATTGTGAAATACATAACAGGTGAAAATAACCATGCACATAGGTGCATGAACTTCTAGCAAAGAATTTCTAGATCACAGTAAGCTTACTTACTTAGACCAGAGTGATCTGCACCACGCAGGCAACTCACAATGTCTGTGAAACTATGAAGAGTGGCCCTCCGAAAATATCATTTGGTAGCACTTCTTAGATGGGGGCGGGAGGGTTAGTTCCACTACCTTCAGTGGAGTTACTGAACATTTAAAGCTATATGAATATCAAACTTATCCTACACTTTTAAAATGCTAGAGTCGAGTACCTCTGATACCGACAATTTCATTTGGTGCATGCCCCACTCACACTGCTGCTAAACTGCAGGTGCATGCTGCTGGGCAGGGAGCAGTAACAGCCAGGGGCATCCCCAGAGTATCCGAGCAATGGGAGAAGCACAGACCCAAAGATGGGGACCAGGTTTGACTAACAGCCCAAAACTTCATGGTAAGGTCATGGTAAGGAGGCAGGTCTTACACTTGGGTGGGGACACCAGGTGAGGCTGGTCAGGATCATTAAGGCCTGTTAGTGGCCTCAGGGCCCTATCACATACTTCCTTCCCATATGAACCTCTGGAAATGTCCCTTGTCTACAGCCATGTCCAGTGGTACCTTCCTCAGTGAACAGGGCCCTGTATTAATCAGTTCTTTAAATATTCTACAAATAGCATTGCTGGCTCTCAACAGTCAGCTCTCAGGAGATTTCCACCTTTAGTTCAGATAGGTGTGAAGAATGGCAAACATAAAAGGTCACAATAGTATGCTGAAATGCTCTAGTGTGTCACAAGAACGTCTTCCCACAGCTGAGGATCCAGTGTATGTAACGGGGTGGCAATAAAATCTACTTCAGTGTGTCTGAGGAATGCTTGATAAAACCTGTAAGTTTTGAAGTGCTCTGTAAAATGATAGATGCTAAAAAGGCCACTAGGAGATTACCCTTTGTTGCATATATCATAAAGGGAAATGTAATACTTTCATTTTTAGTATACTAAAGGCAGCATTTTTTTTTTTTTTAGGTTAAAAGAATGAATAACAGGCCAAATGATGGTCCTAGAGGTCAATGATATCTAGCATGAATACAGAGTGGGTCAGCGTTTAGTGCTCACGAAGAGTGACTGTCAGTATAAATCATTTGTCATTGTCATTCCGGAAACCCATATATTTTCAGAAAAAAATGTGACTTCTTTGTCTTGTTAGTTTTTGCATACAGCTAACTGGCATGTTTCAAGGACAGCACAAGATGAAGAAAAGATGGGAAGATACTGAGACAGGAATGCAAGAGAGACAAATGAGTTGTGTGCTGTCTGATGATTAAAAAAAAGAGACCATTTGATAATAGTCACCACAGAGAACAGCCAAATAACACAAATTGTATGCATGAGCATCATATTGCCCATAATGAAAAGAACCAACCAAGCTACGGCCCAAATGCTTATTAGCTCAAGTACGTGTCTGAAAGCAAACATTCATATGAATGGAGCTGTCAGTAACAAACTGATTAATCCCTCAGTCCCAAATGAAGAGTGACCCAGCTGCAGCAGCCTTAATAGCTTCATCTTCAGATAAAGGAGAGACAGCAATAATGTTACTGCTGCTATCTGCAAAAAAACACAGGCCTCCTTAAATGTGAGTTTGGAATCATACCTGAAGGCTCACAGGTCCTGCCTAGGCATCAAGGCCTGAGGGATCCCCCAGACTGCTGCTGTACATGTAGCTCTCCACGGAATACGTGCCATGGAGCTTACCAGCCAGCCAGCCAGGCAGAGCATGTTGCTCTTAACTCTGTCGCTTGTTCACAGGTCTACAAACATCTCCAAGCTCAGAACCTCCTCTCCGTGTCTGTGCTGTGGCAGAACTGGGATTTGGATCTGTATCCTGGCACCGAACATTTATACACATCGTGAGCTGCAGCTTGCGCGCAGAGAAAATAGAGCAACTTGCTTCTCTCTCACTGACAGCCATTAGAGTGACTTCTCAGGGCTTTTACACCTGCAGGAAACCAGGGGGCAATTTTCCTGACAGCCTTCCAGTGAATTGAGTTTTCTATTTTGAGACTTTCATTACCCTTCCCCCATTTCCAATAGTCTGATATTCCTCTCCAGAAACTGGAAAATAGTATCAGCTTCTGAAATTTGTCCTTTTTTTTTTTTTTTTTTGTTAAAACTGATGTTCTAATATTGAATTTGAAATTGAAATTGAAATGCCATTTAAGTCATTTTTTCCCTGTAAGCCATGACAGTCTTAGTAGATTCTCAGAGCATTTAAAGTAGCATATATTGGTTGTGCTTATTTTTCAGGCTTACAGTAAGTACTCTGCCATCTCTCCAGTGACCTCAGTGGGTTTATTTTGGGTTTACATCAGCAGAAGGGAATTACCCCTTTTTAGAAGTCAGTTAACAAGGAATGCATCCCACAGCCAAGCGCAAGTTCTGAATGAGGAAAGCATTCTTATATTTCATACATACTTGATTTCCACTGCACTGCTGCTAATGTTAGGTACGTGTTTAAAGACTATTTACAAAACAAATTTCCTCTAAATTGGCACAGATACAAAGCACGAGGCTCTTCAGTTCTGCTCTCAGCTACACTGGAGTCAGATTTACTCCACCTCTGTGCATGAGAAGTAAAACCATGCCAAATGGGAATTACGAAGATGAGCTGAGGTATCCCAAAGAAACAACTGCAAACAGACAGGCCGACCATGTCAGGTTACCCAGGTAAAACCTGTTAAGGCTTTATGACCCTTTAGGGGGTAATCGTGTGCAACTGGGAAAAAGGACAACTAAAACCAGACCTACACAGGATGTGGTATGAAACACAAATGCTTTTTCTTTTCCTGGCTGCCTGTAATTTAAAAAGTAAAACCATTGCATAGGTCTCAGACAGGCTTATGGGTTAAACATTCTGTGAATAAGGGGAGACTATACTGATTGTATGTGCTTGTTTATTGAATATTTTGCACATGAGGAGCAAATGCTTGTTTCTTAACAGATTATAGAACAACCTGTGTTTCTCTAAGAGTACTATTTCTAACGCTTAAAGGCCCCTATTTATAATGCACTGAAAGTACTTTTTCTCTTGGATTTTTCTACTCTGTCAAATCAGAAATCTCCCGCAGAGGAGAAAATATTTGATTGCAGACTTTTAGTAAGCCTTCAAGCTCCTATAGTGAATGATTTGCTGATTAAATGTAGTCACCTTCAGCCTCCTAATGGCTGTCTCACTGAAGATGGTAACTAGGTAGAAGAATTGGCAAAATATGTATTTTCTGTAAAAATCTACAACCAGCAGTCTTGGGCATATTTTTTCCCCTCTCTCATGTAATTACTTACTCTTATAACAAATGTGCAGTTCATAGTCCAGTCAGCGTAAGGTTCGGTGGACTTTAGGGCCTTGTGATACTGGCTCTGATAATGTAATGTTTTAAAATCTAATTTATCACAACACAGCAGGCGTTACTGCAGTAAGGCCTGTTTAGTTCTCAGCCAATTGATGGGCGGGGTATTAAAGCACATATAGATGAGAAAGCTAATTTAACACTCTGGATGCTTAAACAAATAAGCTTATTAAAAGAGATAAGCAATTTCATGTCATTTTCCTGCTGCTGAGAAATGCAAAATGTCAGTTTTCCTCTTTTGCAGTTTAGTTTAAAGCTAAACATTTCAGTTCTAAACAAAAGGAGGTGGGTAAACAAGTGCCTTTGAGGACAGGAGGAAAACATTGCTATTCTTCGTAATAAATGTCCCAAAGATCAAAAGCAGAATACTCTGTATTGTATCTATGATACCGGTGTCTCTGCGATGCACAAAGGGATGGCACACAGGCTCACACAAGTTTGACTGTAGCAAAGTAGCAGGAATCCCAGGGGCGTTCCCATGGAGCTTTCATTAGAAATGAAGACTCATGGTGTATTTAATCTCATCCCCTGAAAGACTTTGCTATGTGTCAATTGAGAGCAGCGCATAAAGACTAGAATAGCAGTCTGGCAAAGTGGTTTTAAAGTTGCACAATTTAGTGTAAACCAGTATTTAACAACCCTCACCCCTCCAAAAGAAAAAAAAAATCATAAGAAATGTGGAAGAAAAAATAGACTTCAATCCACCAAATATAAAGAATCTGAATTGTGACTCCTCTGCTTTTCCGCAGTGTGTCATTGTTACTACAGGACCGGCCCCCATTAGAATTGCAGTCCATATGTCGGGTGTGATTTGTACTGTTTTTGCCCCTGAAGTCAACTGAATGTAGACACAAAGGAATTCATTAGTGAGCACCCTGATAAAACAGGGATGAAACTTCAAGCTCAAATAAGCTAAAAGAGTATATTGTATATTGAGGAATTTCTTCCCTGAAGATGAAGAGACAGCTTCATTGCCTGTCTGCTGTCAAAAGTCTGAAAATGCTCAGGTCAGACAGATCTGCCCACAAGGTTATTGCCTTAGTTGTATGATCCCAGGTAATGCTTCTGAAACATGTCCTACAAATTTTCTCTCAAAAAAAAGCAGCGTAACAAAAGATTGTGCTTAGTATTTCAGCCTTACCTCTAATTATTTCAGTTTCTTATTGCATGTTTCTTTCTTTTGATATAGGTTACATGTATAGCTGAGAAATTTTTATGTTCATCAGAAGCCTGTGGGGTTAGCAAACTCCCCATACCTATGTCCCCTTGCAAAGCTTTATCTTCAGGTAATTGGTGACGGGATAAAGAGCAGAAATGCCACTCAGCATCAAATATGGACCAATTTGACTACTTTAGGTTAAAGAGTTGTATAAGAAAAGAATTGAACTCTGTCCTTTCCTTCATTTTTCAAACTTAAACTTTTAACACATTACTTTGCCTGGTGCGATACAAACTTTTAACTTGAGGCTTTTCATATACAAGTGATGGCAAACTTCAGCTGTAATAATTGCTTTCTCTTCTTTGCTAAAGCTAGTGACAGAAGGCCCATACACAACAATGCTTATATTAAAATGCAGTGTAAATTATATTTTTTTCTTTCAGGCTAGTGATTCTTGTTAGTCTGGCAAGCAAATATTTCAGCATCAACCAGTGATTCTGTCTGTGAGAATAACTCTTAAAAGTTCCTAAAGTGTTCACAATGGTGTAAAATTCTCTGCTTTCAGTTTTACTTCTTACTTTTTGTCTTTTGTTTTCCTTCATAAGACAGTGGTTTAAAGATTCAATTTTTATTACTGATTACAAATATATTTTGTTTTCAGTCCACTGCTGCATTTTATTTTGATAGCCATTTCAATTATCTCCAGATGGATTCTGTTAAAATGTTTTCAATTGTACACACTGTTTAAAAAAACATAAATGTGTGGAGTATGAGAAATCATTATTGGAAAGAGTTCTGTATCTTTTCTTCCTGAGATTTTTTTCACTCTCTAAAATAATACTTCACATTTAACTGTGCTGGGTTTTTTTGTTTGTTTGTTTGTTTTGTTTTCTACATATTAAAGTTCCTGTTAAAATACCTCCTTTCTTCTAACTTTGTGGAGTGGATTATGAGCCCAATCAAGTAAGTGTAAAACTGTTTCCCCCTCAAAGAACTGAATTTACTGTTAACAGATAATAGAAAACAACATAATTTGGTGGTGACCTATTTTATTTTTTCCCAGTATAAAGATTTTCCTGGAGCTTTAGCAAAAATTGTCCTCTCTGCTTTGGATTTTCTTCATCTAGTTTTGGTAGTAGTCTATAAAATTTTTATAATTTTATAACATTTACAGAAACAGAACCTTCATATAGAGTCAATAATATCATGTTGCTTAAAACATTAAATTAACTAAGTTGTAGGTTTCTTTTTTTTTTATTCAGTGCACTGACTTCTAAAACTGTTCCAGTCCTAGATCACTAGCCTGGGCAGAGTGTCTTACTTGGGCAGCAGATTTCCTTCTGGGACTTCCACTAACAGCTCTTCATGATGCTGTAATGCCCACCCTTCAATGTTTTGCCAAGTTTGCTGTCTATACAGTTATCACCACACATCTAACAGTGAGAGTACAGAATGCTTCAGTTTTTGTATTAGTACCACTACAGGTAACACCAGCTGAGCCCAGACACTTTAGCCTCTGAGCAATCTTTGTGGGATGTATTTCTTAAGCATCAAAAACTGAGTTGCACATTCACAAAAATGGGCAGCAAGCTAACTTGGGAAATAAAAAACATCCACGTCCTACAGTGAAATACAGGGAATAAGAGAGCCTCCTCACAGTGAAGTATAGGAAACTATAATGATTTTATTGAAACCCAAGGGTTGACTGTCATGTAAGCAGTGATATGATGTGCTACCATGAATAGCATTAGCTCCTTGATGGCTATAACTGCCCATGCTTGCTTTCAGGTCATTATTTCAAAATGGCAAAACCTTCACGGCACTAAATATGCTTCTGCTTGAAGTAAGCAGAGGGAATGGAAAGAGAATTCAAGACAATCAGGACTAGTAAGTGATATGCCAAACCCAGGTCATGGTGAAAGATGTATGTTCTCCAGAAACGAGGTAATGACACTAGTACTGCTAGTAACAGCTCAGTACAGGGAGTTAAGTTCTTTAGTGTTAAGTTCCTCAGTCTTAGCCTCTGCTTCCAATTGTTGGAAATACACTTGGAAAAACTTAAATTGTGTTGTATAACCTGAATGGTGTTCCCAGAACTCTGTATTCCAACTAGATCCACCGGGAAATTGTTAGTAAAGTAATCAGTACTCTTTTTTTTTTTTTTTTTTTTCAAACTGTATCTTGACCACTCATTAAAAGTGATCTCATTACAAGTCTGAATAAGATACTTGAATTCCTCTTAGGTTTGCTGGCTTCTGACATGTTGGGAGAAATAACAACTGAGTAACACCTGAGGTAACAAAACAGACAGTTTTATGATATAAAGTGAGGTACATGACAGAAGATCTACTCACAATTTGATGCAAGAAGTTCAATTGTGCCAGAAAAATAGGTAACTTAATCAGCAGCTGTCAGGTTTCAGTAGCCATTTGTTTTATTAGTTCTGAGAACAATAAAGGAACTGCTGTGTCCTACTTCCCCAATGTGGCAAAAGACAAAAGCCCCTTAAAATCAGACATGCATCAGCTGGCTGAAGCTGAACTGTTTAACATCAAGACAGAAGCAGCCAAGCTATGTCTATACAGCAAAATAGGGTACATTGGCACTTACCTTTCTGGCTTTGCTAATGCCTGCCATGAAGATGCAAGCAAGCTCTGAGAATAGCAAGCTTTAATGTGGCTGCTGTTCCGTGCTGGAGAGAATACCACCAAATCTCTGCTGCCTTCTTACTGCTGCTAGCTAAATTAAAGTTATCACGGATATAGCAATCACACTGTCATCACTGCAACGCTTTATTACACTCTGAGAGTAGGTGCAGAGAGAAATGACCCAGTATAAACAGCCCCTATGTACTGAATACCGTCGTGAACTAGATTTGTCAAAACACAAGCCGAATGCTTTGGATTTTTGGAAATTATTTGGAAAAAAAATACACATGAGTATCACCTCAGCTTTCAGTAATTTCTATAATAAAGGACACAGAGGAAAAGATGAGATCAATTAGAAGTCCTCTTTGATAACTGCCAGTTTACACATTTGAGGCAGGACCAAAACTCAAATTGCTCAAAGCACATGCAGGGCTTTGATAGTCTCTGTTTATGCAAAGTATACCTGGCAGTCAGTAACTACTGGTGTTCCTCAGGGATCATTTCTGGGATCAGTACTGCTTAATGTCTTCATTAATGATTTGTAAGATGGGACAGAGTGCACTATCAACAGATTTGCAGACAACACAGAATTGGGAAGAGCAGTGAACATGCTGGATGTCAGGGCTGCTCTTCAGAGGGACCTGAATGAGCTAGAGAAATGGACTGACAGGAACTTCATGGAGAATGACAAAAGCAAATGCAAATTCCTACATCTGGGATGGAATGAACCCACGCAGCCCAGATGGGCTGGGGCCAACTGTCTGGGAAGAAGCTCTGCAGAATAAGATCTGAAGACCCATGTAAACATGTTCATACAAATCAGCAGGGTGCCCTGGGATCAAAGGAGGCTAGCTGCATCTTGGGCTGGATCTGTGTAGCCAGAAGGTCAAAGGAAGTGATCATTCCCTCTATTTGGCACTTGTGATTCCTCTCTGGAATACTATATCCAGTATCGGACTCTCCAGTACAAGAAAGATATTTACATACTGAAGTGAGTCCAGTGGACAGCCACCAGGATGGTCGGGGGCTGGTGAACACGATGTAAGAGGAGAGGCAGAGAAAAGTGGGCCTGCCTTAAGGCAGAAAAAGACTGAAGGCAGAAAAGACTTAAGGCAAAAAAGACCACTAGAAAAGTCTTGAGGGGAGTCCTTAATTCTCTCTACAGCTGCCTGATCAGAGGATAGAGAGAAGATGGAGCCAGATTCTTCCCAGAGTGCACAATGGTAGGATGACAGACAACAGACACAAGTTGGAACATAGGAAATAGTGTTTAGAAGTAAAGAAAATATTTTTACCATAGAAGTGATAAAATGCTGGAGGAGGCTGCCCAGGAAGTTGTGGGATCTCCCTCCTCAGAGGTATTGAAGACTTGACTGGACAAGCCCAGGCACAATCTGACCTCATTGCACCTGCTTTGAACAGGGAGTTGGACTAGATGACCTCTGGAGGTCCCATCCAACCCAAATTATTCCATGATGCTATGATTCCTAGATACAGAAAGAAATGCTACAGGGAGCTGCTGACTGCTAACCTGTATATGTCTGGAGAATAACAGGACCAAAAGCCATCTGAGCAACTGCAAACCTGTTGGTCACAGAATCACAGAACGTTTAAGGTTGGAAGGGACCTCTGTAGGTAATCTGGTCCAACCTCCCTGCTCAAGCAGGGACACCTCAAGCAGGTTGCTCAGGACCATATCTAAACAGCTTCTGAAGATCTCCAAGGAGAGACGCTCCACAACTACTCTGGGCAACCTGGTCCAGTGCTCCGCCACCCACACAAGGAAGAAGTGCTTCCTGATTGTTCTGAGGGAACCTCCTGTGTTCCAGTTTGTGCCCACTGCCTCTTGTCCTGGCACTGGGCACACTGAAAAGAGCCTGGCTCTGTTCTCTTTGCACCCTCCCTTCAGGTATTTATAGACATTGATGAGATTCCCCCGAGCCTCCTCTCCTCCAGGCTGCGCAGTCCCAGCTCTCTCAGCCTCTCCTCACAGCAGAGTTGCTTCAGGCCCTTGATCATCATGGTGGCCCTCTGCTGGAGTCTTTCCAGTATGTCCAGGTCTTTCTTGGGCTGGGGAGCCCAGAACGGGACACAGTGCTATCGATGCGGCCTCACCACTGCTGAGAAGAGGAGGGTCTATCTTCAACAGATTGAAAAACTTCTGGATGCATCTTAAAGGCAAGAAATACAGAAGACCAAATGATGAATGGACGCTGAGATAATATCCCATATCAGATTATTAGCAGCAAGTCTTTCAGATCATCCTAGTATCTTCTTTGATAAGAAATTCTTGGTAGTTGAGACCTGCTGTTTTTAAACAGCACTTTACGGTGGAAGTTTTTCAGTCTGAGGAAAACATTTAGTGAAATAAGTATAACCCAACTAGAGATCTGATGAAACTAAGGAACTGAAAATTTGTGCCAAAAAAAGAAGGCTGAAAATTGGATCTTTGTTGGTCTTTTCAAGGCCTGCAATTGGGACTACTTGTCTCTTTAATACTTAGTTTTGCCAGTGCCATTAAAAAGATGTAGGAGGTAGTATATGTCAAAGACAGGCACTGTTTCCAATAATCAGAGAGGACTGAAATAACCTACAGAATGAAATGAAAGATCTTTGGGGTGACAGCACAGAAGCTCAGTTATGTTTAATTGCACAGCATGCAAAGCCATGTATTTAAGGACTTGCAGCCAGCTGGAAATGACTAAGGAAAAAGATCTGGACAGGCTGGCAAATCACAGGCACTGTGTGGTGAGTCAAAGGGGTATGATGCAGCTGCGCAAGAAATACTACTCAACAAAAGGCTGTAATTTTTAGTGACTCTTTTGACATTTCTAGATCTCCTACCAAGAGAGACACCATGAACACTGCAGTTTTTCAGAACCAGCTTTTGTGTTTCTGGAAACCTTTTCATTTCCTATACAGAGGGCAGCAAATGAAAAATGTGTGTGTGCACAGAGGGAAAGCAATGGAAAAAGACAGGGGAAACACTGCAGAAAAAAAAAAAAAAAAGAAAAAAAAAGAAAAAAAATTAGAGGGTGTAATTTTCTGTTTGAATAAAAAGCCATTAATTCCCGAAATATATCCAAAGATTGCTTTTGAAAGTTTTTGGCAATGTCAGTTCCACTAAGTAAAGTACTGCTGCAGTAAATGATTTTAGAGGGTACAAATATAGGGATAGCAGGTGATGTCTTTCCAACTTCTCTTTCTGCAATGTTATTTCTATACTAGACCTACAGCAGAGATTCTGCATGCTTGAAATATTCAGACAATGTTGTTCATAGGCGACAAAAGCCAGAAGTAACAATTTTCTTAAACTGAATCCTATTAATAAGTTCTTTTATTCTACACTGATAGTTTCTTATTTTATTATTATATACATTATCAACTATGCTAGCAGCAGGATACAACAGTTGCAAAATACTTGTTCAGAAACACTACTGTTTTCAGCAGGGAACAATTAAGAATACATTTCAATAACATTTAGGATTCTAATGAATAAAAGATAACTCATGCAGGCAACTCAGAGGCCTGTATAATTTTCTCCATGGAGGTCAAAATGCATGATGAGTGCCTAATTCATAATGAAGCACTTTTGGGTCGTATATTTCGGTAGCAGACAAGATGTGATCAAGGTTCAGGTAACATACAGGTTTGAAATGTCATCTTTCCTGCAGGAAGCCTTCAAAAGGATGTCAGAATTCTTCAGCATAATTCACCTGAAAAGCAGAAAATACCCCTGGGAGTGTTTCAGCACTCTGCAAACAGAATGTGTATCAAAAGCAAAAACTTTACCTCTTATTCACGGAAGCACTGATTGCATTTTCCCAGCTGGATCTGAGTTGGTAAACAAGCGCTAAGCACAACTGTGCTCTCATCTCCATAGCAGCAACATAATGAAAGCAGTAAAGAATATGACCATCCAACTGACTTTCAGACCCTCCACCATACCTCTCATTCTCATGGATTGCCAGATGCAGCTATTTAGTTTTGTATTCCCAAATTGCCTTCATTTTACTTCTACTAGAAAAATAACAAAGACGGTGAAAATCTGTTTATGTGGCTCAGCCCATCCAGGCCTGCCTGTCTAGTTCGGTTTAAACTTCGCTAACTGCAGCAAGCATAGGTTCGAGCTGCATCATCTTAATCCTCTTGGAATCCACACCACAATACGGTGACAGCCCAACTAGAAATGACTCCCTGCCTCTGTTTTACTCCTCATTTCAACTGGGATTCTGCAGTTTTTGTGCTGCAGGGGGTGGGAGAAAGACTGTAGGGAGAGGAAATACCAAAGAAAGAAAGAGCAAGGGCTGTGGTTGTACAGAACAGAGGCTTTAGACAGCCAAGGTTGAAGAGAAGGGCATTTGTACCTGGATCCACACACAGTGATGACCTTAAAACTACAGATCTCAAAATTATCAGCAATTTCTAACAAACAAGGTTTGTTTGTAGGTCTGGGAGTTTTTAAATGCCTGCCTACCAGTCGTTTTGTCTGATAAAAGCAAATGCCGAAGTTCAGTTGCTTTCTTTGTGCTCTCTTGACATAGCCTCCTTCCTGTTCCCTTACACAACTCCAGCTCAGCAGTTTTCCAGCATTTTCAAAAATTGCTCTTAAAGCTTGAACCAAACCCAAAGAATATCGTCTGTTTGGACAGGATACAGCTGCCCCTCCCTACCAAGTGAGCAGACAGTAGCTCGCACTCCCTGTGAGGCACCCCGGGGGTTTCAGACTGACGGGCGCATCTGGGAGGTATCTGGGGGACCGGGCAGTGCCAGCCCTCTGATGCAGACAGACACTGCTCTGGACCAGTGCAAGGCCCGCAGAGCAAATAGGCAGCTTTGTGTGGCCCATTTTATGGCCGACAGAAAGAAAATTAGGCTTTTTTCTGCCTCTTTTTGTCCTTGTTGTGCAAAATGCTTTTCAAATCATAAATCTGCCCTCCTGACAGCCTGCTTGGTCTGTATACACGCAGAGATTGCTACTAACTAGTTTTGTTTCTGCTCCAAATTTAAATAAGCTACAACAGAACTATATTTAAGGTTGCTTTATCCTTCTACCTCTGTGCTGTTGCCAGGACTACAGAAGACAGACTGGAGTTTGGCTAGGTTGGTTCCTTTACAGATGGGCGTAATGAAAGCTCTTCTGCCCCTCTGGATACTTCTTTCCCCATCAACATAGCTCCCCTCTTAGAGAAAAACCTTTCCCTCAGCCCACTGTCATGTTATACATACATAGTTTGTTTTCCTTTGTTTTATACTTGCCATCCGATTTCTTTCTTCCTCTTTTTATGAGGGAGACTGAATTTCTATGCCTGATTCTGCAAGCTGTATCAGAAAGGTGATGACTATTTAATTCATGGGCAGTATTTTGAATTTAAGCTGATGATTTCCTGCTTCCTGGGACCTCAAAATTTCTGGAGCTAGGTGATACATTTCTAAACTTTTCAAGGTGTCATGGATTTGGAGAAAAAATTGGAAACCCTGTCAGAGCAAATCCTATGCTTAACAGCCCAAAAACAAGCCCAAATGGACCCATATGCATTAGTCTTTTAAACTCCCAATTGGCATGTTTGTTTAAAGTCATGACTCTAGGTGCTGCTCGGACATGGGAGATGTAATTAAAATAGCATTTGTAAAAGGAAAACAGAATCCTAGAAGTTGGATTCCCTTATTTTCACATTCATAAATCACATAGTTAATGCGATTTAGCTTAAGGAATATGTGGTTGCACTTTGATATCAGAGCTTTTGAGGTTGGTTTGGTGTTTATTTTTTTTTTCCAGAGCATGCATGTGGTGGAGGCTATCAGGCAATTTACGTTGCAATATCGTCTGATTGTCTGATCTCCACCAGCCAGCCTCCACAACCAGCAGCGCAGAATGGGGCAGCAGCTGGCAGCTCCAAGTTCATATTCAAAAGGCTGAGGTACACTTTGCAAGCCATCTGTGACCTTGTCTCAGAGGGACAGAAAGCATACTGGAGTGCTTTGAATTCTAATGTGTGCATTGGCTTCTCAGTGCCCTCTGCACAGGCACCCCATTTCCCTTCTCAAAGTCATTTACCTTACACTTGCAAATATAGCTAAGGATCTGTGCTAAGTCGTCACGGTACGGCTGAGGCTCAGGGCTTTGTGATATCTGGCCGTATATCTGCAACTCTCTCTTTTCCTCCCATCCTCTCAGCAGACATTTTCTTTCTCAGAAATAAGAATCTAATGAGAAAGGATGAGGAAAAAGCCGCTTTGCTGAAGATGGAGTTTGGTAGGCTCCAGAAAATATTCCCCTAGTTTCTGAGAGATGCAATACTAGCATAGATCTTGGGACATGGGATACCAGAGGCCAAGCATTACCTTACCTGATTTTTCATTAACTAGTCTAGGAAAATCACGAGCTTTGCCACTCACTGACCATTTCCTGGAGAGGTTTTCATGGGAAATTGTTACTGTTCCTGATAAATGTTCTGCAAATCAAAAACGGGGAGTGGATGGTGAAAGAAAAGGGTTCCACTGCAAGCACAATAACTACTTTAAACTTACTGTGGTGTAAACAAAGTCAGAATTCGGCCCTAAGCCTCTGTTTTAAGGATACATGTCTAAATGTCTTTCTGAAAACAGCAGTTACAGTACTCTCCAGCAAATTAGGCAACATTCCAGAGTTCTACTTGGTTTTACTGGAAACGATCCTTAATTCACAGTAAATGAAGGACTTAAAATTATGATCAAGTCAAGAGACAGAAGGTCTGAGGTGCACTTCAGAATATGGATCAATAGTCAGAAATTTTCAAAATAGACTCCTAGCTAAGAGACGGTACATATTTTCCTCATGAAATGAATGAAGTGCTGCTCTATTGGCAACCTCATTATTCACTACTTAGCAAATACGGTAATGACTTTAGGCAAATGTGAATATTGAACCAGAAAGGTCTTAGTATGACGAGCAGGAAATGAGCATCAATGACAGCTGTGTTATGCCGAAGCCCCTCAGAGGACCTACGGAATAGAAAACAGGAACTCAAAATTTGACCAAATTATTCTGCTAAAGCAGAACTTCTCTGCAAGCACGGGGGTGGAAAGTGAAGCGGAAAAACCCCCATGAAGTTCCTTGGCTTGTTTGTCATGTCTTTCTTTGAGAGAGTAAGGGCCCACAAACATGACACATTTCTAGTAACGTGCACCAGTGGACGGATCACATAGACTCCTCCTTCCCTTCTACACCACTGATGGGGAAAAATACGAACCAGAGCTTCCACCATAGAAATGCAAAGCATGGAGCAGAGTATGGGAATTACGCACAGGAAGTCTGCATGAAACATGGTGCTGTATATAAACGCAGATAATATTTCATCATGTGATGACCCCTTTTTTGTTTAAAAACAAAAGCTGTGTTGTTCCAAGAGACAATGTGGTGCCCACTTTGGTTCTGACTGTTCAGAGTGGGTTCAAGGCTCCCCAGAAGTACAGATCAGATTAGATTTTGCTGGCCCAAAAACCTTTCAAGCAGCAAAACCTCAATGCATGTTTGAGGTGACAGACAGACAAGGCCAACAGTACTTTGTGGAACAGAAATGGTTGGTAGAATTTAAGAGGAAAGGTGCTGCAAGGAGTCATTTGCAGTCCTGGGAGAAGCCTTAGGTCTGCTGTGAACAGAAGAGTCAGTGAGGTTTCAGATGAGAGCTGTAACATCAGTAGGCTTTGTAGAAGTCCAAAGAAATCATGCTAGGAGGAAGACACCTGCCCATTTCCCAAAGTCCCCTTCCCCTCAGCACAGGCAAGGATTGTCTCTTCAGTCACTTCAGTCTCCTTCAGAAGAGGCAGAGGAGGCAATCTCCTACCACCCTGCACTACCAGCTTCTTGGCTAGCGCTTTAAACTGTTAACGTGGTAAATGGCACAGTCTGATAACCTCACCTCAAGAGTGGAAACCACTCTGCTGTGTTTTCAGTTTCAACCAAGAAGAAAGTTTCTCAGAAAGATGAGAACACAAGTAATATTTTTTCTCAAGACCAGAGGAAGGAGGGAGCAGGCTCTTTGTGAATAAACTGGCTCTGCAAGACAGATGTAGAAATATCCCATTTCTACACGAGATGTATCATGTGTATAAAAGATGTCGGAATAAATTAGATGGGGGCATACTGATACTTTTTTTTTTTTTAATTTTAAGAAAAAAAGAGTACAAAGTCACATTTGTCCTTTTCCTTTGAGGAAAAGGAACAGAGGAACAGACAAAGTGATAACTTCCCCATAATGAATGTCTCACTGCAACAAGGTGCAGTCTCTTTAAAAGATTATATGCACAGGGCTTTTTCCTGCTCCAGAACGCTTAGAAAAAGCTGATGAAATCATAGGATGTTATGAAGTTTAGGAATGCAACGGCTATTGTCAAGGCTACTGCTGTTATTTAAAGTGCATGTATATGATTAAAAACAACTCAAAGCATTTAGATCTTCATATCTCTGCATGGTAAATTGATCACGAGCAAGCAGTAGTTTGCTGTCGCAAAGAATTGTCTTAAGCAGTTACTCAGGGAGCCATTTCAATCAATCCCTTCAAGATGGATATTTACAAAGAATTCATAGCTTACTGGATGTGGTGCCTGGTGCAGGCTGCACTGTAACAAGAGAGCAGGCTGCAATTAATTGGTGTTTCTTGTGGTTCCCTGGACCCAAACAAGACTTGACACCATTCTTTTAGAAGATCATCTGGGGGTCCTTATAGTTCTAATACTATCTGGGTTTCTTAGATCCCTTTGGCACCTTAGAAATGAACACGATTGAAAGAAATTGAGATCTATCCCATTATTTGTTATATTTGTTATCTACCCTCTGAATACTCCACAAAGAGCTGGATGAAAGGGGAATGTAGTAGGCCAATCTCTTCCTTAATGAGACCAGTTTGCATAGCTAGGAGCCCAGAAAAGGAAGTAAGAATTGGAATTCTGTCTGTTTTCCTCACCATTTCATTTCTCTGAAGAAGAAAAATAGTTTGCCTTTTTTTTTTTCTTTAAATGGGTTGGTACATATAATGGTTAGGTGCTACAGGCACCTAACAGAATTCATGGTTGTCAGACAAGGAAAGGTGAGAATAAACTGTATTTTCTGAGGTCCTCAGTGCTTTCATTGTAGTCAAAGGAAAATGCTACCCACAAAACACAATTTTATGCTCAGTGCTGTAAGCAAAAGTAGCTGCAAAGAAGCATTTCTAGAATAAAATGATGCAGTATGGAAAGTCTTAAAATGACTATTTACTATATTTACTATAAACATGGCACCTGATGTAGTGTCATGAGAAGAATATGTTGCAGATCTTGGCCTGCAATCAATTTAAAATGGGAAACACAAGGACTATAATTAATCTAAGGCAAAGCTCGGTAAACTGTAATTCCTAAGAACAGTTGGTATTTTTGTGACATGGGGAGATGGTCTTGCTCTTTGCTCCAAGCCTATTGTGCAGTCAGTTTCAACAAAAAACAAAAAGAGGGAGGAACTCCCCCTACCCTCCAGCTCCCTTTGTAACTGGCTCTCCTTGCATGTAAATTCTAAATGCCTTATTGAAAGTCGTGGCATGGAAAGTACTGAATGTGGATTCTTCTGTGGTCTCCTGAAAGCCACAGAGCACAGCACCACTGTGTCAGCTGTCATTTCCTTTGCACACCAGCTACTGCTCAACTACGTGTAAAAAAAAGATGAAGCAACCCAACCCATCTCACGCTTTTGGTGACCTCAGTTCTCTGACCACTTGCTCATACCTTTTTCCAGCATCCTTCTTAAACACACAAGCAAAATACACTGTTAATCAGAGCAGGGGCACCCATTAGTGGCTTTAAGCCCAGAAACACTTCGCATCTTGAAAATCTTCCCTGGGGACCTGAAGCGAGCCCTGCTGCCCTATGGTGGGGCTCAGGAGCCCCCAGCACCTTTACACCTTCGCTAGTGCTCAGCTGTGCACAAACACAGCCACCTCTCCCCATGCTGTCATGGCCGTGTGGAGGGCTTGGGTGGGGGACAGCTGGCCAGCAGCTCTGCAACCCATTTCTCTGACTTGTTTGAGCCTGAAAATGCTTTGGAATAAGCAAAAGGGAATGTTGTGCGCTGTGGAAGCCAAAAGTGCCATCAGTGGCAAACGAACATGTCAGCAATCCTGGAGCTTCTCTACAGTCCCTCTGACTGCAAAAAGAAAAATGCCAAGAAGTAAGTCTGGTTGTAGCACAAATCAGCAGAACCCTGGATTTGACCAACAGAATTAAAAATATTTGTATTGAACACATTAATCTCAGAGAGTATGGCTTTTCAAAAGCACCTCTTATAAGTCTCTTGGCTAGATTTTTTTTTTTTTATTATTTTTCCAGTCTAAAGCCTGATTGTAATAGTGATGTATTATGCTTGTTGGCTTTCCAGAATAGGTTAAAGGGCATTTGTTATGATTAGCCTCTTTGTTTTACAGCGAAGAAGACTTTACCCAAATTATTATTAATATTCAAACACTTAGCTTGGAGACTTCAGAGCACTTTTCATTATGTGCATGAAATAATCTCCTGTATAGAAGAACATTTTCAAAACTCATTAATTCTGTTGGCTCACTGACCCTTGAAGCATAACTCGCATCCAGGGTGATGCTCTATGCAGTTGATTTTTCACTGTGTAAATACTGCAGAGTGGTTTTAATCTTTTTTTAATCAGATTTTGCAGTCTGAACCTAGTCTTGCTTTTCTTCACCACTAGAGGGCAAGATGTTCCCATGTAACTGCTTGACAAAAGTAACAAAAAAAAATGCATCCAAAATGTCAATTTTAGAAGCACATAAACTTTCCTGAAAACAAGAGGATTACACATATAAGTGAAGGAAAGGATAAATATGGCCTCTGGAAATTAGACAAAAACTAACTATATTGTAGTGGCACAGAAAAAAAAAGAAAAAGAAAAGAAAGAAATACAGAAATACAGAAAAGGTTACGATCTTGGGAAAGCATATAATCTCTTTAGCCTGTGATCCTGCAAGCTGCTTTTTTCATTGATTCCAGAGTTATCAAACTAAAATAAAATCGTTCTAACCTATGGATAAATAAGTGTCCCATGGGATGTATGTTTTTTGTCTGAACTCCACGAAAAGAGTTTAATATACTCTATTGTTCTTTGCCAATGAATGAATGACCAAATTTAAATAGACCATGAATATAGAGATCTCTATGCACCATCCCCTGCCTGTAAGTGCAGAGTAATGAGTCTAAATCAGGTTTGCAGAAATGTAAGGATAATTTTTCCCCTCAATTTTTTTTTTTTTTTTGATTAGGTTTTTGCTCAAAGGCCAGGCTAAATGAAGATTTTTTTATTTTTTTTTTCCCCCAAGTTTGTGGACAACCTGACTTTTACCAAGCTTCAACTTCAAGGATTCTCTTCCACTGCGATCTGTGAACATCTGTCCCCTGAACAAGCACTTTGAGGTTCTAACACTTTGTGAATGTCATATTGGTTTTGATATTCGGACACAATTTGATGGACCTGTATCGACATCACTTTGCTTATTCTATAATACATTGCAGGCTTTTCCATGTAGGAGTTATCAGCCAGCTACCGCCGTGAGGCACAAATGTCGTTAGAAAAGCCACTTTCACGTCTTTCTCAGAAACGATTTTTGAGCAGATTGCCATTTCAAACTGCAGTTAAAGCACAACTCTTCCAGCAGACCCCCAGAGGAACAGCAAAGCAGCAGGACTGTCACACACAGGTCCAAAGTCCCCCCCAGCCCAAAGTGCAATGTGAAGCCAAGAGGCACAGTTAGCACTGTGGGAGGCAGTCCATTGTTGCCTTCCTCTTGCATTGATAATCTTTCCCAGATAGAAATTTCATAAAGGATTATCATCTCATTTTTGAGAATTAATCATACACACAGCTCCTGGGGAAAACTACTGTCTAATTCATAACATTTTAAGTAAATACCAGCTGGAAATCAAAATTGTTACAAGACTTTTTCAAACCAAAGAAACATTTGCTTACACCACAATATCATTCTTGGTCAGAGTGAGATGATCTTTAAGGTCCCTTCCAACCCAAGCCATTCTATGACTGAACAGCTCTTCCACAATTTAACAGGAAAACAGTGAAACGGGATTTTTGCATTGCATTGCATTACCTCCACTGCTGCCTAGTTTTGAGTTTGGTTTTGATAAAAATAAATAAATAAAATTACAATATTTCTCTTTCAGGAGGACCTTATAATTTCCTAAAAATTATCATTCTAGCCCCAGAATGACAGGGCTATAGAGATTATAGCCAGGAGCACAGTCTGAGATCTGCAGTAGAACAGGGAGATCTGAAACACTTAACAATACTGACAAGACTTAGTGGTTAATCTACCTTCTAGCTAAAAAGTGTGCTGTATCTAAAAGCAAAACAGTTGGTTCCTATCATTTGTTCATATATTTCACCTAAATTTACATGTGTTAACCTGAATTCTGAAGGAGAAAATGAGAATGAAGCCTGAGATGTAATGCAAAATATAAGGATCCAAGGGGAATCCTCAAATAAAACAATTCAAAACAAATGAGAAAAGTTAGAAGTGCCACCCTCAAACAGTTTATAATCTGTTTAATAAGGAAGTAAAATCAAGGGAACACTTGAGTATTTTGCATAGGTGCTCGAGAGCCTGGGTAAGATACTAAAATATGAGCACGTGCTCCTTACCCCATTTGTCTAGCCTGTAGAAAAACAAATCATATAGGCTTTCTACATAGGATGAGCATTAGTATAGATGGTGCAACTGGGAGCAGACACTGTCTTGGAGGAGTGACAAGGAAAGACATAAATAGAAACAAGGAGCGGAAAGAATGTTTTTCCTGCCTTGACATTCAGTGACCTGTTACAGCATTTTCCTGAAATTAACAGTGGAGCTGAGAGCTTGGCAAGGAGCTCTGAAGATCAGTGATAAGTGGAGGAGGAACGACGCATAAGGATACCACAGCCAAAACACTTGTCAGCCTTGGTATCTCTCTTCCATCAAGGTGATAAAAACATTCATTTCTAACTCATCCACAAGTTATCTTGGATCCAGTGTACTTTTAACAGTCAGAGGTATCTACCACAATGCAGAGTGGGAAAGATTATTTCATTTGTTCAGTAATAACACCTGAAGGCAGAAGAAATTATTGCAAACATCATCTGTTTTTCAAACAGGTTTGCTTTATGAATTCATGTAACAGAAGCCTCATACGCACACACAGATTTACAGACTCAAATATGGCAAAATCTTGTAAACCTTTTATAATTAAAAAGTTTGGCTGTCCTAATTAAAATAAATTGATACAGAAAATGAGACAATTTAGCTGTGGAACACACAGTAGTGATTTCAAATGTTTCATCTGCAAATGCATCTCCACAAACTCAAAACACCTTTTATAAGGCTGCCTTCTTCCTGTAATCTGTAAGCACACATCACTGGTAACGAGGAAGCACACCTCCCCAGGGCAAGTTTTTTGCAGGAGGAAGGAAGCACGCAACACCTTGTTGCTACACTCTATAGCCACCTACTGGCTACGCACATATAAGGAGGCATACTGCACACTTCATCATAGATGTAAAAAGAAACAGCCAAAAAAACCACCACCAACAACAACAAAAGCTTTAAACTGTAAAAGGTGCATGCAGTAAATAATATTCAGACAACACCTGATGCCAAAGGCCACAATGTTCTCAATCATTTTGTAGGTGACTCCAAACAGAAAGAGAATAGCAGGAGCTCTTCTCATGACATATCCCAAAAGGCACAAACCTTTCTAGGCCAGTCCACACAAACCATGTAAGTAGGCTGAAGTCACCTGGCTCGCCACAAGGCACTGTACCTCCAAGAAGCTCACTTTTTGCCTTTAATTCTGCGGGACCAGAGTGAATTCACACCAACTCAAAACACTGCTGCAAATATTGCTATTCAAGGAGCCTAATGCAGTACAAAGAAGCATGTTACAAGTAATTGCCATACAGACAGATTGAGAGTCCATATTTCTAGAATTTGTTTTCACAATCTGAACATAACATGTTTTCGAGCTTTGGTTTATTTGTGGCTGTGGCTTACTTCGGCATTGGTTTGTTTAACTTGTCATGCTTGAGTTCACCAGTCTACAAGGCAGGTTCTACCACGCGTCACAGCGAGGCAGCGGGCCTTCTCAGGGTTTGTTAAGCACTCGGCTACTTCAAGAAAAGGTTGCTGCATTAATTAAAAGTAGTGTTCTTGTGTACATCTTGAGATGTTTAAAGGATCCATTCTTTCACAGGTTTTCTACCACTGTGATAGGAAAGAGAGAACTGAAACTATTACAATAAGATTGTCAAATAATACTGAAAATCAGAGTTACAAAATGTGGTGCTGATGCTGTGACCTAGACAAACTCATTTACATTCCCAACCCAATTTTCAGGAGACAAATCATCTCCACTTCATTACTGTGTGACATTTTGGCAATATCAAATGGTGGACAAATGCTTGAATGGACATGGGAATTCTTCTGGATTTTTGCCTCAGAAAAAGTTGTTCCAAGGCGAAGATACTACAGTAATTACTTACGTATAGAAGTGAAATAGTGATAAGTTGGTGGTACAGTTGGTAACTTAATACCACCTCAGTTTCCACCTATCCTGGAAGGTTTTCATCCAGTGCTGCCTTAAAATACTTTTTGTGGTCTTAACACTTGGGTCCTCAATGAGTAGTTTCTTCATTTCTTTTCTCTGATCAGTGTAAAAACAATATGGCAATTTTAGTTATTACTCCGAATTTCCTGTCTTAAACTTTTGATTTTCTCATGTCCCTACATGAAGTTCTACATAGACTTTAAATATAGAAGACTAGATCCAGAGCTGTAAATTAAGTATGATCTTTCTCTATTCTCAGTATGCTCTATCCTACAAGCTGGGGAAAACACAGCAGGAGGAGTTCCAACTTGAATAAATAAATAGCATCAGAAAAAAAGTTAGAATTGTAAACAAATAACAGAAAAAAAACAATACCCTGTGTACAGTAGTCACTGGAAGGACTATCGTAGGACCAAAGATAATGAAATATCTACAGATTTATTCAGCCAGGCTGTACCATTGTTTTTTCAAGTAAAATTTTGAACATCCTTTCAAAGAAAATGTTGCTGCAGAAAAATCCCAGTGAATCACTGATCGGTAATTGTAGAATCATAACTGGAATCCACGTAGACAGAATGGAGATATACCTTAAACTCTGAGAGACTAAGATAGCCGTGATTAATGTCATCACGTGGAACCTGTATCTTTGGAAAGTAGGAAGAGAAACAATGATCGATCTTCTGGATTAGTATCAAGAATTAGGAAGTGAAGCCAGACTTTCTTTAGTAGAGATATGCCCTGATCTCTGCTCACCAGAAAGTAGTCTGGAACTGATACAGATACTCCCTCATGTCTTCACTGGGCAGTCAACTTGTGTAAAAGGGGTGTAAGGACTGGTGAGAGTTCAGGCAAAAAATAATAATTCAGAAAGTATCTACTCTTAAAGGTGAAACGGACAGATATCAGAAGGAATACAGAATAAAGCATAAAAGATGAGGAGAACCCTGAAAAATGCTAGAATAAAGTACAAAGTGTGTTCAAACACAGCCATTAGGTGGAAGATAGAAAACAATAAGAAGGCTCACAATAAGTACAACCTATGATTTCTGGAAGGGAAAGCAGGAGAGTAGTCAAAGGATTCGTGAATATGAAGTAGCACATTTTTAGCCATACCAATGACAAAGGTAAATCAAATACCTGAAAAATACAGCACTTTGAGAAAAACAAATGTTTTTCTGCTTATTGCAGGAATTTATTATACTACACAAAGCAGTCCCTTTGAGGCTGAGAATTTGTCTAGGTTTTAGATGTAACAGGAATTTTCCTACATGACTGCAGCAGGAGCAGAAAGGAAGGATGCCTTGTGCTATGGGTAATGATGTGAGCATGCCACGATGCTGCAACGGATCAAGGAACGGAAGAGGAGCAGAAGCCTTCCTGAATGATGGCAAGAGAAGGTACAAACATACTTGTTCTGTGCTGTCATAGCCTTCCAGACCATTGAATAAGACAGGGTTGGCTCTACGTGTTCACAATTTTGGCCCTGAGTCATTTCTTTAGGTCTTTAAAGCATGAAGTGGATGTGTCTAACATAAGTCATAGTCTGGAGGACAAAATTTATTCTCCTGTGCAGACAATCTCTTTTTCTCAATGGTTTTGGTGTCTAGTGCGGGTTTTGTATTCCTAGAGTTTAAGAGGGATATTTTCCCTGTTTTAGTTATAAGAGATTCTCCTTCTCCATCACACAGTCCACGCATTGGTGTTAAAGTCCAAAGTATGCAATGAACATGCCTGGCAGAAGATGTATTAATTATGAATTAGCATGAAGTTTTAAGATCCTTAGTCTTAAAGACTGTGAAATTGAGGCAGAGAGGGAATACAAAGGCGTTCAAAGAATCAGAACATAAAGACTTTGTGCGTTATACCAAGTCCTTCCATTTAGACCTCATGTGAGCATCAAAAGGAGCTACTGTCCCAAAACTGGTGCTGGCTGAGCAGACAGAACTGTGCTGCAGACAAAAGATACCACACTGAGGTCTTGAGAAAGATTAAAGTATAAGCCCAACAAAAAGTTACTTCCCTGAGAAATCACGATTATGACAAGACAAAGAAGCTTATGTCAATGGCTCAGGATAAGAAAAGCCACAGAACTTCAAATTAAGAATAATTTATTGTTTTTTCTGTTTGAAGAAGACATGGGAGGGATACTTCACAGAAGACTGGAATAAACAAGCCTGATTTTACTCAAGCATCTAATGATGATAAAATCAGACTCTAGAGATTGTGGAGCTCCAGAATAAAGCTAGGGACTGCTGGTGAATTAGAGTGAAGTTCTAGGCATGGGCAATATATATAGAAGGATGACTGGATTGAAATGAAGTCCTATTTATTCCCACTTAGAGTTTTCCATTTAAATTGCTTTCCTTCAGTAACGGTAAAGGAAAAATAAAACACAACTGTGACAATAAGATGTATGTTACCCCTGTGAAAGGGTTAAACATTTTTCAGAAGCTGCTAAACAACAGGCCTTGCATAAGAATAAATGGGATTTTTTTTTCCTCTTTAAAAAGCAGTTCCCAAAATAATTCCCCTACCAGTGCTTTTGTGAGTGGTACTCTGAACAAACTGGTCTTAACAGGTTTTCACTAGTTCAGATAGCCTGCTTCAAGCTTCTCTGGCTATGAGACTGAATAAATCTTTTAATTAAACATTTTTGTTGTTGTTGTTTTGTTTTTATAATTCAGACAGATTTCTCAGTAACTGAGGGCCCTTTCTAGTATCTTATTTATACCTTGATCAGAGAGAAAATTGATCCGCTCCTCCATCAAGACAGACTGTGTGAACAGGGATGACTTACAGCTTTAATTGTCCAGGGTCCGGTTCTTTGCCCTGAGAGCTGGATGCTACTTCACCACCACAAAACAGCCATAAATGTAGATTTCGTGTTTATGCGGGATACTTTCACCAAAAAGCATCTATTATTTTTCAGACACCTTGTCAGATGCATGTCTTGAAGGCAAAGAGTGAGACAGAAGACGTCACACCACTATCACTCACAAGGAATCAGACACTTCAAAAACAGCTGCTATTTCATCTCCTCCTGCCAATTACTGATGTAAAGGGCTACGATACAAGAGGCATAACTGCTGTCTAATTCAATCTGAGTAAATCATTACTGCATCCGAAGTGTGTTTTTACTTCCTGTATCTGAATCAAAGGAAAAAAGCTGTGCAAATAACTGCTTTTCTAGGACTGATCTTGAAACGGAATATAAAGGGAGATAAGGTGCAAAGTGTTTTGTTTATAAGAGAACCACCTAAAAAGTATCATTTTGCTGCTACATGAATCCTTGTTTTGCCCACATCGTAAGTACAATATGCAGTTCTGATGCAACTGTGGCTGCTGAAAGCATGCACGGGCATGGCTTGCAGCAAGTGGACAGGCCGGTGCGGTCCCCCTAAAAAGGATCTCTTTGCTCTACAGTGAGACAGAAAATACTGGGCTATATGGACTTTTAATCTGACCAAGTAGGGCATTCTCCTATGTTTTTAAGTGTTTTGTTACAGTTAAATCACAGTGACAGGAGTGTTGGTTTATCAGACTTCCTAACACTATGAAACATTCAAAATACATAACATTTGAAAATACCAGAATGACATCCTTTAGTTCTCGGTCTTTAGATTTTTTTTCTTCGTGGATCAGAGTCTGGAAATTCAATGCAGCAGAAGATTTACCAGCACAGAATTGGATATTGCCTAGAAACATCTGAGACAGTTGCAAGGCCTTCCCAGTGCCTCACCCTTGCATCACTGCCAGCTGCTGTTCCCATTCTTCCATACTGCACACAAGAAGTATGGCTTTTCTCAGAGTTGGCATGAACCCTTCACCGATGAATATTTTGAAAGAAGGGAATGGTTTTGCTGAAGTTCCAACCTTTCTTAAAAATCTATTTCACTACAAGAAATTACAAGAAAGTTTCTGAGATCCACGATAGGCCTGGTTGCTTCTGAAGGTGACGCAACTGACTTTCTTCAGGCAGAAGTGATGGCTACAATAAGTTATCTAAAGCTTTGAGGATTGTACCAGTGCAGCACGAAAACAAGATGTTGGAAAGCTGTCATGGGAGTTGTCCAGAGATTCTCCAGCCAGGACTGGATTTATGATCAACAGAGGAAGTTCTGATGTCCCTTAGGCAACAGCCCAGGTGCAAGAAGTGAGACATGAAATGTGATTGCCTCAAGCTTGCAGGCCCCATAGCATTAGTCATGAAATTATCCTGCCTTTTTGAATATTCATCCTCCTAAGTGGATTAATTCCAGTGACCTCACTTTTAAGTTGCTTGTTCAACAGTACCCAAATTCATACATACAACTAATGTATTAAATAAGTAGGCCAAATTCACCCCTGTGAATTGGGCATCACTCTTTGTAAGTTAGGGGAGATCTGCGACAGCTGAAAACAGCTCACTTAACTCTTTTTTTCCCCCCATGTTAGCTAGCTTCTTTGCTCTTTCTCCTCATTATGCAAAGATGTTCAACAGTGGCCTTTGAGATGAAACTGTTTCCATACAAAGAACTGGGCACCACACCTCAATTAAGCAGTAACTTCAATGAGCATCACGGCACAGAGTGCTAAATGGACACCGGCTGCTCGGCTACTCTGGTGTAGCATTCAGCACTAATCCAGTGAGCTCCGTGCTAACAGGACTTCACTGCTTTTGATACCCAAACTGACTTGCTCCCAGGTAGCACTGCTATCCGCCTAGAGCTGCTATATACACTTATCCAAAAGGATAGCATAGACTACCTTCATTTTTTTTTCCTCCGTTTCTCAACAGAAAATTAAAAAAAAAAATCTAATTAGCAGTACTCTGAAATCAGTTTCAGCACAGTAGCAGAACATCCTGCCCTCAGCATCTGGGGACACTGAAAACTTGCAAATCAAGGAAGTTCAGGGGTTGCACACACATCTTACTTGTCCAAAGTCTGGTGGTTGTTTTCAGTCATGTTGTTTATGCCGCTGTATCTACTCCGGAATGAGACTTGTTAATCAGAGCAAGCGAAAACAGAACTTGTCTCCAAAACTAAGCACACTGATTTCTAGTGTTACTGAGCAAGCAATTAAAGTGAGGAAAAAAAAAAAAAAAAAGACTGAAAAAATACAACTGAAAAAGTATCATTCTCTCCATACATACTTTCTATCAGAGGTTGCTTTCTTTCCAATCTGGTGGCTAGGTAACATCATCACAGTAGCACATTTTGTGCAGAAGGTACTTTTGTGACATGAATAAAACTTCGTTGCGAGGAAAGTAGATTACACCGGGAAGCAGAACTGCTGTTGTCAGATAAACAGGTGCCCTTGGCTATCAATGAAGCACCAGTGTTTTTCTGTCAACACTCACAGCCAGCTACACTGGTACATTTCCTTCCCTTTTCCATCAAAGAGCACTACCACATACACCTGGGACATTTTTACTGCCTACATAGATCAACAACATTAACTACCTATCCCTCTTTGCTTATTCCTCCTAGAACAGAAGGAAAATAACACTACTGCTGATCTCTGAATCACCAAAATGGATTTTTTTTTTTTTTTTTACCTTGCCTGCTATTAACTTGTTCCAAGATCTGAGCAAGTCAGATCTGAGTCAAAGGAAGTGTTTGAGTCTGCCTTGGTTCCCATACCTTCGGTTAAGCACCTGCAGGAACACCTGTCTTGTAAGTGCTGGCATTAACCCTAGAGAAGGCAAACAATTTGTTTATGTAGTTTTGCTTTATATTTTCTGATGCTTGAAGACTTTCATGCTGTGAGGTATGTTTTGAGTCAGAAATTTGTAAATATAAGGTCTATGAATATAAATTATTTCAAAAGGCACTTCTGGACTGTCCTGTTTTGCAGAAAGGGGAGGGTCAAAGCTAAGTTCTTGTAATCAGTTCAGAGTAATTTGTTACAGACAGTTGCATTTACCCTCTATAACAGGCTGAACAGTTACGGCTTAGTCTCATAATTTAATACCAAAGTATTTTTGGTCCATTTGACTGTGACCATGGCTGACCTGTTCAAGTATAGTATCACATTGAGTATCTGTACCATGAGGTAGCCCAGGGCATGGCACATGCATTTCTCTATTTCATGTACTTTATCCAGTGTACGTGCAGCCCTCCCTGGTGATGGAGCCCAATGAGCCTCAATCCTATCTCCATCTCCATAGATGCAGCAAACAGCTATATCATTAACATCGGCTTCTCCAGAATGCTGTCACTGGGATTTCTGCTCAGTCCACATTTTTCCAGAGACTAGTGACTCATCTGCATCCCAAATCCTATTGTAAAATGATTCTGTTCTCTATGATCAGTTTTAGAATAGACTATGAACTACCATCTCTAATGAAAATGCTTCATGTTTGATGTTGATTGTTCTGAAAACTCCCTTAGATCTAGATTTTAAGAGTGCATACTTATTGCAGCTAACTGGAAAGTTCTCATCATAAGCTGAGCACTACTGCATTAGGTGCAACACAAGACCTAGTCCCTTTCAGCTACATTTCATGTTCAAACAAGTTTGTTCATCATCATATTATCTTTTCAAATAAGATGAAGAGCTAAAGGAAGAGAACAGAAAAGCCATTAAGGTGCTACGGATCAGTTTTTGTCTACATGCCCCACATCACACAGAGATATTTGAGACATTTCAGCTGCAGAGGCAAAGAATCAGGAAAACTAGAAACCTTGTACATACAGCATAAAAATCTGTATTTGTCTCAGTAGCTTATGAACTGAACTGTTGTGTTGTTTTTTTTCCTGCCTAGTGACTCAGATAAGCTTGGTCTGTAGAATTGTGATGGTTCTGTTTTTCTGTGCTTCGATAACCCCACCTTTTTTAAAAAAACAAACAAACTCTTCCATTCATGCAGCACTCCAGAAACCATAGTTTAATTAAGCAGAAGGTGAGCGACTACAACTACAACTGCTTGGGTGACTGTGGAGTTGGCACCCTGGCAGGCAGTATCAGACAGCTACTCCAGAGCCCTGTGCCAGCACACCTCGCCATTAGGACACAGTGATTGATCATGCTGCTGTCATCCTGCTCTCTGCTGCCCTGGATAAAAACAAGTCAAACAGTGCCATGAGTTGGTTGGGACCCAAACAGGTGAAGCAATTCAAACCCTGGAAATATGAACCAGGCCTAGGCTTCAGAAAAATCATCCATAAAGCTGCACATCACTCCTTTGTCTTTTTTTTCTTGCCAAAACATGTTTCATCCCATCTTAACCATTACTGAACCTAGTGGATGTTTGAAACTCCATGACATCCAATTATTCTGATATTAAGTTAACATTGAGAAAAAAAATCTGTAGAAAAATATGGGCAGCATGTGAATGGAAGCTTTCTAAACAGTCATTATTTGGAAAATGACAACTCTGGCCCAGATTTCTTTATGACTCACACAACAAGGTTATATAAGTTGTTACTAATATTAGAAATGAACTGTGGCATTATTTAAAAAAAAAAAAAACTGCCTGTTTTCATCTTTATATAAACTATCATTTAGACTAGACTAATAGAGGGCACATACTTTTTCAAATTCCTTGTAGAGCTAATTCTGTCTAAAGCTTATAAATACACAAACTCCATTTCATATCTGCCGTTACATCAAAGCTCCACGAAGGCAGCAGAAATAATCCCGTCAACTACATGAGCTCCAGATGGACTTCCGAGAGCAGAGTTTAAGCTGTTTCAAAGGTACCTTAGCTGAAGCAACGAAGGAAGCTAAAAAGTACTGTTAGAGAGCTTTGGCAAATACCTGCCAGTAGGTGCCTTACGCACCGATCTCAGTGGTGGCGGTGCATTACACACTGAGTTGCTGAGGACATTGTGCTTTTACACTGCCTTCCCCTATGCTGCTGCTAGTAAAAGACCTGTTTTCACTAAATGACTTGTTACTGCGTTACTGCTTTTAAAAGGGCTCCAGCTCTCAGCTCTGTCTTGCTGGAAAGCAGCATGAAAGCCTAACTCTTCATAAAGCACATCCTTGTCTGCTTCTGCTACAACAAATCAGTCCCGGGCCCTTCCTTCCCCAGGCTGGGGCTGCTTCCAGCTGAAGCTGGGCTCAAATGGAGTTGGTAGGCACAGATCAAAACGTGGGAGGTAGCAGCTTGAGAGACAGGAGATGAGAAATGAAAAGAGGTGAGGGTGGGAAATGTGCATAGCAATTACATAACAGCACCAGCCAAAGAGATTAGGATGTCTTTATGCTGATTGCTTTTTAAGCATTTAGGACTACTGCACATTAATGACCATGTTCAGCACATGTTGTTGTGGATTTGCTTGCTTTGACGGGACGCTGCAAGGACTTTGATAACTGGCTGGAAAAGGGAACATTTTCAGTATAAGTTCCCCTTTGCCTTATCACGAGTTGTCGACACAACAACTTCCTCCGAGCTGTAGCACGTCAGATGGGAGGCAGAGCATAAGGGCCAGATCCAAATTCTGCTGTGTGTTAAAAGGAGAGGAAGCCTACGTTATGGCTAATATTAATTCTGGCCTAACCCAGAACTTTGAGATTCCCATTCAGCAATTTTTTGAAGAACTGTTTCTCCATAACTTCTATGTGTTTTTCCTACATAAGGTCAAAGTTATATCCCCTGCTGAGAAACGTACAGTCTAACTTCACCATAAAACACGAGCTTTCCCCAGAGAAGCAATCAGACTCTTAAGGGAACTCATTAACACACCGCAGGGCGATCAAATCCAAGTGCTCAGTCTTACCCTCAACTTCATCCATATCAGACACAGAACACTGCTTCCTTCATCTGCTGTTCTTCTAGGCAGATCACGCTAACTTTCTCTCTCCTCGTCTATTCACAGCAGTGATGTTTTCCGAACAGCTTTTGCTAGCCCAGAAGAACACATTGGGCTCATTTTGCGCTGCTATCAAGGATTTTCCTCTCAAGGATAACCAGCAGGCTGTTAGTATTAGCAAATCCACCTAACTGTCTCTATAGCATTATAGTTCTCCATAAATTCCTGGTCATTGCTGAAATCAGGCAAACTAACCAGAACAAAGCCCCCAGCCACTCACTGCATTGGAGAGTTTTCCATTTTCTGGATTTTACTTGTTCTTAGAATTTTTAGGTAAGAAAAGTACTTCAATATGTAATCTCTCATATTAGCCATAGTTACATAAAACAATTTAAATATATATATAACTTCTCCCATTGATTCCCATAAAAATACTTTGCATCTCACAAAAGGCAAACAGTGCAAAAATCATTTGGCAACAAAACTAAACTACTGGAAGACAATGCTCATGAACAACAACAGCAAGAAGAAAACAGGGTTTCAAGCTGTCTGACCTTCCACCTGTCAACTACTTGACATTTTTCTCTCTCCCTGTCTGCGTTGCAGAGGCTACTTAAGTTTAACCAAGCTAGCATCTTCCTTATCGTGTGTTTATTACAAGTGACTCTGAACGAGAAAAGTTCAGGCCCCTCAGCGGAGGTAGAACTTGCCTGGAAAAACTGCCTTTTTGAAAAGTGAGGCAGCACAGGCAGCATATAATAAATCTGCAGTGACATCAAGGCAATGACTGTGCATTGCTAAAAGAGGGCAAAGTGGCAAGTGGCGGGAAAATAAATACAGAAGAACTAATCTTTTGTCCATGTCTTGCTGAAAAACTAGCAAGTTTGGTGACTTCTTTCTGTGAATAAATATAGGGCTAAACTGTAACTACTCGTCCAGCGGAACAGTGCAGAGTCTGTTCCTGTGGTGCTGCACACTCTTCCCCCCAAAGCCAGGAAGAAAATGTCTGGCAAGTGTGGGGACAGTCACTCACCACCCACCTGCCCTCGCTCCCTTCCTGCTCAAATGCTCGCCGTGGAGGATGGCTGGTGAGTTACAGCACGGCCGGTCAGCAGCCACGTAGGAGAACAAGGCAACAGGGAGGAGAAAAGTCTCACCTCATCTCTCTCATCTTCCTGGAAGTGGAAGCTGGATTGCTTCTTTAAGAGTTTTAAATATTTTGGGGGAAAGCAGGATTTTTAAATCGAACCTAAGCCTCTTGTATTTTGCTGATAAGGATGTTTTTTCACCTTCTTAAGTCTTCAAAGCACAACTCAACACAATGGTATAACACTAATCCTCCTCTCTCAGCACTCATACCCATCAGAGATTTGTTGACAGTGTATTTACATTCAGCACTGCACTACTAAATACAGTAAATCAAAGTACAAACTTAGATTTAGCTTTTTAGTATTTTTTATAATCCTGTAAGAGCCATCATAAGAATACCTGCTTTTAGATTTAAATGTCCAAATATCTGACTAGCAGTTTCAATAGCATGATTATAGATCACTAAGGATTTATTCTGCTTGGTTTATAAATATATATATATATATATATCTCACAAATTCGGGCATATTGAATGCAAATGAATGCCTACAAAAATAAAAGTTTATCACAACCCAGTTGAAAAGCTAGTCCTGTATATTTAACTTGGAGACGTGCATGACCATGTCAGTGCCCACAGCACATCCCAGGGAAGGTACAAACTGGCTGCTTCTGCTCTAAATCTTCAGGAATACCTCAACAAACCTTCCCGAAAGGTATCTACGTAGCAATGGTTTTGGGGTCAGCAGGTGAGTTTGAACCAGTTCCTTCAAGTTTCCCAACAGGAATGTTTTAAAGATTAAAAATGGGAAAAATTATCTCTGCTGTTCTCTTCCAATATAGCCACACATTGATACTGTTTTTGCAATATGCAAGTTTCTACTTCCACTACAGATAACAGCTTAAGCAAACAAATATTATAATTAAAAAAAAAAACAAAAACATGCAGTGATTGAATGAGGAACAGTAAGAGAACAACCATTTCCAAATTTCACTGAGGTTTTCTCCATAGTCTCGGTTGCAGCTAAGATAGAGTTGAAACATGGAGCGTGGACAGAGCTCCAAAGCCTAGAAAGCCAGCTTGCACTGGTAATTCATTTGGAGGCTTTTCCTCAGGAACAGTTCCATCTTCTACCATAATATGTTAATATAAACGGATATGTCAAACATTAAATGTAATCTGCACACTTGCTGTAGGCAGTTCCAGTTACAAGGCTCTGAGAGAAATGCTATTGCAGTGGGACTCCACTTGCTCCAAACCTTTCCTCAGCGCCACTGACTAGACACAGGAACAAGAAACCTTCTTACTTTGCATACTTGGTGTGAGTTTGGAGCAATGGACAAAGAAATATTGGTGTGGAGATAGGAAAGCTTTTATCAGCTTACCACCACCAAATAATAATAATAAAAAAAGCTTCTTTGCTCCTGCCAGAAGGTGGGAAGAAGAGCTACTGCCAACCTCTGCACAGGCAGTACGTTTCCACTCTCTGGCAGCATGAACACGTGTTTGTGCCTCCAGGAGGAATGCAAGAGCATCATGTGAATAAGGAGTGGTGCAGAGTCCAAAGGGCTCCAGCAGAGAAAGAACCACTGATATTGACAAGAGCAACATACCTAGATACACAGAAAACATCTTTGAAAGGAAAAGGATTTTGCTTATCAAGGCAAACAAGAGGAACAGAACTGTTGTCAAATATAACTGCTCCAGTTCCAGGTCATGGAAGCACTCAGCACTGAACCACTCTTTGAATCCAGATGGGCTTATCTGAGAACAAACGACAAGAAAGGAGGACAGGCAGTGCCAGGCCTGAACTTAGCTGTTTTTTTTTTTTTTTTTTCTTTAAACGCAGAACCTCTTTAAAAACTGTCATTCTTCTCATATTATATATGTAATAACTTCTTTGCTCTTTTATACGGCAAAAGCAGAACTTTAACTGGTTAGGCTCCTAGCACAATATCAAGTCCTCAGTATCTTTTGTTGTTGTTACAGCTTTGTGAGAATGATATGAAATGCTTATGGCAGCCAGCCTCTGCAGTCTGTCTTGAACCAGTTATAGATTTGCAATTTCCTACACTGCAGTTCCAATAGGACCAAGAAACTTTCAGCAATACCACACCAGCAAACACAAAATCTTGCCCAGCAAAACAAGCTTGTGGTGGACAGCTCAGCCAGCCCCCAATATGCTGTTGTATATACATGTGGCAAGTTACAGAACTCATATACAAAGGCCGAATTCATTTTTGGGTGATAAGTGAATTATTCCAAAGGTTACTGGTCATTTCCTTCTGATGTTAATATTAAATATTCAATAGCATTAGTAATACCATCCTAACCTGCCGGTCTGAAGCACCACTGGCAGCTTTACCTCTATGGACATTCCCTGATGCCCACAATGAACTGCTACCATAGTATTGCAAAAACGCAGTTTGGGTCTTGTTTCTTGAACATACCCTCAGTAACTGAGGACAACTGGGCATTCTAGTGGTGTTTTGAAAGCCTCTCAGCCTTCAGTGCTTTGCCCCAGTGGTGTCACTGACTTTACTAGTCATGGTAAATCCCATCAGACTTGACCAATGACACTCCTGTTTTTAGAGACCCTGTAGTTAAGCTGCAGAGCAAGATCTTTGCAGCAATGCCAGGTTTCATGTAGGTCACTAACTTAATCTAGATGGTTTAGCATCTTACCAGCACACACTTGCATAGGCAGCGCAGCAAGTTGTCTAAGGTTCAGTGAGATTAAAGTATATTTTTTGGTGTATTGAAAGCTCTAACAAGAACATAACAAGAACAGCAGTGTTCTCACAGCTAATAGAGTATACTATCACAGTGCCTCCTTCCCTCTGTATATAACAAGAAGACTGTTAAAGCTCGTTTTTGTTCTGGGATTTGCCCTAGTTATCTGTAATCAAAAACTGAAGAGCTGCAGGTCAGAGTGGGGTGAGAGTGCACGTATTGAAAACAGTGGGCGGTGACAAACCAAACAGCCAGTCTGCAGAGAGTTGAGGGCATACGACATTGTGTTACTGGCATTCTTTGTTGTCAGTGTCTGCACACAAAAAGGATGGACTAATTTCCAAAGTACAGAACTAGATTCTCACACTACCTTCAATAAGTTTGATCACTTAGTTGGCCTTCAAAGCATGGTTCTGTTGAATGCATTTCTGCTGAAGCACTCAAAGAATACCACAGCTGACAACTGCTGATTGGAAATCTCCAAGTTGCTTGAGTTCAACTATGTCCTTAAACTCAGTTTAAAAACTCTCAGGACATTTGAGCAAATCTATTGCAACACAGTTAAACTGAAATATATTGCTTGGTATTTTGAAGATGTTACCGTGCATCTGCTAGCCTTTCCAATCCTTCTCTTCTTACTCTGCCTTTCCCATCCTTCTGGGCAGGGCAGCAGCAGGGAGACTTCCGATATGAGAGCTCCTCAGCACAGCTACCAGGAAGGCCCAGCAGGAACAAGGGGCAGGTCTTCCAGCTCCTGCTGTCACAGCAAGAGCAGTAACAGAAATGAAACTCAAAGGGTAGAAAGCAAGAACAGAGGTGCCAAAATATCAAATGTTGATCCCACTACCATTTTCCTTTTACAAACTGGAATAAAGGGAATCACATATTTCAGGTGAGCAACTTTTACCTGCTCTTCCTGAAGTAGGCAGAACTTCATGTATCTAGAGAACTTGTAGTAAAATGCCTATCTAACATTCAGTAATTTAAACAGTACTTGACAGATTCTGATCAGAAACTGAGTTAATCTACTGTGTCAGTAACACTGTGCTTGTGATACCCACTGAACCATTAAGTCCGGTCTCATCCTCAGAATTTGTTAATAAACCATTTCACAGGATACAGCAGAAACAAACAAACAAAAACCAGTCCGGTTATCTAGGACAACATCGCAGTAGGAGGCAGGATTTCTACACCTCCCAAGTCATCCAATACCCAGTGTAACATCACACAGCAGAAATTGTGTTCTCGTATTCACTCTTGGGTTGTTGTTTCTAATACAGCTATGGCTGGAAGGAAACACACAAGTCAACTGGGACATCATTACCTAACTCATCTTCCTGATTTGTCCCCCCATTATTTTTTTTTTTTTAAAAACAGTGACTCCATAAAAGACTACGTGTGCTGATCTTCATGTCCTATCCCAAATCATAGGAATGGAAGCTTCACATGTATGATTACTGACAACACTTGGCTTTGTAACCTTAACTGTCTTCTCACTTGTCTGAAGTTCTCTATGCTTACTTTAATGCCAATGGTCATTTTTCTTGATTAAAAAAGGAAGAAAAGGCTGTCTGGTACCTTTGACTGACTGTGAGAGGAAAGGGGGATTTGTTAGGAAGATCCAGATCTTTCTCTGCAAGCTACCTTTGGTGCACTCATTTGGTTCTCCTCAGTTCAAGTGCATGTGCTCTGGGAGCTTAGCCCTCTATACCACTGTTCTGATTTTATGCTGCCATAACAGGTTGTGTTATCTCCAAAAGAAAAGATTAAAGGAGGAAGTGATAACAGGGCAATAAAATCTGAATCCTTAAACTTTTTTTGATCTCACACTGAAGACAGCACTCCTTTTATACATGTTGGGTATATCTGCCTGCATATAGCCCTGACCAGTGCCAAGGGCTGTTGCTGACTTGAGATCAAACCACTTGAATAAAGTTTCTTCCCTCCACATGAGGGCACAGCAAGCAGGCACGTAGGTGCCTGGCTGGAGTTCTGTTTTCCTGCCTCTGGAGCTCTTCCATGCTCTGGCTTACTGATCTATGGGAGAAAGAGTAGCCCCCAAAGTCAACAATTCATCTTCACATTCAGCCAGTCCTGAAGGCTCAGCACAGCAGCAGCTCTGATCTCATTTGGCAGACATTTTCAGCGCTACAGCAAGTGAGAAAGTAAAAGAATGTGGCATTGCTCTTCTCAGCAGACCTTTTTAGTTAGTGGTGGCAAGGTGCCACTGGTTTTTGGGAGATTGAAAGTCCAGCCACCTCCAGATTTGGACGCACAAGGAATCCAACGTCCTTTAATTCGGATTGCTGACTGTCATCACTTCCTAGTACTTCTCAATTCTACTGTTCTATGGACTTCAATGCAAGAAACTATTATAGTCGGAAAGTTCACACAAAAGAAATCATCACCCATACCAAAGTGAATTTGTCTACAAGTTCAGGCATCTCTGTATGAATACCCTTTTGTACCATCCACTCAGCCTTATTCCACACCCTGTTGGGTGTGGAAGCATATGCAGCTCCTATCTGTCTGGCTATTCCTGCCTGCATGCTAATTGCGCAGTGTCAAAAGCAATGTAAAAAATCACCAATCACCACAGTGCTGTATTTTGGCTCACTTTTCTGATCAATTGCCTGTAATGTTCTGAGCCACAAGAAAATGACTTCACGTGTTATGAAGCAGAACACAACCCCATCAAATCCCTCACGTACATCTCTCTCCTCCACAGGCGCAAGACCACAGGCCTTTGGAATCAGAACGGCCAACTTACTCTCTAGTTTCGTGGACAAACACTGCCAAACCACTTCCCGTATCAGACATCCTGACTCAGCAGACACTGTACCTGTTGAACAACAACCTCACTGAGAGCACCTGACTACTGGAGGCATCATTATTTGGGGCCTATAAAACAAGGCTGTGCAAAACAAAACATCCCCCTGCCATGAAAACAAACAAAAAAACCCACCACATAGCACAACCACATCTGAGGAGGATGAAACCATGGTATCTACCAAGTCTGCAGAACTGCAAGTGGTGGGGGTAAAGGATATTTGCATGAAACAATCTGGATAATGAAAGTGGATAAATACAGGATTTTCACCCCACAGAAGTTACCATTGCTGGCACAGACATTTAGGTGATTGCACACTTGAGTTTGATTTAGAGTCCAAGGAACTTGAATTGTCACACCATTTGACAATCGCTCAGTTTTATTCAAGCAATTATTTCCTTCACACACATCCACGCATTGCAACCAACTTTCATTCTGAACGTTGAAGACTCCCTGATAATTAGAACAAAAACTGGAACTGGAGCTTGAAAAAGTCTGCTTTCTGTAAAGCAGGTTTGGACATGGATGTTTTCATTCAAAATCTACACTCCGTTTTTTATTAAGCAAGTTTGAATACTGATGTTTTCACTGTCCTCATCTGTGATATTGGATAGAAACATCCCCAGTGATTTGGCAGCTGACTCTAAAGCTAAATGCACACTCCCTTTCGAGAAAAGAAAAGGCTGTTGCACTGGAAGACATCTGATTTTTATCCTGCTTTTAATTGATGTCTCTATTATCTGACCTCTCAAAAAGACTACAAAAGCAAACATCACAGTAAGTGTTTCTGACTTTCCTAATCTCTTCTTGTCTAGGCTGATTTATTTTTTTTCAGTTGAAGATTAGCCAACACTGAACTCTTCACTAATTACATTCACTATGAATTTAAGAAGTCGCTTGGTGTAGTCTAAATCTGTGATGTTTAGTGCCTGGCCAAAGATAATTAAAGTCAATTAAGTCAAGCCTCTACTGAGATTGCAGCCCAAATCCCAACTACCAAAGTTGTCAAACTGTAATCACAATAGTAGACATACTTACCTGATCATGTGAAACAAACCTGTCACTTGGTCACCATTTATTTTTTTTACACTGCCTATTGTTGCCATCACAGTACATACTTCTTTGAGGCATTATACAGCGTTGCTTAAATGTATGCAGGCAACATATTGCTTAGCCAAAGAAAAAAAAAATATCTATTTCTTCTAAGCAGTGACGTAAATGGGGAAAAATCCAATCTTGTTTTAAGCTTTTGTTTCCAGAACTAGACTGAGATTGAAAACTAACTTCCAAAGCAACCTATTCTGATATCACAAAAAAAATTAAAAAATAGCATGTCTCTTAAATGACATCAGCATCAGGCAGCACTGGAAAATTATTCATGTATGGAAATTTCAGGCTATATTTGTCATCTGATTTTGAAAACACAGGTCCTCCTTTCTGAAGTCTCACAAATAACTAAAAGCAGGAGAACACAGAAAATGCAGAAGAGAATGGTTTTCAAAAGGTACTTGTTAATATTTGATATGACATAACACTTTGTTAGTTCCTCTATCTGCTGTCTTTCAAAAGAAACACAAGTCTAGTTTCATCATTCATCGGTAATCCAGTCTTCATTATTTTCTACCCTTTTTCATTCTGTTTATAGAATTTGGTTCCACATGCATAGCAGATAACTTATTTGCTATTTGATGAAATTTCTGAAGGAAGAAATTATCAGAATGTCCTTGAACCTCCAGTCCTTTCTAGCATGCAACTAGCCACAGGAAAACAAAACAAAACAAACAAAAAGTATTTTGGGCACACTCTAGGGTGAAATTTTGAAAGGCAACTCACAGAATTAGGAAACAAAAATCCCATCTGTTTGCACTAAATATAAATGAAATTGGAAGTCTCACTTCTAACACTTAACATATGTTCAGATTTAAGATTCCTCCCACCTTACAACCCCCTACCTCCTCCACCCAAACAGTTTAAGTGCATCACTGCCATTGGTTTCTTGTATAAAATGGAATTGCTCTTTCTTGTGAATGCCACCTACCTTTTCTTCCTTTTAATTCTTACCAGCTTATTCTGAACTGCTGTCCACAAATACTTCAAAAAGTGGTTCAGACATGCTCTTTATGAGGTTCATATAAATAGTTCTTTTGTAGGGTTTCAGCTCAACAATAACATGGGAGTTAGATTATAACCTAGAGGTTAGTTGGTTATGTTGTTTTTAAATGAGAGGAGTCAACATTCAGAATGGGATACATCCTTGTTACTTAGCAAGCTCTGAGAAGAATACATTCTTAAATTAAGTACGTTTACCTTAAGGAAGCAGCAGGCACCACAAACTTAGATCCAACTCACCATTAGCTTATTGCTCTGGAAACAGCTGTTGCAGAATGGACAGCAAGTTTTCTTCTAAACACTATGAATTCAGTTTTGTAAGAAGAAAGACAAGTACCTGCGTACTGTTGTTCACTGTAACACAGCAGAGGTACCTGTTTTTAAAATCTTGATATCATGTACTGCTGTAGTGTTCCCATATGGTATCTCATTCTAGGGATGATTAGTCTCAGATATGCCTTATACACAGATTCATGACACCTCTTCCAGAACCTAATGTTGAAAACTCAAACTCATACTGGATTCTCCACAGCTTTAGTCTTTACCCTGACATTTTCTCCCACCTTCAGAGAAAAAGTTGCAATAGAGAGGCTCTTCTCACTCTCTGTTACCTCTGCCCTGTTACTACACTATGGCTGTCCCTTTTTTTTCTTTGCAATGACAGATGGTGGCTAGTAACTAGGGCTTAATTTATAACAACTGTTCCTTATCAAAAATAATTCAAAAGCATCTACCCTAACAGAAGCAAGAGTTACACAAACCTTCCAGCAGACTCCATTTCATGTAAAAATGTGGCCAGACATCTCAGAACTTCAACCTTACACTCTAGTCTAGCTAAAACACAGGAACAGACGAGGAATTCAGCTTCTACTGTTCTGTACTCAGAGCTTGAAGGACAACAGGAAACAAGGTACTGTACAGCACAGCTGGATTTAAGAACATGTGATTTTTATTTGGAGATACTTAAAGCACATGCAAATTGCATAACCACACAGATTTGGCTTTGTGAACACATAATAGACTGCTGCTTTGCTCACATGACAAACTAAAATTGAGATTCAAATGTAACTGGAAGAACATTGTGGGAAAGAAGAATTTTTTTTTTTAAAAAAGATGGAAATTCAAAAGCTTTTTTTTTAAAAAAATATTTCTTAAAAAATTTTATGAAGAGAAGGAAAATTTTATAGTGTAATTAAAATAATGTTTTTGAAATGTAGGTCACCAATCACACTGCTTACAGAATTTCTATACATTCACAAGGAGAAATACAGCTTGTTAGACATATGTTTCATCACAAAATCAAGATTATCAGTGAAATCTCATTTTACGTCAGATAAGAAATTAAATATAGCTCTTCCCATCAGTTACTAACAACCTAACTTCCAAAGAGAGAATTTTTCAAAACTATCTCCATCAGCTCTCACCCATAATCGCATCAAAACCCACTGCTGTTTCCAAAGGGCTGATGAGACCAAACTAATCCAAGTGGCGACTTCACCATGGCTAAGGGACTTACAGCATGATACGGATCCTTGAGGTTCATTGTGCCTAAGCTTACCGAATTTGTGCAAAAGATTTTCCTGAGTATATTCAAAGAACTAAGGGAAGATAACCAATTCAATTGGATTGCATTTAATTAGACAACAGGCTAAAGACGTTGATTTTGTGCTGCACAGGAGAGGAATCAACCACCCAGGGAAGAGTTATTGGAGCTTTGTACTTGGGGCTGTGATGTAACCTCAGAACTCTCATGAGCTTTTGTGTATTACATAAACCCTACAACAGGTTGAGATTTCATCTGTTTGACTTGATGACCCATCACATCGCTACCATTAACTGCTCACCATAGTCTTCTTAAGATGTTGCCAAAAGTAATCAGTATTCCAAAGACTTACTTCTCTAAGCAGATTAATTTACATGTTTCCATTTTCCCATTGTTAACCATCTTTCAAACTGGCATTACTCACACTGCAGGTAGGTTCACTTCATTTCATATAAGTGCCTTTTCTAGGCACAGGTAGTTCTTAGGATAGGGGGAGAAGTCAACTATCATTTTTACATCCCTTAAAAAATATACCAACTTTGGCGGTTTGTTTGTTTGTTTTACCTTCCATACCAAAGTAATGGAAGAGACTGCCAGAAGAATCTGGAACATAGTAAGCTGTTTCCACAGCCTACTGAAAGTAATCAAAGACTTGACAGATTTAAAATAAAATTTGAAACGTTTGCCTTGTTAGGATAAACAACCTATTAATGCTCGACATCCTCCACTCGTGGCAGCACCTTATCCAACAGTTCCATTTCAGCTACAGCTGTTACATTTCAAAATTGAGGATGAGCATTGTCACATATGTAACATCCAGGGTACAATCCAGGAAACAAGAACTATACCACACTGCTAGGTATCAAAATTTCATGTATTATTACTTGAAAAAAAGCAAAGCTTTCTTTCTATACTTCCTTAATTGCTTCATTAGCAGTAATGAAACTTAGCTCCCTAACGTACACCTGAGTCAGCAAATTCTTTGTCTAGGCTTAGACAAGCTAGAGAAGTAACATCTCCTCCAGATGGAAATTAATTATTAAGCCACATTTATCAAGTGAGAGCAGCAAGGTGGCTGACTTCCTAGGCAACTGCTAGTGGCCTGAGAGCACTTCTGCAGTCCTCATGGACATCTAAGATGGCTGGATTTGCTCAATTGTCCAAATCAGGCTGCTTACATTAAACCTGGGAGGCCAGAACACCAGAGACCAGTATGTGTTGCTGTGATCCCTCCCCTCATTTATTCCCAAGCGTCTTCCAAAAACCAACACTGAGGTGCAGTAACTGCAGCTGACAGCAGTCTCAAGCTCTGTTTTTGCTTACTCCAGCTGTGTAAAACCAACACAGTCACACATCCACCTTTTCTACATGAGCCACTCTTCTTTCTGCCTTCTGATGAAAAAATTGCAAAGAGGTTCTGTTTCATTAAGGAGTGAATAAATTTCTGAAACCCTTTAAAATTTTCACATCAGGAAATTCATTTATGATCCATGGGATATTTTGTTTATGCACAGCTCTCAAAGTAAGCTAAGGACAAAAGCCCAGGCTTTTGAGATTTTGAAACAGAACTGTATGATGGATTCACATTTGAGACACCCATCTGAGAGCAGGGTGCATTCAGGACTTTAATATTCCATTCCAGACTCAACGTACCGTAGAAAATCACACCAGAATCACTTCCTTTTTACTTCTTTTTTTCCCCTCACTGTTTCTTCAACTTGAACTTACTCACAGTCCTTCTGCTAATATTGACCTTAAGCTTAAATAGTGTTTTATGTTCCTGGTCTGTGCTGTTTATTCCCTTGACATATTAGTAAGCAGCAATCGTAACTTGTCTTATCTACCCAGTCTAAACAAAATCTTTTAAGTGTTCTCTGATATGATAAGCTATCCATTTTCCAGATAACCTGGGTGTCTCTTCTGTACAACTGATAGAGTTTGAACACACCTTTCTTGAAAACTGACAGCCTAAGTCATGAAAAGTGTTCTCCAGTGTTAAAAAGCAGTTCTCAAAAAGGCCGTAGAATTAACTACTTCCCTCTCTTTCCATTAAATATACGAGAGTTCGCAACTGTGAAATCCAATTTTCAACAAGTAGGGCTTATACTCCTTCTAACAAGCACCCCAGGTATCAATACGACCAACCCCTTCTTCATTCTCAGTTCTGTCTGCAAACCATCCTACCTTCTGTTCTTCCTCAGTGCTACATATACCACTGTCCTCATCCTCATTTTTCATTCTACTGATCTCTGACCTTATAAAAAAACAACAACAACAACAAACAACAACACTGCTTTTCTTCTTTCCCTACTTAGTATCCTTCTCCACTGTTCTCTTCTATTATATCTTCTGGGTATCTCCTAAGAGATTCTGTAAGCTACAAACCAGTTCCCTCAAGGAACAAGAAAAATAAAGCCTACTAAATACATAGAGAAACTTGTTTGCTGCAGTCTCCCTGCTGGCTTTCTTGGTCAAAAGGTTACTTCCAAATCTATCTATGATCTGTTCAATGGCTCCACCTAAACATCTTGTCTCATTCTTCTTCATTATTTGTGAAATGTAGTTATATATATTTTTATACAGACTGATAGAAAAATATTAATAAAACCACAGCATTTATTTTTTCAGAGGTAATTGGACAGCTTTTTGATAGGATAGGGGTCTTCCAACTCTCGTATTTTACACTATTACACACAAATTCACTAGTGCCACGTCAAAAGAGCAATAAAAACACACTCGTTTATTCATTTCCATAATTACACTTTACAACCTAAAAAAAACTATTCCTTGTAATGGCCTTGCTATGATTCAAGATCTGCAAATGAAAATACACCCAACTTCTAGCCAGTCATTTATGATGGTGGTGTTTATCACAAAAGTCTGATGTGCACAAGCCAGAAAACAATGGCTATTTATGGGACAACCCCAAGATTTTGATGTTTAAGTCTAATGTTGTTTTTCCCCTTCATTAGAAAGGTATATATGAAATCACAACTATCATCTCCCCCCGTTTTAAACAGCCTATGGAAGCAAGCTAGGCAAAACAGCAAAACAAACAAAAAAGTTTTAAAAAAATAATCCTGTCTTTCTCTAATATGCTATGTATTAAAGAAACCCAGAAACTTTCTTCCCAGAGGCTTACATCTAAATTTAACCCCTCTGCCAAGTCTCCATTAGCAGTAACAAAGCAGTTCAATTCTTCAGTGTCATTAACACTGGGTCAAACCTCATTTCTCAGGCAGACATACAGGGAAATTAATGCTGGCTGTTTAATGAGCTGTATGTCATCTCCTCACAAACGCTGAATCAAATGACTAAAAAAAATGCATTTTATAGAAAACAAAAGAAACTAGAAATCTTTAGTCACATACTTTTCCAAAGCACAGAAGTTGTAATTTAAAATCTCCTTTCCACATGCTTGTGAAAGCAACTCACTGTTTTCCCCCCTGCAGTAACACCCCACTCACACATTGCTGCTGCTAAGTCCTAGGGCCATATCCCACCTACTGGGGTTGTCACAAGACCTCATCTGAGCTGCAGCTGACCCTACAGTATCAGCTACCTTTAACCTTACCTCCCACCAGTTCCCTAGCTCACCTCTAAGTAATGCCTGCTGTTTAGCATTTCACCACACAGGACTGCTTACAGTATCTGCCACCCTATACAAACCTGTTAAACTGTCTCCCACATCTCCCTCTTCTCTTTGATCTAGGACTTACACACTCAAAGTTTATGCTTAGTTTAGGCTAGACCCTTCCTCCATCAAGGAGCTGCTTAATTTGTTCTGATACAAAATTGATAAAGCCTTTATAGAAGATGGTTAAAAAAACAACCAACCAACCAAAAAAAAAACAAGCATACTGCTCAAAAGACCTCAATAGAAAACACCTGAACACATTTTGTATCTTCCATTTTGTGCCTGTAGTTAGTTTATCCTGTAATCTTTACTATGTGCTTTGCAGTTCCTCACCTCCCAGCAAACTGCTTATCGGTTTAATTGGGAATTTACATTGGGAATTGACAACTGGGAATTGGCAGCTGTTAAATATGCAAGCATGAAGGGACCCCATCAGCTCAAGGGTCCACTGGAAACTGACTGGATTGAAAAAATCAGCTCCTAAACTACACAACAGTTGTGCAACAAACCAACAGTATAGCAAAATGAGACTTGAATGTAATATAAATCTAGTCGTTCTAGTTCTCACTGATACATGCATTTTACTTTGACTAGCTGATCTAAAGAATAGTTGGAGGAAACAAATAGCTAAGTAAGGTGCTGGCAAATACCTTTGGCATATGTCTGCTATGGCAAATGAAGGAGAGCAACGTTGGGCCCAGAAATACTACTATGAAAATAAATTTGGAGGAATAAAAGATTAGGAAACAGTACTTCCTGAGAATAAATAAAGAATAAATACAGTGTACCATAACAACAGCTCTTGCTGAATTTTGAGTCAAACCTCTGGAGACTGCCTTGGTCACAGAGAAGTGAGTTTCTTCCATCTCACTACCCAGCAGCTCAAGGCCAGCAGGCTGATAACAAACTTTGTGCTTCATGAGCCCTTAAGAGTACAGCAGGACTCTACCTCCAAATCACAGGCAGGGAAGAGATTCTGCAAGCCAGAGTCACAGGTGAGCGGCCTTCTGCTTTTCAAACTTAGTTCTCCACCCACCAGCATGAAAAGTTTTTTTTTTTCTTTGGCACCAACTTAAAGAATTTGTCAGAGACTGAAGGATTCCACCTACTTTTAATGTTTCTTAAAACATTAAACAGAGGGATACAAGGTTCCCTCTCTCCACATCAGCATGTAATGGATACAAATCATTAATCTTATATCAATAAACATTTTTATTCCAACAGCAGGAGAATTTCATGGAAAGGAAAAAAATGATTAAAACTTCAAAATCAAGATTTCCAACTGAATGTACCTTGTTTTCACATTTTTTTGAAGGGAGAAAATATATTGCATGGTCAGGAGATGGAATAATATACCTAACAGAGCACATTAAGAATGTAAAATATTTTTAAGTTGTTTGTTACAAATATTTCACAGGGAAATTGTATTATATTGTTTTATGAGGGATAACCTTGCCACTAGCAAAAGATAGCAAGTGCTTGTTTAAAGAATACTGAAAGGCAAAGCCTTATCTACACTAAATCAATATTTCCTGTATGCAGTTTTGTCTTCAGGTGTTCTTTTTTTCTGGTATGTTTTCATCTTGTGTAATGTGTTCATAAAAATATTAGAGAAATAGGGAGTCATTATCTAACCATAAGAGCAAGAGTCCAACACAGTAGTTCAGAATAGAAAGGCAATGCAATTTTTAGAAACCCAACTGAAAGTCATCAGCAGAAATTCCATAGAGTGGGGAAAAAAAAAAAAAAAAAAACATTATCACACCTTAGGCTGTCACAAGAGAGCAGGAAAACATAGGTGTTATCAGGAAAGATAACTTTTTTTATTACTCTTTTACCACAGAAAGCCATCAATGAAATTTAAGACACCAGGAGGAAAAGTGAAGAACATGGTATATGGAAGGCAAACTGAAAAAAAAATAAAAAAAAAGAAGTCAAGAAGTCAGAGCTAGGAAATGTAGGAACGTGGTCTTAAATTTTGGCATGTGTTTCTCCCACTGAAACTCTATTGAGTCATATCACATGCCTGAGTTACAACCAGCAGATAGGAAAAGTAAGTCTGAAGCCCAACAGAACATTTTTTTAATTTCTGGAGAATCGAGAAGTAAGAACAACAGAGGGTTCAGTAAGAGAGTTACTCAGATTTTGAAAAAAAAAAAAAAAGAAAGAAAAAAAATAGAATCTCACAAGACCCAAATAACATGTTTTGAAAGGGGGATATGAGATTTGAATGCTTTTATTTGTGTAACAGGGCTCTCAAAAGTGATCCCATGTGGCGATTCCACTTGACACTTACCTCTCCCCACTGGGATGAATGGGGAAATGCACTGTAAGAACTCATATCCATCAGTCACTGGAGATGTAGTACTACCACAAAACTCAGCCTGGCAAGTAAAAGAGAAGAAAAAGTAATATTAAAGACAGCCCCCAAGAAATGCTGCAACATTATTTGGAATCAGAGTGCTTCAGACTATTATTAAAAATCGAAAATATTTCAGATTGGGACTTTTTAATGTGTCAGCATAATATCATTAAGTTTCTATAAAAAGATGGACTTAAAAACCCTTTGAAAGCATCTAATAATGAGTATCAAATGTTTTGATAGGTGTACTTATACTTAGTATTCAATAAATACTCATAAAAATCAATTTACAGCTTTTCATTTGTCAGTGTAAATCGTAAGTGCAAAATGAAGTTAATAGCTCTCGGGTTAGGAGTTCACCCACAAAGACAGAATAAAGCGGAGTCTTTGTCAAACTCTCCTCATATTTAACTTGCTTTCAAGTTTACTGGGACATGTGATCACTGGAAGGCATCGTATGGTCTGCAGAAAACTCATCTTCTGTTCCCTCTTAAGCTACAGAGGGAATTGGAAAAAATGGGACTTGTGGGTTCCAACGATTTGGCATAAGACCCTTCATCTTCCATGCAACATTTAATAAAATCACTTGTAGAGTTTTCAGGTACTCTTAAATTAACTCTTCGAATTAAGCCAAATATATTCACTTTTGCCTGTGCGACGTCTTTCACCACGCTGCGTATGATCCTTTCTCACTTTTTCATAGAATTACAGAAGGGCCTGGGTTGTAAAGGACCTTAAAGATCATCTAGTTCCAACCCCCTGCTCTGGGCAGGGTTGCCAACCACTAGAACAGGCTGTCCAGAGCCGCATCCAGCCTGGCCTTGAATGCGTCCAGGGATGGGGCATCCACAACCTCTCTGGGCAACCTGTTCCAGTGCCTCACCACTCTCTGAGTGAAAAACTTTCTCCGAATTTCTAACCTAAATCTCCCATCTCAGTTTAAAACCATTCCCCCTTGTCCTGTCACTACCAACACATATAAACAGGCGTCCCCCCTCCTGTTTATACGCTCCCTTCAAGTACTGGAAGGCCGCAATGAGGTCTCCCCGGACCTGTGTCTTCTCCAAGCTAAACGAGCCCAGTTCCCTCAACACTTCTGCATAGGAGAGGTGCTCCAGCCCTCTGATCATCTTAGTGGCCCTCCTCTGGACCCGTTCCAGGAGCTCCACATCCTTCTTGTCCTGGGGGCCCCAGGCCTGCACACAGTATTCCAGGTGGGGTCTCACAAGAGCAGAATAGATTGGGACAATCACCTTCCTCTCCCTGCTGGCCACTCCTTTTTTGATGCAGCCCAGGACACAGCCTTCCAGGCTGCAAGCTCGCACTGCTGGCTTGTGTTCAGTGTCTTGTCCATCAGGACCCCCAAGTCCTTCTCCGCAGAGCTGCTCTCAAGTTCTTCTTTGCCTAGTCCATATAAATACCTGAGATTGCCCCAGCACAAGTGCAACACCTTGCACTTTGCCTTGTTGAACCTCATTACATTCTCATGGGCCCACTTCTCCAGCGTGTCCAGGTCCCTCTGGATTGCATCCCTTGCCTCTATTGTATTGACTGCACCGCTCAGCTTGGTGTCATCTGCAAGCTTGCTGAGGGTGCACTCGATTCTGTCTATGTCATTGACAAAGATGTTGAAGAGCACCGTTCCCAAGACCAACCCCTGAGGGACACCACTTGTGACTGGCCTCCACCCAGACAGAGAGCCATTGACCACAACCCTTTGGCTGCGACCAGTCAACCAATTCTTTATCCACCTAACAGTCCATCCTTCAAACCCATACCTCTCCAATTTAGAGAGAAGAATGCGGGGAGGGACCATATCAAAGACTTTGCTCAAGTTCAGGTAGATGAATTGGTAGATATTTGAATAAGTTTAATACATATCACGTATGTATACTACAGGTTAGTAAAGTGTGTGCTATTTTGGAATAATTTGTTTTTAATGAACTATTTCAAGTCTCGCTCATTGGTTCACTAGCTTCAACAACATGCCATGTGGGGGGTACCAATGCAAAATGCTGACTGAAATCATCGCCCTGCTTGTCTCAGTTCACGGTGAACTACATCCCCCTGCCTCAGCACCTCCACACCTCACACGTTCCTCCAGCCCTTCTCCCACCCAACCTCCTCCTCTTGCAAAACTGTGGTTTACGTTTCTAGCTTATTAGTTTCTTTCACCTCAGTTCACCTTCTGATGGATTTTTAGGTTAAGAAATAGCTGCTTTAGAGTGCACTTTTGTTTTTTGAGCTAGAAAATTGTTGCATTTCTTCAAAATAGTGGTAAAATCCTCATACTTAGGAAGACCTTTATGTTAATTCTTCAGATAGCGCCGCATTCATGAAGATTGGTGGTAGCCGTTCATGTGCTTGGAGGTGTTTGGGCTCTGAGAACATTGACTCAGACAGCGTTATGTGCCACGTTAATAACCTCGCCGTGGGGCACCATTTTTGATCTCTTTCAACGTAACTCCTGTTTCTGAAGAACAGGAGTACGGAACTGAGCTGACGATTCACAACGCTCAATCCGGAACAACTCCACGGATGCAGCACTAGGGAGCCTCCTCAAGAAGCACTCCCTCGGCAGCCAAGGCCACGAGCTGTAACGCAAAAGCCAGGACGCTGCGGGGGAGCGGGGCGGGCAGCCCAAACCCCGGCGTTCACCCAGGGCCGGGGGCACCGCACACAGGCGGACACGGACCGCGACTGACAGGAGCGAGCCAACGCCATGAAAGGAGCCTCCCCTACGCCCCCCCGCTTATATAAGGCGGAGCGCGGCGGTGACGTCACCCCTCGCAGCCAATACCCGCCTCTGTTTACTTCTGCCCCCCCACCGCGCCGTAGTGGGCCGGGAGGGGGCGGAGCCAGCGGCCGGGCTCCGCCCCATCGCCGTCCGCGCCGGAAGCGGCGCAGCGGCGGGGCGGCGGGCGCGGGGCGGAAGCGGCCGTTGCCGAGGATGAGCCAGCGGGACACCCTGGTGCACCTCTTCGCCGGCGGGTGCGTGCCGCGGGGGGGGCGCCCGCGGGACCTCGGGACCTCGGGCCGCGACCGGGCCCGGCCGCGGGGAGCCCGGCGGGCTGCGGGAGGAGGCTGGGGGAGCTCGGGGCTGGGGGCGGTAACGGGGCCCGCGGAGGCGGGAGGGAGCTGGGGCAGCGCCGCGGGCCACGCTTTGGGTTGCGGCACCGCCCGCCTCAGCCCGTGCGCTGCGGGTGCCTCCGCGGCGGCACCCCCTGAGTTCGGGTTCTGGGAGGTGGGGCCGCACAGCTGCAGGCCTAGCGGGGGGTGCTGAGCGCTTCCCCTTCAGAGTCCACATCCTTGTCAGCGCTCATACGGCACTGGAAGGAGGGCTCGTGGGGGCACTTCGGCTCCTATCTGCAGGGGGAAGGTTGGTAGGAAATCATACACGAAAATTAAGACCAGCCACAAACTTGTAAACTTAGATCGCTGGGCTCAACGAGCTTGCTCCTGTTCCAGAAGAGTCTGGGCAGCAGGTAGGTGCCAGTCAGTTGGGTCAGGGGTTGTGTTGTGAGGAAAGGGCCGACACATTTCCTGTTACCTTGGCTCAGCGAAGCTAACAGTGTGCACTTGGTCATGTTCAGCAGTAGGAAGGTTGTCCTGGGTCATTGCGACGCCTTTTTGCTAGCGTGGTGGGCTGCAGATCACTGGAGCGCTCGTCAGTCCTCAGGGAGACTTTAGAAGGAAGGAAGCTTGGTTTCCCGTTGGGTTTCAGGGGAGACTGTGTGCAAACAGCACGTCTTAATCTGCTGACCCTTGTTGTAATGTCTGCGTTGAGTCTTTAATTCCCGTTTTCATTACTGAAACTCTAAGTGATGACATTGCTGTTTTAGCAACGTAGGTGGGGCCATTCTAGGTTTTTTGAGTAGCTGCCTAGCTTGCTTCATGACAATTCAACAACAGCTGTCAAACTGCAATGCTTCTGGGCGATTACCAGTTCATGTGGAAGTTGATGTTTCATTTCTAATAATCCCTCCTCCTTCCTTTTCTTTATTTCTCTGTATCCTTATCCCCACCCAACAGGTTTGATTGACTATTTTAACAGTACTGGGCAGGGGTACGGAAGTGGAAGAAAATTGCTCAGCAATTTCTACCTGTTTTGATTTCTTAAAAGTAATTCTACTCTGTTAGTTTCGATTTTTTGAGAATCTCATCTCTCTCTGCCTCATAACTGCGTGTCAGTTGTAAATGTGACCAAATATTGTATAACAGAAATACTAATTCCATGTTTAAAAATAACTGATTCAGTACTTATTTTGGAATGGTGGGCATATGAAGTCCAGCACCATCAATGAACTGAAATGACGCTTTTTTATTTTTTTATTTTTTTAGAAAAGAAAGCTCTTCTAAGTGGTTTTGCTGGACTGGTTCATGCATCAGCCAATACATCAACAAAGTACTATTTTTACATGCAGTCCCCACCCAATGCACTTCTTAGACCTTCTTGACTTTAAATAGATTCTCTGAAGGTGTATATATAAGCATAATAGCAGTCCCATTCAGAAGCAGAAAATGCATAGCATGGGAAGAACATCACTCTCCTTGGAAATAAGGTGGACAAATAAGAATTCCATGTTAATAAAAGGAAAAGTGTTACAGCCTTTTAAGAACATGTTCCTTACAGAAAAGCAATTGTAACTGCTACAGTTTGTAAGCAATTAGCTCCATGAAGTAACTTTGCTGTTATTTTAGGACATTTAAACATAGTTTCTAGGCTGTTTGCAAAACCACCATCAAGTACTGCTTCATACTGTAGAGTGATTGCAGGGAGCCTTCCAGAACAGATCAGCAGCAGACCTGGAGTTCAGTTTCATGCTGTGACAAATTTGTAGCCGCTTACTTATCTCATATGAACCTTAGCTCCTGATGAACCTATTTGTCAGGATCTCCTTCCACAAACTGTGTAGCTACCACCAAGCTCCATCTGCTAATGGTATCTCGTCCTTGTGGGACCATAGCTGGGATGCCTGTAATGTTGGATCCTGATACGAAATCATATTTCATATGAAGCTCAACTTTCCTCTGAGGTACTAGGTTGCATCACTCAGAACTCATCCTTTTCAGGAGTCAAACTATTGATTGTATTTATGTTGTCTGTTTTTCCATTTGGTAGTCAGATAACCACTGTTGTCCCTGTAGACAGCGTGTTGGCCATGTAAACTCAGGTGCTTTTATTCCAGAATCCCTGTAGAGGTTGAAATAGTCAAAACTCAAATAATACGCTTAAGATAGTTTGAATTCTTTAGAAAGATCAGATACTGTACATGTGAAAGACTCCTGGATTTTTCTTTCAGTTTGGAAGATATTAGTTAATAACTTAGAGCGTAGGATGGTGATTGGTGGTGTTTATTTTTTCAGACTGCCTGTCAGAAAATAGGCACTTGACCTGTAATTGAGTTACCAAGCACCTGGACTCCCTCCTTCCTTAAAATACATACCTGGCATAACCCTGAATGTCTTTGAGAACTAGTTCTTCCTGTTGTGAGGCATAGGAGAAGGTTGGTGCCTTTCTGCCTCAACTTTAGGTTAATTTTGTGTTTAGGTACTCTACTGCAGGGGAAAAAAAAGGCAATTCTTTCTTGAAGCATTGAGTAGCTTGGGTTTTGCTCCGTGAGGTGACCAAATTGCATGAAAATAGCTGTATCTGAAGAATTGTTAAGCTAATGTTTCTTGTATTTCCTTCTAGTTGACTGATGTTTTCAGCTGTCAAGCTGTTTTACTTGATACAAATGTCACGTTGTAAGTATTTATTTGCCCTCGGTCCTAATTGAAGCTACGCTCTCCATGTTAGTGTTTGTTTTGGATAATGGAAAGCAGTGATGCTTGTTCCCCTTGTGTTATTTTTTCCAATTTTCACTTGTACGTTTTTGTATGTCAGCACATCAGGGGAATTTCATTTTTACATTGTTATTTAGAAACAGGTTTGATTAATATTTCTTAGTTCAAGGAAGTTAACTTAAATTTGTTATTTTTTAAAACTTCAGCAAAAAGTCTAATCTATGAATAAGGGGGCTGTGGGCTACTAGCTGCTGGTACTTCTAGCCAGTGTATTTATGAGAAAGATGGAAAGATGTGTAATGTACAAGTTTACCAGTGTAATATTAGGAAAACCCTGAAACTTCCAGATTAGTGAGATGCATTCTTGCTGTTTCTGAAAATTTTGCTTCCCAAAGGCCTTAAATTCCCTCCCAAAAGATGGATACTGTAGGTTTGATGTTCAGACCTGCACCTTACCTGTCGACGTGAACACCAGTTACTCTTGTGCTGTAAGATGGGTCTGTGAAATTGCTGACAGTTTGGGGACCTGAATTTGTGGTAAGTGGCAAAGAGGTTAGAAGGTGTTCTGCTTGCAAGTGGCCTGGTGTTTTCTTGACAGCTTTTTGAGATCTGTTTTCTCACTGTTTATCTTGTCAGTCAGTATTTACAGGGAACTCTTTCACAGAGGAAAGAGAAGCAGCAGGTAAAATACATGAATGAGTGTAGACCCAAGATAACGGGGTCAAGGGTTATCTCCGAGTCTTTGAGGCCGCAGTTACAAATGCAGTGAAAGGTGAATCTAAGGTAAGTGCTATGCAGCCTTGTCTTGGGCTTAGGTAAAATACATAATTATCTAAAGAAAGAAGAGCTGGTGGTTCTTAAACAGCGGTAGTTACAATTATAGGTCAGCTATACGAGCAGTACAGGGAATATTAATCCTCCTGGGAGCATTTGCAGACAGTCCAGTGGCTGAAGTGCTGAGACCCTCACCCACACCAGAGTTGTCCGGGCTTTTACTGCAGGGGTGTCCACACGTAGCAGCAGACTGCAGCCCACAATTCCACACAAGGGCACTGACTCCTAAGCAGGTACTCTCAACCTGAAACACCAAAAGAAGGTTTTTTCGTCCAGCTGTCCCTGGAAATAAATCCCGTGATTCGAATGCTGGACAGGATTAGCTTTTGGAGCATATGCGTATTTCTTCCCGTGCGTATTGTCACAATAATAGAGGTTTATCTGGGACAAGGGGGTTCTGTTGTGAGGGTCTGTGCTGAAGTGCTAGCAGAGCGTAAAGCCAAAATATGTCCAAATACATTAATCAGGTGAGGTGATGGACTTCTAAATGTACATTTGGAATCAAATTAAATGTGTTTTTTTTTTTGTTTTTTTTTTTTTACCATGGGTGCTGTCTGGATTAGGCTTGTGTTGCAGTCTCCCTAAATTCTTCTGTCCAAGAGATACCAAGTAGAGACAACTGTTCTTGGTTTTACTGTTAATCTGTTTTGAGTTTGTTTGGTAGCCTCATGTCTACCTGTTTTGCTGAGTGCATTGGCCCTTGTGCTATCTTGTACAGTTCGAGCTGAATATTTAATTTTCCGACTTGTCTGGGTTAATAGTGGTCTTCTAATCTTCCTTTTTTCCCCATGTGTTTTTTGGGGGGATTTTCTTTAAGTAAATGAGCACCTACAAGTGGATTATCATGCCGTTGTGTGATCAGGTGTTTCTGATGAGTCAGCTTTCTTATAAGCACTTGGCAAAGCTCACAAAGGCTTGTAGTGAACATTGATTAGAGGCAAATGCCAAATTTGGGATAGGTAAGATAACTGGGGTCTTTCGTGACATGCATTAGAAAGTTGTATTTGCAAAATGATACACTTTTTTTCCAGCTGGGAAGGGTTGGAATTAAGGGCTGGGTCTGTGTCCTGGCTTACTCGTTAGCAAAGTGCCTTGCCTTGCTTCAGGAGTTTGCACTGTGACCCGTGTTGCGGCGCTGTGCAGAACTTCAGCTGACTCTCACTTGCCTACTAGACACCTTCTGGCAGGGGCGTCGCACGCTCTGCCCTTTCCGCTTCCAGTTTATGCTCCGTCAGCAGGAGAGTATTTGCTTACCCACTTTCTCTGGTGAAACTCAGCTGATCTTGGAGAAAAAAAGTTAGGTATTTGTAACAGTTTTTACAAGTCACAGTTAGTAGGGCCTAGCACTGGAGATGCTGAAGCCCAGGGTATTCTTAGGTAATACAGATTTCTGAAGTAGTTTATGAAATCCCACGTGTGGTATTCAGAAGAAAAATAAATGTCTCTATTTTCTAATTTTTGAGAAATGTTTTTCTGAACTGGGATACTCCCTAATTTGTGTTAAACCACAAATTACAAACAAACAAAAAAAGCCCAAACCAACCAAGCAAAAAACCTAGATTTGAGCCTGGGAGGAGGGCAGCAGGAGCGATAGTGGTGATCTGCTGGCAATTTATAGAACACCCCTGAGCTGGAGCTGGAGGCTGCCTGTGCCTGGCATGCCAGGGTGTGGAGCACAAAGAAATAGGTGTCTCTTTCACAGTACTTCTGTTAGTGTGTTAAATAACAAGGCTTGAAACATATTTTTTAGTAAAATACTGCTGGTGGCAGAACACCTGTCATGTTCTTCAACAGTTGCTTATTTTTACGGGTCACATAGTTGTTGAGTTGTCTCCCTTTGTTTATTTACAAACTGCTCACTGAGGTTTCTCATGAACAGATTATTTTGCCAAGCCTAGCAGTATTTACCTTAAAATTCAAGTGAGCTATATAAATCGGCGTGGTTCCTGGATTATCCTTGCACTTAGTGGTTCAGTTCTAACTTGGATCTTGGTACTACTACGCAAGGCCTGGTTCCTCAACATTTGGGAAGGGAGGGGGGTTCTTTCACTTAGACTTCAGGTGCTGTCTCTGTTGCATGAGGGTTTTTGAGGGCTGGGGAAGTGAGGTATCACATTTTGACAGGAGTGGAGGTTTGGGACTTTGCAAAGGCATGTTGTCAGTGGTACGGATCCGTGCAGTTCTTTGTAGGACTTCTCTGCTTTCTTTATTTGTAAGTTGCAATTTGAGATCTTGAAAATGGGGAGGGAGGAGAATTTAATCCAGATTACTGCAACTGACAAGTTCAGCTGAGACATTTTATATTGTTTAAAGAAAGAAAGCTAACCCTTCAGTAAGAAACAACGCCCAGAGTGCTGATCATGGGAAATCATGGTGTGAATGGCAGAAAGCAGAGCCGGTAGCGGGCGCCCAGCTCTCCAAAGGAGGCAAGTGGTCGGCTGCTGCTCTTCGCTGGGGGTAAATGGCTCCTTGTCACGGAGCAATGCTTCGGAAGGCAGACTTAAGAAGGGCAAGCATGGGGTAGCTGCATGTCTGCCCTTTACCCTGCCAGTCTCATAATCCATTGCCGGGGGCCTGCTCGTAACCCGGCTGCAGTGAGTGCCTGACAAGCACTGTTGCAGTCAGCCAGCCCTCGGGGTGGGTTGGGTGTGGTGCAGGGGAGCGTGCAGGTTGCAAGCTCCAGCTCAGTGTTAATCTTCAACTTCGGAAAAATTTTCCAGTGCAGAGTGTCTGGAGCCAGAGGCGTTAAAGGCTCCAAATTCCAGGCCCTGTTGCTGAATGGGGGCCGAGTTTTCTCCTGCTTATTTCTTTCCCCTTCCGTACTATCTATCATCACACAAATATAAACCCTACCACGTGCTTTTGCTTGCTGTTGCTTGAAAACAAGTCCTCACGTAACCTGCCTGAAATCAAATGCGGAAAGATCTTAGTGGCAGCAGGCTCTGGGGGATCAGAAACAGAGGGGTTGCAAGAAAGGAAATAAACCCTGAAGCCGGCTGCCTGCGTTGCCTGCACATGTCTTACCAGGCAGCACTGGCTGCTGTGGAATCGCAGGAAGTGCAGTAACTTGCTCTGTCTTGAAGACACACTTGAGACTATAAAAGCTCTGTCAGGCTGTATCGAGGGCTGGCCTACGGTGGCTCTGATGAGGTATTACATGTCCTTAACCCTGATGTGTTAGGGGTTTCTACTGCTTGCAACACTGGCTAAAATATATTCTGCTCACCTAGTCTGTGTATTCCTACAACTCCTATTTTTAAAATGTATTTGTGGCTTAACAGAAGAGCAGGCAAGTGAAATGCTCGTTCAGAGATGCTTTAAAGATACTACTCTAAAAGCTGTGTCAGTCTGTTACTGCGTGTGTGCGGCATGCCAGGACCTGACTTCCATCTTGCTGTGAGAATGCACTTTTTCAAACTCACAGACTTAATTTCCTCAGACCTTGAAAGAGGGCAAACTTCAGTCTAATGTTGGAGTTAGGGGTGGGACAAGTTGCCTTCATGCTCTAGTAGTAGGCTCTCTCTAGGTTACTAATTCAAACGGCGTTAAGTGAACATCATCAAACATAATTCTTTGAGGCTGTCTGGTACTATCAGTTCAATTCATACAAACATTAACCTTTTAGGATGTAACGCTGTACTAGCAACTGCCATTTCTGGTATTGTTTGCAGCAGAAGAGCTGCACTTAACTCTGAAAGCTCCTTTTTGATGGAAGCCTGCAGGAGTTCCTGAGTCCCAGCTATTCCTGTTAATTTGTATTGAACTCTCCTTTGCATTTAGGAAGACGTTTAAAAAATACTATTGAACAATTCTTGTAGCATTTAAAAATTTGTTTCAACAAACTAGCTGATAGTTATCTTATTCTCAGTGCTTGTCAGGGTCAAACACCGGCTTTTCTTACTGCTTCAGAGGAGTGAATACTGAGCCCTTTGAGTTCAGTGCAAACTATGTTTCCGTGATTGTTAGTGCATTTCAGACTGAGCTGTAACATAAATGATCACCCAAATTTAAATCTGTTGTTTAAAAAACAGAACAGAAAACCAATGAGTGCATACCATGTCTTGGTCATAATTTTAAGAAGCTTATTTGGCCAAATCGAGAGAACACTGGTATGGGAAAAGGTTCAAGGGAAGCATTTCTTTTCGTAACAGTGAAGTCCAAGAATTTGGGGTTATCTTTGCAATCAAAATTTGCGGATTTGATATTTTTCCCTCAGAGGCTGATGTGGTCATAGTTAAACAGGAGTGTAGGTAATTATTAATTAGCCTATGAACAAGCACAAGAGAAGCCCTCTGAAGAAAGCTGCTAAAAGGCAGCGTGTTCCTGGCTGAATTCTGCTTGAGCAGAATGGGAATAACGCCACTATTAGTGTAAGGCACACACAGCTTCCCTTGGCTTTCTTACAGAAATGAGTGGCAGACTGTCTTCCCAGATCCAGCTCTACAGTATGCTGTTCTTGGAACCTAGTGTGCCTTGCTGTACAGGGCAGGACTTGGGAGACACTCAAATCATTGCTGTGGTGGCACCATGTCCAAAAATACAAAGGGAGTTTGTTAATTTCAGTTGTATAAAATTGACACATGCCAGTTTTTAGCAGCTTTCCAAAGACCGATGCATGTAGCCTTGTGTGTGTGGTGCATAAATCTGTTCTACCCTTAAGGATTTTTGGCGCCTCTGTTGTGGTCAGGAGCATGCTGAACATTCAAAAGAAGTTAAAATTTACCACAGGAAGTTAAACATTTGAGATGCTGAGCTAGTTTCCCGAAGTGATTTGAACTGCATGTGATGAAGACTGTGCACTTTCACTACTTCAGAAACTCTTTGTCTGTTCAAATTTTCACTACGCATTAAAGGATTAACAGACTGACTTAAGTGTGCTTGCCTTCAAGGGCAAGTAACCACAGTTATCACGCACATTCCAGTCATTTCTTCACATTTTGCAATTCAGCTGTGTTCGGTATAACATGAGTTATATATACTCAATACTCAGTTATATATACTCAATACATTATTGTATTCATTTTTTTTCAGTTTAGAATGCAATGATCCTCTTTCTCTTTGCAGATGTGGAGGTACTGTTGGTGCAATTCTGACATGTCCACTGGAAGTTGTGAAAACACGGTTGCAATCCTCCTCTGTGACTCTATACATCTCCGAAGTCCATCTCAACACTGTGAATGGTCCTAGTGTCAATCGAGTAACTAGAGTTTCTCCTGGACCTCTCCATTGTTTGAAGTGAGTGTGCATAGTGGTCGGTTTTTGGTTGGGCTTTTGGGGAGGGCTGATGGACAAATCCATGTAAAAGATTCAGACTGTTATGTCTATTATGATGTTACTATGAGATGACTGCACATTTTGCTGTTTCACTGTTTCACATTCTGTTTTTCCAAATATCTTTCATGTGCCAGTTTGCACCTTGAATTAGCCAGAACATGCATGCCCTGTTGGACTCATGGACCCAAACTATATCCTCAAAACTCACTGGGAGCAATGTAATGCTTAAAATTAGAATAGTTCATTTGGAAGAGACCTAGAAAATTATCAGGTCCAACTCCCCAACCACTTCAGGGCTAACCAAAAGTTAAAGCGTATTATTGAGGGCGTTATCTAAATGCCTTGTGAACACTGACAGGCATGGGCCGCTAACCCCCTTGCCTGGAAGCCTTTTCCGGTGTTTGACCACTCTCACAATAAAGACGTTTTTCCTAATGTCTGCAGAGCAGAGGCAAGATTCCCTTCACTCTGGGGGACTCCATCTTTCCAGTGAGAGGAAGGTAGCTTCTGCATTTGGGTATAGGAGGAAAATTTTCTTCCAGGAAGGACATGCTGCTGCTTCTTGAATTAGGCAGACTTAGGTAAGACTCAGACAAGTGTAAGAAGCTACTGTAATCTGTAATTAATCAGTGAGAAGTAGTTTGTGGGCAACCCCTTCTGGCAGTTGCAGTGTAGGTATTAAGAGTTTATCAGGTTAGAGCGTAGCATTTATTTAAATGGAGCTTGTACCCAAATAGCATGTTGCACAGGAAGTTTTTGTTAGTCTGGAAGTTTTGATTGAGAGTTTTTTGTTTTTGTTTGCAGGTGAGTGTCTGATGGGTGAACGTGTTGGGAACAAGTATGTGAGTGGGTAGGGCTCAGATTGTGACAAGGAAGGAGAGCTTCATCCAAAACACTGGCTTTTGCCTTACTAACTTTCTCATGGTGGAAGTTGAGCAATTCAGCTTCTTTCCTGAATGTTCTGGATTTTTTGCCTTCTATTTAGAAATGTGTCCAAATAAATTGCAGGTTGGTCAGATGTTTTTCATATGCTCCTCTGATGGAAGCCCTAAAAAGCCTAAAATAGGTTGGTTTTCTATCCGTCTGTGCAGGAAACAAATTCAGACTGAGGTAGAGGTAGTTCATGATGAACTTCATTAGGGCTTGCTTTTTGTTTTTTTAAAAAATTGCTACTTACACATGTTAATTCTTGATCCTTGGTATGAGAATGTGTATCTGCTGCTCCTTTTGTTCTTTGCTTAGATGTGTTTTCTTCCTTGTAAGTATCAAACTACTGATATGCCAAGTAACTTCTGTAGGTTTCAAGTTCTTTGAATACAACAAATAAGAAAAAAAATCCCAGATGACATGGCAATGTGCTGTGTCCGTAAAAATATGTAGGTGCAGAACATAATTATTTTAGGCCTCTCCTCCTTTCAGATACTAGGGATCTCGGCGGATTTAGTGGGCAACTCAATCTGGACCTCCGTCACTTATGCCTTAATTGATATTTGACGTTTTCTGATTTGTAGGTTAGGGTTTGGTTGTCTTTTCTCACACCAAATTCAGTGCAGTGTTCCAAGGCTCATGAGTGAGCTCACAGTACTCTGTCTAAAAGCGAGTTGAATTAGGCAAACGCTGTCAGAATTTCAATTAGCTAACTGTTGTGGAGTCACTTCTGCCTCTTTAGTGTCAACAGAGGTGACTTAAAAGGCATCTGTGCCAGGAAACAAACTGAGAAGAGCTAGTGCAGGTGACTACATTCTCTGGCAACAGAAGTGAATTCCCTTATTCCTAAATATCTGTTGGGCATATCATGTTGCTGATGCCTCTTATATCTAACCTCAACTGAGTTTAAACCAGAGGTCTTGATAATGGAAATCTAACCGACCTTGCAATGCAGACTTCCCCACGTAACACTGGCAGGTCAGCTGAGGCCGTATGGAACATTTGTGCTGCTCTCCCAGCTGTGGATTTGCCATTCTCTGATTTCACTAAGCAGTGCAGGCTCTGCGATCTGATCTTTAATGCAAAAAGTTTGTGTCTTATTTTGAGAGTAGAATTTAACTCCTGCAGCTGATGTCTGGGAATGCAGAAGAGCATCGGTAACTAAAACCATTATAGTCCTTCCTACCTGCTATTAAGGGAAATTCTGCTGTGAATTCTCTTCAATTCTTAGTTACTCCAGCAAGTCTTGGGACACTGTGGGTCCCGAGGAAACAAAATAGAGACTTTATTCATAAATTTCTCTGAGACACTGAGGTTCCTGCTGCTTTGTATGCATTCATATTTGTGCATACACACACATATTTGTAACACTTTATATTGTGGTGTTAGGTGATGTTAAAGTAGGAGTGCTTTGTGTGGACACAGATCACATGTTACTGGGTACAGCTTTGCTATGATCTGATGCTGTGACCATGCTGAGCTTTATGGAATATGCTAAGATTATCTCAAACAGTTCTTTCCAAAAGAGTTAGAAGTGCTTTTAGGATAACACACTTGTCTAAGTAATGAGGATTTCCAAAGTGCTTTTGAATGTATTCAATACTCCAGTTATTGCTGTGAAGCAACTTCACTCAGTTGGTTCATATTAATTGTTACGGATATGAAGCTAGGGCATTGCTGGACACGTTACATGCTGATTTTCCTAAACAAGCATGGTGACTATTTCACACTGATGCAACAGCTCACAACCACTAATTTATTCTATTTTTGATTACTGAGAACAAACTTCATAAACTTTTGTTTTGTTTTGACAGCAAAACTGTGATAAAATAGACAATTTCAACTGCTGGAAACCAGAATAGATTTGGAATCTCTTTCAGTGCTATGGATGACTGTTTGTTCTGATAGTAAATTGCAAACAAAATGGCCATTTATACAAAGGTAGTTTGCTTTATTGAGTAATTGACTTGTCATTAACCTGCACATCTCTTTGAGGAAGAAATATTTGTGTGTATTGGCCAGTGTTTCTAAATAAATAAGCACTGAGTTTTATGTTGCAACATCCAGTGAAGCAGTTAATTCCTAACTTAGAATCTGGGCCTAAATCAATTGCTAGAGCAGTTTGCAGTGATAGGGATGCAGATAGTCCTTGTTTCTCCTCCTTCAGTCTCCCATCTCCTGCTGTACTTTTTAAAATACTGTATCTGATTAGCATCTAGTTTGTTGGACAGATTGGTTTCACTGAAACTGGATATTAACAGGTATCCTCTTAATGTACCAAGATAACTTGTTGCATAAAGGTCTTCAACCTGATCTCTTTTTAAAAGCTGTAGTTTTGTGGGAAGGGTATTCCAAACACTGACATACTAGTAACGCCTCACTTGATGTCTCAATTGACTACTTATTACCCTCCTGTTTCTCTCTAAGTCCCACAAAGATGGGTCACGCACCCCCTGCCACCTGAGCAATCTTTCCAGAGCCGTGCTCAGAGTGGACGTGGTTCCCAGAGATCAGGGCAGTACTGTGACTTTTTGCATGGGCTACGCTTCTTTCTCAGTTAGGCTCAAACTTTGTTGCAGTAAGTTACCTTACACGCGGATGTGGGGATTGTCTTTTCAAGAACAGGTTAAAGAAAACCCACTTGTTGCATGGTCAGGAGCGCACAGGCAGTGGTTCAGAACTGATAAGCTGTTGCTGATGGATGGATGGAGGAGGGAGAACCTCCGAGCCTCAAGGCAGGGCCACTTCTCATATCGGGGGGCTTCCGTTTCCTTATATTTAAGCAGACATCTAAGTCAAAATAATCACTGTATCTTACAGAAAGAGTAAGGCTAAGAATGGTTTCTAGTGGAACACTTTGTAGAGTATCTTTTATAGCCTGATTACCACCAATTTTTTTTCCTAATCACTAGAAAAAAGATCTCAAAGACATTGTTTGAGCACTTCTGCCATAGAAGGAGCTGCGTTGTGGTGCTGCAACTGACACGGATGCCTATAGCTTTGTGAAGCAGTGCCCAGTGTAAGAGGAAGCCCTCTGGGGGAATATGGAGGGCAGGGCAAGGGGTAGAGGGCTGTAGAAGGCTCCTTGACACTGAAGCAGTTCACATAACATTAGAGGTCATGCGTATTGTAGTTTGAATCTTGCAGTGCAAAGGTAAATCTTTCAAAGTCATGTGAATGACACAGCACGTTTTGTAACGTGCTGATTTAAATCATGTATAGGGATAGGGAACGCAGCGCTTCTTACCCAAAAGGCTGCTTCCTGGAACTTTTGACATGTACCTTACTGTAATGAGTCTTGTCGAATCAAACCCGGGTAGCACATGCAAAACCGTGTTGGGGTTGCTGTCTTTTTGAGAAGACTGGGTGATAGCTTGCAAAAGATGTGCTTGGCTGGACGTGATTTAAGCAGCAGAGTGAACAGCTCCTTAAAATGCCCTCAGGAGGCACCTGACTGTTCCTGTAGCTGAATCTTTATACATTTTCCTGTTTTCCCTTTCACTTCCTACCCCTCTCATCCAAAGAAAGTTCCCAAACTGGGAGCTAAAGGGTGATGAATATAGACCAGAATCTAATATTTCTCTCTAAAGCAATTTAGAAAAGCTTACGAGAACATGAACGTTTCAGTGCTTAGTATTTTCTCTCTAATAAAAGGACACTTTAACTGCTTAACGATAGGTAGCATCGTATGTGCTTGATCCTGCAGCCGTTTAATTTATATTATGCCAATTCTGGGAAATGATTCATCTATTGTGGTCAACACTGCATTGTCAGTTATTAATGAATGCATACACAAAGATTAGAGCTTAAAATGATTTTGTAATGGTTGTTAGTGCATTCCTTAATTTTGATGTGAATATTAAAGTATGTCAATTTTGTTTTCTAGGATGATCTTGCAAAAAGAAGGTCCTCGTTCTCTGTTTAGAGGGCTGGGTCCTAATTTGGTAGGCGTTGCTCCTTCCAGGTAAATACAAACAGATATTCAGTAAGTGAAATAATTTCAGTGAAATCTTGATTGCTGTGTATTTTTCAAGGGATTTACGGTTTATTTCAAGTGTGTTATTGCATCTGTAGTGTAAATACTTAATAGTAAATATCTAGCAAATAGAAAAAAATTGTTTCTGGGCTAGTTTGTCTGAAATAATGAGTCACAACTCCAGTCCCACATCCCTGCACCAGCTACCTGAGCATTTACTAATGCCTCTTTCTGAATGCTGTTCATTATTGAGCTTCTTCCAGTTAAGAAGGAAAATATTTAAGGAGTTACACATGTAAACAGAGGGTTGCACCTTATGCACTTACGCACCTTATACACGGGTAGATTTAGCCTTCAGTTAAAGTTCCTTCATCTTCAGGAAGCAGTTATGTGACTAGCTTCAAAACACTGTGTCTTTCTCCCCTCCTGAACTCCGGTGAAGCACAGACCACTGGCCTACTGCAGTGGGAAGCCTGTTTCAAAAAAAAGCAAGAATGGGTAGGATGAGACACAGCTGTCACAGATGAAGCTGATCCAGCAGTGGGCTGGACTCCAGAAAGTAGTGGGGCACTGTCAGAGAATGCAGCAAACCAGCATGTAAATCTGGTCCAATTGGCGGTGGTGTTGTGGCTGTCAGTTGCTCTGCCTCAGCATAAATGCTCTAGCTACTCCACTGCTACTGTTAGGCAGAGCGAGGTTTATTCAGAACTCAATTATGCCCGAGTTTGAATTGATCCTTGCGTACAAGTATTAGCTGAAGTTCATTCCAAAAATAGAATACCTAAGGAAGAGTATGGCAGCAAAGACGTGTAAAACTAGTATAACTGCTTAGTCCTGATGAGGCTAGTTATCTTTTGGCCTATTTTTGTTCCGTTCTCTTCTGTTTTTAAGGGAAATGTCTTTTTGCAGCAGGAATATATATTCACAATGGTTTTATTCCTCCCTTGATTTAGTGCACTGCTTCCCTTTATTTTTTGGTCTGATCAGAAGATATTCCTTTTTCCTGCATGCCCAGTTGGGGAATATTTTAACAATAGTGGTTCAAGGCTCTTGGATGTTTCTGGAAAATACTATTCAACTATGTTTTCTATTCAGCATTGCTCGGTCTTCTACTTGAATCTGACAGATAAGGTGTTGCTGTGTAGGTCCCCTCTATGAAGAGAAAAGCATAATTCAGCAATTGGAGTAAATTCATTTTACCAGATTTTTTTTGAAATATTAGGACTACTTGAGGTATTTTCTGACCATTAACTTAGCATTGACATGTGGAAAAGCTGCAGTAGTTCTAGTAGCTGTGTTCTTGACACCTGTGCTGAAATATCAGCATATCATATATGCTGATATCAGCATACATTTATATCAGCATATAAATTATATGCTGAAATATCAGCATATAATATTTCATCATTCTGAATACATCCCTTCAAAAAGGAAATGAGTGTAAGCAAAATCTAGGGTCATGTTCTCTTACTCTGCTGTTGGGAAATTAGCATTTGAAGACTTTGCCAAATGCAATACCACTTGTATTTCAAAACCAGGAACCACCAAGAAAAACATAGGTCATAGGCAAGGAATTATTTTCACATTTTGTAATCCAGGTAGGTCCTAAACTTAAGAGTACACTTCTGGTTGGTAGTCCAATCTGGTTCTAAACATTCATTATGGATGTTTTCTCTGATCCCAACTGTTGCCATTGCTAGGAAATTCTCTCTTCCTGTCCCTTTAATCTCTTCAGTTATGTGTTCTTCTATAATAAAGCGAGGCATGATTGTAGTTTGTATCTATAGTACCTACAACTTTATTCACCCTGCGCTAACAGCATGCAGATGCACACCATGTGTGGACTGCAGTCTTGTTCTGCCAGCTGTCACTTTATCTTCTTGCACAAAAAAAAGCACTTTTTACATCTAATTTATCAACCCATAAAGTCCCATTGATCTCTGCATCGTCATTCAGGGAAAGTAAGTTATTGGAATTTAACACTTGTTTTTTTTTTTTTTCCATAAACATGCTAACTTTTCTTTTTCCTTTGTGAAGAGACTTAAAAGATGCATTGCAACAATCATTCTTAACTCATGATCATTCTTAGGCACCACTGAATTCCATTTTGTAAGTGATTACCCTCAATGAAAAAATCTTCAATTGCAGAAAAAAACAAGCCAACAACAACACATCAGAGTTTTCAGTAAATTTCAGTAAATTTTGTTTAGTTTCATTTCCCATCTTCCCTCACATAAAATAGCTTGTTTTTTTTTCAGTGTTCATACTAAGAACGTCTACTTGCTGTAATGCCTTATAAATAAGCACATCTGCCTTGCCCTCTGGCACACTGTTTTCATCCTGTACTTCATTTCAATTTGGTACTAGCTAAGTGGACTTAACAGCAGGTGTTTGTTTAAATAAGCTGTAGAGAAGCATGTTTCATAACACATCCAGTATACTTAACTGGGTTCAGATTCCATTTTAGAAATTACAGCCATTGAGCAAACACTTTATCATTTTTTATAATAAAGAAAAACATGTTTGTACAGCTAATGAGGTTAATGGTCTGTTCATGATAACTTGGATTTTTTTTCCTTTTGTAGAGAGGTGTCTAATTTGTTGAGAAAAACAGTTACAAATTCAAAACGTAATTTTTGGTGTACTTAAAATCAATGTTACGGCTCTAATGAATGAAAACAAGTATCTTCATAATATTGCATTGACATGCTAACTTTTTTGCCTAGCTTTGTCTTGATACCAGATTACAAACTTGAATGTAGTACAAGTTGAGAAATATTTTCTATGTGGTGTATTCGGGGGGGGAAAAACATACCAAGTGCCCATTCAAAATACAGAACTATAGAAAGAAAATGTGGTTCCCATCTTCACAGTTGCTGAAGCTTTTAAAATATAACTGTAGTTATACATAGTTAATGTTTCTTTTAAATAAGTCCTATGTATCTTCTATTTCTCCTCAAATTGTAATGTTGTTGAAAGGAGTTCATGCTGCTAGGACAAAGTCTGTTAAAGAAATACCAAACAATGTAACTTCAGTTCTCAGTTCAACAGTGTTTTGCTTCCTGGGCTAAACTTCCTAGTGTCACAGAAACTGTTGCTGTATTTATAATTACATATTCTTCCCCTCACTGAGGAACTGGAGCTGTTGTGTAAGAAATAACGTAAAGTGTGCACATTTTTTTCATTCCTAAAACAGTCCCAATGCTTTGCAGGAATTATACCTTGAGTGTTTTTTTTTTACTTAAGGAATAAGGCTTGAAAGAAGATAATCTTGAGTTCATGAAGTTAGTGGCACTGCTAGTAAGGGCATCAACGCATAAAACATAGCATAACGCAGATCTTGTTCTAATTCTAGAGCGATATATTTTGCTGCTTACTCAAACTGCAAGGAAAAGTTGAACAATATTTTCAATCCAGATTCTACCCAGGTACACATGATTTCAGCTGGTGTGGCAGGTAAGGATCTGTAGCTTTATAGCTTCTTCATTCTAGATCCTACTGACAAATGAGAAGTGGCTGTAAATGTGGAAAAAATAAAGTGTTCAGTGGTTGAATGACTTCTTTCTGCAATGGTTACCTTTTTTGGCCTCTGGTTAAACAAGCCACCTGGAGATTGTGTGCATAAAACTTTGCACTTGGTGTTAATTAAAGTCTATAACTGTGTGTGTGAATAGCATATTCCAGGAAAACTTGCATGTCTGCTTCCTCAATTCTAAATTTGTGAAATGAAAAATGAGTGCTTTAAACACAGTAACTATCTGCTCTGCAAGCTATAAACAACACAGTGTGCACTGAACTCTTCTGGCTAAATAGTTTGGAATCTATTTTTTACCCTCACTTTTTCTGTTACAGCTTGGTATGTCTGATTTGTTTTTGCCTTTCTGAGATACACCTGCAGATACTTGTGTAACTGTAACAGCCCCCTCCGCCCCCCCAATCCTTTGCTCACATTAGTCTACATGAAGTTTGCTCAGCCACCCAAGTGCTATAGAAGAGCAGGTTTCCATCATATTCATATATTTTCAAGTCTGGAAATGAATTCCTACTTTAATCTGCAGCGTACCTTTGTTATATTACAGCAATTGCCACTATTTGTTGCTTGATTTGTGTGTTCTGTGCTTTGGGATTGTTAACAAGGGGACTTAAAGGCAACTCAGCTGGTTTCTGATAAAGGACTTGTCCTGGGAAAACCAAAATGAGCTGCCAACAATCTGTTGCCTGTCTTTCCTACACAGAAACAAATCTTTTTAAATTTTTATTTTTTTGGTATAGGCCATAGATGTTTCACAGATGAATTCTGACATGTTAGCCTCTTGAACCTTATAATTCATATCAAATTTTGCAATCAATCTAGAATGGACTGTCAAAGGTGATGTCAGAAAGATGAGTAGGGTAACTTTTCTGTTGAATACTTGCTAATCATCTGGTACAAAGAAATTGTTACATAGCATAGTAAATTTAAGTGGCTTTAGCTTTTTAGTTAAATAACACACTAATGCTTATCTCCATCACATGAGAAATATGATGGCTATATTTAACCTTCTGACTTACAGACATAAGGACAGCTATTTTATCTTAAATGGGCAAGTTAGGGTGCTCAAAGAAACAGTATTTTTATCACCTGCCAGTGTGCGTTCTGTTTGTAGGTGAGCGGCACGGGGAATGAGCTGGAAGGGGTTTCATGAAAAGTTCATCCTAATCAACTAATCTCTTCAGAAACCCTAATTATATAATTCTATTTTTTTTGTCTTCAGCTGTTTGTCAATAGGAGAAAACATAAAAATGAAATACAGGGGGGAGGGGGAAGTTATGGGCAATAGGGAAAGAAAAAATGAAGTGTATCTTCAATTGAAGACAAATTGTATGACTTGTGCATTGCTGCAGACAAACGAAGTTTCAGAGTGTTCCTTATTTTTCAAGTTACTGTCCTGCTTCCATCATAAAAATAATTTTTATGGAGATACGATGTAGTGGCTTTTCCCAAGCACTTGCAGATGCAGAATGTAACTTGTCCAGGAGTTCTGTATCTGCTTACTGACTTGCTTCCCTTTCAGAAGGTTGGTATTACGCATTTGCATTTACAACTTCTGGAGACTGGGGTAAATCTATTTTACCTTAACTGCTGTTTGCCTTTTTTACATTTCTATACCAGCTTTCATATCGAACACTTCTGTGACTGTTACTTTTCTCACACTTACCTGGTTCTGCAGTTGTATTGCTAAACCATGTAGCTGATGAAACTGAGGGCACAGTGTAGGTTCACACTACAGATCATGGATTTTTTTTGTTTGCTTTTTTTGTGACCAGCTTGGCACTGTATATTCCAGGCATTCTCTGGATAACCTGTAGAAGAAGGTTCTTTGACAAACAATTCCTTGATATTCAGCACTGGCAGTATTCTGATATACATGGACTGTAGTTAACAGTGTAACAGTGCTTTCTTGGGAACATGCTAACCATGTTTTTGCAATTCTAATATATTTCAGAAAATGCACTTAAAGCAGCTGTTAAGTTTTACCTGCAAGGTTTGTATTGTTCTGTTATGCAAAACATCTCAAGGAAATGGCAAAAGAACAGGGGCAAGATCAAATGGGAATTCTTAATCGGTTGACTTAAACGGGTTAACACAACATCACCGTAACATGTTTTGGATCTTAAGATTTCAAAACTGGCAAGGTGGATAAACTTGCAACAACTAGCAAAAATAATCAGTATTGGTATTTTCTTTTGCAGCTGCCATGGGTTTCAGTAAGGAATAGAGTACCTGAGTGTTAAATAAGGGATTTATTTTTTTGTTGTTTGGATAGAGCTTTCTCTCACATAAAGGCTTCTGATACCTGATGAGCATGAGATGATGAAGTTTTATGAAGTTTTTCTTGTAGGTTGCAAAATACAGTGATGCAAAAATGTAATTAAAAAACAAACAAAACAGTTATCCATGGCTTTATCTCATGAATATATGAAAGTACTCTAAATAGTGAACTTCAGACAACTTTAAATACTGTTTACATGTATCATAGGTTAATACATAAGTATCCCAGGCTAGACTGATGCTATATTAAATAAGGGTTTATTTATGCTCACAGCATTTTTGGATGCAAGAAGCTGAGGTACAGTATTTTAAGCCTTTTTGGTTTTTAGGCCTGATTCTTCCTTCTCAAGATAAAATACACATTTTTAGTTTTATTAACACTTCTTTAGTAAGTTTGTTTTATCTGAAGGAGGACGAATTATGCTACATATTAATAAACCGATGCCTTATGCAATTAGAAACTGTTTTCCTTTTGCTGTGTGCTAGCTTCCAGCATATAGTTCACATCCCCGTAATTCCTAAAATACCTATATATTCCCATGAAGGAATGCTCAGCAATCCTTTTTGCTTACCACCTGGTTTATCACACGATTCTTGCACGCTTGCACAGTGAATAGATTCAAAACATACTACAAGAATGAGTGTTTGCTTGTGTGAAGATGGTTTCTCTATACATTCCAAACTTAGGCTAAATTCTCAGATTCACTGCAAACTCTGCCTTCTCATTGTACCTACTCAACCTCTCTTACCACAACAGAGAATAAAAACTTATGTAGAGAACTGAATGAGATGTTGATTTCTTGTTTGGCTTTCTGAATTGCCTTTTTAGTGATTTATAGCATCATTCAGACAATGCAGATGCAAATCTGCTGCAAAAAGTACTTTGCCTAGTATACTATTGCTGCTGTTTTTGGAACTCTACTATCAAACCAACCCAAGTGTAGCTTTTTTAAAAAAAATTGGGACCACTTTATTACCTATAAAGGTACCATACTTTTTATAGCCTTTTAGTATACACACAGTTACTTAAATACCAAGTAGAACGCACATTTAATTCATTGATTATTGACATTAGAAAGTTTGATTTCATAAGGCATCTATCTATTTTTTTCAGTCCTAAGACAACTTTACTTTTTTTGAAAGATATTTGGGAGGGAGTGGGAAAGGAGGAGGGCTCACTTGTAAATCTCATATATAGGTAAGTATTTGGAGACATAAAATTGAACTGCTGCAAATGAGCAGAAATTTCAGTACTCAGTGCATTTTACACAACTATTTTAATATCTGTGGCCTGTTCTGATTATTTTTCTTGCTTTTTTCCTAAACTTTTACCTGAAAAAAAGTTAGATCTCACACTAACTAATTCACAAATCCTTCCAATGGGATTCGATTTGTACACATGTGTCTGATGAGGTCACTGCTTGTTGTTATGATACAGAAAAGCCTGTGTCTATTTTAGGCATTTACTGTACATTTCTCCCGTGAAAAGAGTGAGATCGTGTCATCTCATGCTCCCCATCCGCAGGTCACTTCCTGCAGAAATATGGACTAACTTAAACCTCGTGAGTACTGAACTGAGCGTCTCTTGCAGCCTCTAGTGTAAGAACCACACATTGGGTTTGTAATATCTATTGAATAAACAACATAAGGGGAATTCACTTTCATTATCTTGAGTTCACATTATGTGCATTGTGCAAAGACATCACGTCTCCTGAACTCTGTAAAGAGTTAACTTTGTGCAGTTCAGGGGAAGGTGGAAAATACCTTTCACTGATGGCTGCTACTTTTACTTAGCTCTGTTGGCTAATTCCAAGTCCCTTGCTGAGTTAAACAAGTTTTTTTTGTTGTTTTTTTTTTGTGTGTGTGTCCCAGAGCTGCCTTTAAAATGCTGCAGCTGATATTCTTTGTTGTCAAGTTATTTCAAATACCTCTTTTCTTTTTCTTTTTTTGTTTTTAATATGCATACAATCTCCTTTCTGTCTCTTTCTCTTTTCTCTTTTGGTTTGTTTTTATTTTACTACTTTGGATTTCCAATTCAGCATTCCATATTCACATGCGTCTATCAATTACATTGGCTTACAGATCAAAAAAAAACTTAACTTCTGAAATATGGTGCATAATAGGAATACCTGGGATCTTACCTGTCATTAGCTCATATACCTCAAAAAGTAGATTGCAATATTTTCTGTCTGAAGCTTGGATATAATTTCATAGAACAAAATAAAACATGGACAATACAGGAGTTTCTTGTATTACCAGATTGATCTTAAAATTAACCTGGAATCTTAATCTCCTGAGGATACAACACGTTGATAGGCATTGTAAAGGATTATGAAGTTCAGTTTTAAGACTCCAAAAAAAAAGAATAAAGGAGGAATAAAAAGGAAACAATTGATAGAGCTTAATAGTTGTTGAAAGCCCTCCACCTTCTTTTTAACTAGTACTTTTGCTATACACTTACTGTATTTAAAAAGAAAAGCTTATCTTATCAAAGATCCCCAAATTACAGATATTTCTTGTTTTGGAGCCTCTTCCTTGAGGTCAGCATCACTCAACTCTTTAATTTTCTTCTTGCACTGAATATTTACTACATTACCTATAAGAATTGAGCTGTAGTCATTTCATCTTGAAACCTGAATTATTGAAGGCTCTTTGATTTGAAAGCTTTGATACAAGCTGTCCTGCTACAAAGGCTTATGGCAGCCCTGGGGGGGGAAGAATGCCTGTTGCTAAGTGTCTGAGCCTACTGTTAGGAGTGCTACGCTTAAATAATGCTTAGAGCAACCTAGGGAGAAGAAGTTTGGACAGAACAGGCCAACCGGTGCCAACCACTATTCGCTGGCAGTTTCCAATATACTCTTCTCAGAAGTATCAGGCTGCTGCTGCAGGCAAATGTTGCCTCTTGGACAGTGCCTCTGATTTCACCTCTGTTTCCTATTACAGATTTAGCATCTTCAGAGAACAGTTCTCCAACTTGGATAGGAAAGAGAAAGGGCCCAGCAGATAGTGCTGCTGAGTACAGGCTAGCAGTAAAAAAATTTCAGAGCATGTAACTATAGACAAATAAGAAGAAAAACGTTTTGATCTTGTTCGACTCATTAAACACTCTCTAAGAGCTAGGAGGCACTTTAGAACAGATCTTGTCTTTTTTGAGAGAATCCTTTTCTGGAATACGTGTGTTTGTAGGGGAAATGAGTTGGTTTTTTGCCACCTTATTTCAAAGCCTTTGTTTCAATCACGTTCATTTCTAGTGCCTTTCATGCACTGTAGATGTGGAAAGATTCTGGTTTTAAGGTAAGAAAATTAAAGCTTTGCTAGTGTAGAAGAATATAAAGTGTACAAGTTCAATTTAGTTCAGTGGAATTCCTATACCATAAAGTGTTAGACAGGTCAGAAGGGCTCAGACTAGTTGAATTGCAGACCCTTTTTTACAGATATGTTTTAAAAACACCCAGTGCCTTGTTAAAGCAGAGTAGGTCCCTGATGCTTTGAGTTTTCACCTAATAATTTGGCTGTGTGAAATGCAGGTATAAAAACACTTCTGGCTTGTTAGGATTTCATTCCATTGTATGAAGAGCTATTTATTTACCTAGACTTAAAAGAAAATAAGTAGTGTATCAAAAAGCAACCCCGAACCTTTATGATCTACCCAGTGAGTTCACAGGAAGTTTTTTAGTTAAGAGGTTTTGAGTCAGTTTAAAAATCTATCTGATCAAAAGATTAAACTGAAATCCCTAAAGTGTTTTTGCTATTTTGGCACAGAAGTATAGCTAAATCCTAGTACCTGCTAAACCTCAGTTTGTCTGGAGAACCGTAACTGAAAATCCTAATGACCTATTTAAGACTTGGGGGTGGGGAGGGCAGAACAAACCTTACAACAGTTAAGATCCCCTGGCATTTCTCAGAGTATTGCAGTCATTTGTGTGCAATGTAAACATAGATTATGATTAAACAGAAATAAATGGTATGCAAGCAGTTCTGCTAAATATATATATTTATGTAAGCTGTTAATGATCTCCATAAACAAGCTTATCAATAGCCTGTTTGTTGTATAAGCATCGTGCACCTGATATGCACTGAACGAGATAACTCCTCGTTGCTTTCCTGCAAGCCCTGTCCCTTCCCTCGCAGGAGGGCAGCATGTCTCTGTAGTGATATACCAGTGATGTGTGTCACTTAGATAGCAAGTGTCTAAATTTATCATCTTTTGCCTGGCCATGTTCCAGCTCTTCCCTTTTCCTTTCCTCTCCTGCAGACATGTCACCTCATTAATGGTGCACGTGTGGTATTACGACTCGAGATGTTTTTTTTATTTTGATTTTTTTCAGAGCTGCCTTTCACTCTGCTCTTTTTCTCTCCACGGTTGTGCAGAAGTAAGAATGATTCTTACTTCTTTTCTTTCTTCCTTCCTTTTTTTTTTTTTTTTAAATTTGTTTCCTTCTTTCTTGTCATTTTCTTCAGTGGACTGAAAATCAAAGCTTTAATCCATAGTCCTGATGCAAGCCTGAATAGTTGCTGTCTGTCTGGATAGTTAGTCATACTATTTACTTTAACAATTTAAACACTCATACGCTTGTAAAAGTATTCCTTGGCCAACCAACAATCTCTGCTTTGAATACTAAATAAAATATTAGCTGTTAAATTTAACTGCTCTTTCTAGTTCAGTATTAAAGGTCTCTTAATTGACAGTAACACACGCCTTTTAACTGCACCAAAAGTAGTATTTATTCAGTTTGCATGCTTTTAAACTCGGATTGTATTTCAGGTAGCAAATTAAATTGACACAATGGTTTATGTTATATTAAATTGCTGTAGCTGTATCTGCAACCTGTTGTACTGAAATATTTTCCAAATTGATTGGCCGATATTAGTCTAGCTAGCTTTGTTTATCTGTGCTGTCAAAAAAAAAAGGGTTGGTATGATTATATAGACAGAAGTATACATAATTGGGCTTGTTTGTTTTGTATATGGGGAATCTCTTGCTAAGAGTAAACTTTAAATCTTAATGTGAAATTAAAAAAAGCTAGATGATTATTAGCTGTATGGGTTCATAAAATGTCGGTAAAAGACTACAGTGGGTACTTTCTAAAAATCAGTATAGTCCGAGTTTTTGCATCCTACCTTTCTGTGTGTGTTTCAAACTTAGCTGCAGTTGCCTTTATGATACTATCACATCTAACTTCTTCTTTTTAAATATTAGGTTTTACTGCAATCACAACAACCAATCCCATTTGGCTAGTAAAGACACGATTACAGCTTGATGCAAGGTAAGAATCTACTGGTGACAACTGGAAATCTCACTGCTGATAGATTTAAACTTTGCGTAAGTGTTCTGAACCAAAGTATTTGGATCAACTCTTTTGACATCCAAAACTTTGAATTAAGAAGTTAGTACTGATCTATCTACAAGTTAGGCTTGTCGTTATAATCATTTTTCTTTATTAATCTCTCTGTTCTAAGGCACGCTTGAGGTATTGTAGGGCACTGGCCAACAAATCTGGAATGAATTACAGTGTTAACAGTCTTACATTCTACCAACATATGCTTACATTTCCCTTCAGTAATGCAGTCTTTTTGTTGCTAATTGTTGAGCTAAAAATTCCCGAAATAAGAATTTAAGTGTTTTAAATCAGAATTTAAGTATTTTAGTGAAAGTTTAGTAAAATGACAGAACCCCATTTTGCTTGTAGTTTTTCACATATAGTGAGCTCTAGTCTATAAAAAGCAGAAGCCTGCTTTCATTGATCCAAACACGGGAATTGCCCTAATGTGGAACAGTCAATAGAAGTTGTCTGAATTTATTACAAAAATTGATTGCACAAAGTGTTTGTTGGTACAGTACTTGTAATGAAGTAGAACCTTATGCAAATGGAGAGGAAGACTGACCTCTATTGTAATCTATTTAAAACTAGGGAGAGACTGATGAGATGCAAATGTCTAAATACAACTGTCCTGTTCATTTTACAGACTTGCTGTAAAAGAGTACAATATCCAATTCTTTTGCAGCCATACTAAATCCGTTAAGAAGCCACAAAACTTTGTAGTTTATCTGTTTCTGGTTGCAAAGCGTGAAAGCATTGTTTCAGAAAATAACATTGCTGTGTGATAATTTTTCAAAGGAAAAACAAAACCAAAACATCCTACCAAACTGACGTCAGTTCTGAGTGACATCAAATGAGATTCATTTCTGGGGAAGAATCGTAACTATAAAGCGTAGGCAACACTAGTCTTACACTTTTGTTTAAGAGTTTACTAAAATAATTAATAGAATTAAAAAACTAAATACAAGCACAGTGAAATCAACTTAATTCCTTCCTTAAAAAAACAAAGAAACAAAACCAAAAAACATCTGAACGTTGCTGGGGCAGAATGTACTAATTAATGTAAAGAGGGTTGAAATACACCAACCCTAAGCCTTAATAAATGGTTTAAAACTATAACCTTGATTGTTCTTTTAAAGTGCTTCTGCTATAGTCTGTGCCAGCATACTGTGTGATAGCACTGGTTTTGGGGGATAGGTGTCTGTGACAAGCGGTAATTTCTGATCTACTTGTAACAACCTTAGATGAGCAGATCTTGTAACTGTTTTAGTGCAGTGGTGTTCTCCTGAATCTTAGTCATGACAATGTGTATCCTAAGGAGTATCTGGGCATCAAAATGTCATTAAAATAGATTATTCCGAGCTCTTCTTACTGTAGAGCCTGCAGTTCAAACAGTTCAAACCTTCGCATGTTTTCGTATTGCTTTCAAACTGAACTAGTGCACGTTATTTCAGTATGTAGTAACAAACCCACTGCTCATATGGGAGCTTCTTTCTAGAAGAGGAAAATCTATCTTTAAGTGTAGAACACTGCAGTTGTACGGGCTAATCTAACACACACCGTGTTTTCAGCTCTTTTAATTCAATTTTTAGAGGCATAAAACACTTGGCCTGTATGATTATTTAAAGGTTGGACTAGGTGATATTGGAGGTCTTTTCCAACCTGATGGATTCTGTGGTTATACTCACCTGGTCTTGTTTATGCTGAGGTTCTCTTCCAAACTCCCACTGGTCCCAGTAAAAATGGGGATAAGGCATGTTTTTTTTCCAGAGTGAAATTGTTTTAGGCTTTCAGGCAATGCTACAGCTCTTACACATCAGAACAATTTCTTGCAGCAGTCCTGTAAGAAAGGTAAGGCAGGTTTACCTGTCCAGGTGTACAGAAGACATACAGATTGGGCTGCTCTTGGAGTTGCAGCTTCTAGGTCCAGCTGTTCCTCTTGCTAAGTGTTCTTCATCTCTGTTTTCCTGTCCCACCAGCAGCACTGCCCACCACTCCACAGTATCTGCCACCTAGCTCAGTCAAGTTCTGATTCACAGCTATGTGTACACATGGACCACTTAAAATAGTGCCTGGTACCTTCCTTCAGGGTTTGGTACTGCAGATTAAAGCCATCAGGATTGAAATTCTGCCATCTAGTGATGCTTTATTCTGCTTGCCTACTGTCTGTCCTGATTTGACAGTATGCATGTGACTTATCATAACTTCTTAAAAGCTTATTAGCTGTTTTAATCTGTGCAATTTGCTCACTCAGGAGACCTCTGCTGGCAGAATCCGTATGTTTCAAGTGCCTGTGCTCCCTGCTGCAATGAAGCATATTTTACATAGTGTCATAAGGGTCATGCATAGTTGTGTACAGTGTGTTAAATCTTTCAGTATGCAGAACTCAATTCAGTAAGTAAGCTAAAAATGGGAATTAGATCTTTTTTACCCAAATATTTGTTGATGATGTCTAATGTAATTTTGCTTGGGTTTTCGATGTTCATTCTGACATCAGAAAATAAATAGCAGGAGGCTGAGGACAAATGTTTTGATGTCCTTCAAGTCCAGTGTGCATATTGTCAAGGCATATGCTCATTAGACTTTGCATCAGCTGTGGCTTAGTTGAATCAAATAAAAGCTGCCTGTGTTGTATTCGTTGGCATGCCCTCTTCAGATGTCCCAGTTGTTTGCTGATACCTCTGATGCTCTGAGGCCTGGTGGAACCCTAGCTCCTCTCTATTCCTTTCATGTTTATGTGCCTCTCACTCAATTCATCCTAAAGGCTGTACTGCAAGACATGCACTTTTAGAATGGGATGGGTAATTGCTGTAGGAGCTGTTTATTTGAGGCAGAATTTAGGGGAGAATCCACTCATTATGCAGAAGAAAATTGTAATTTATTTTTTTTTCCCACAAGCCCTTAACTTACACAGTTTGCTTGGGAGTCTGTTTTTAGGCAATTTAGTCCTGTGTTCCATAAGACATTGGGAGGCCTAGAGTTGGTTGATTTGTCTCTATAATATTTTTCTTTAATCATACTACAAAAAGTTTGGCTTGGAATCAATGTAGTACTTTACTTGTGTTCAGTGCTGAAGGTCTTTAGGACGTTCACTTCCAAATTCTGCGTTCCAATAAGTATTTGAACTGGGGACCCTTAGCATCAGTGTGAGATGTTTCCTAAGTCCTCTTGTCACTCAAGAAAAACTGCTTAATTATTTTCTAATCTCAAGTTGCACTATCTTGATGTCTGTCTTGTTTTTTTCTTCTTAGGAATCGTGGAGAAAAACGAATGAGTGCATTTGAATGTGTCCGAAAAGTTTATCGGTTGGATGGTATTAAAGGCTTTTACAGAGGAATGTCAGCATCCTATGCAGGCATATCTGAGACTGTAATTCATTTTGTTATTTATGAGAGTATTAAGAGAAAGCTACTGGAGTATAAGACTGCTTCTACCATGGACAATGAGGATGAATCGGCAAAAGAAGCTTCGGACTTTGTTGGAATGATGATGGCTGCTGCCACTTCCAAAACTTGTGCAACATCAATAGCATATCCCCATGGTAAGTGGGACTTGTGTAGCTGAGATCCTGAATCAACGTGATCAAATGGAGTTCTTTCCAGTGATTTGTAGCAGACTTTGGCTTGCTTGCTCAATAACAGTTTCTTTATCTAATGCTTTTCACATTCAGCTAGTCAAAATGAGTATAGTATTCAGAAATGAAAATATTTTAAAATGGATACCAATCATGGCTATTTTTTGTCAATGTTTATTTTTCCAAGGGAATTGCCAGGCTATGGCCCAAAGTACTTACGGAGATGGTACTTTCTCACTTGGAATCTGCATAGCCAGCGATTTCACATAACTCAATAGTGGACTGTGGTGGTTTACCACCAGTAGGTAGCTAACCACCACCACACTGCTGTCTTACTCCTCCACACGTAGGACATGGAGAAAATACAATGGAATAAGCTCATGGGTTGAGATAAGGCTGTGTCAACCCAATACAAAGAGAACTATTTGGCTTGTAAGAAAATAGGCAGCCTAGTTTGGTTTTCAGTGGCATTTGATTTTTCTAACAAAGTAGCTGTGTATACATTAAGCTTGATAGATTGAGTACTTCATTCATGGCAACTTCAACATTAAAACGTAAGCCCAAACAGTTCTCTTCTGGATTTTAACTGAGCAAATTAACTCTTCTTGTTTAGTGATATATCAGAGAATACGTAAACATTTAACTTCTTTTCCTTGTACATGTACCTGCTTTGCTTCTCTGTAGTTTGTTTTTTTTGTTGTTGTTGAGTTTTTCTGTTATTAAGAACCTGAGGAAGGGGAATGTTTGCTTTTTAATGTAAAATTACTAGTTGGTTGCTGAGAAAGATAAGTGGCAAACATAATCACTTGTGGTTTTCTTTATACAGAGGTTGTACGAACAAGACTAAGAGAAGAGGGAACAAAATATAGATCTTTCTTCCAGACCCTATCTTTGCTTGTACGAGAGGAAGGGTATGGATCCCTCTACCGAGGTTTAACTACACATCTGATCAGACAGATTCCAAACACAGCTATCATGATGTCAACGTATGAAGTGGTAGTCTACTTGCTTGATGGATAGCAGCGTGTCAAGGCTTTCTAGAGGAAGCTGGAAGATGGAAAGACTGAAGTGGACCATTGAATGTCAATGCCAAATGCGGTGGGCAAAAGGAAAGTTATCAGGAACATGCAGCTATGGACAAAATAGAAGGTTGTGGGCAACTGAATAATTTTGCTGCCTTATTGTATGGTCTCAGAAATGTGGCAGATGGGAGCTGCCCCTTAGGGAATGCATTTATACATCTCTTAATTCCAAATTGCTACTTTCTTTTCATCTGTTAATCTAGACAATGCTATTCAGTCTTCAGAGACCTGATGAGAGAGGGGGTGTAAAACATTCTTGGGCAGCCTTATTCCCACTTAGTGATTGCTCTCAACTACATCCTTTTATGTTCTGTTTTACTGCACAGTAACCTGTTGGAAGAATGGGGAAGATGATACTTTCATACCTTTCCATACCTGAAATTTCCATTTGGTTGCTCTGAAGTTTCGTTTAGAGACTGAGGTAGTAGTCAGTGTGTAAAGTTTTCAGTGTTGCTACCTCGAGATAGGATATGGCGCAGGGACCCAGAACGGAATTATTTCTTCACTTCAAAAAGGTGATGCTTGTTGGCTTTTTTAAAAAAAAAAAGTTTGAGCAGTGTTCTAGGTTAGTGAGAGAGGATCTGATTGCTGAACTCTTCAGGTAATCAGTCTCTTAATATTGGTGTATGTGGTTTTCTAGTTCTGCTGCATCATTGTTTTTAATTTCTGAAAATTTCCCTCCTTTTTAGAAGAAAGAGACCTATGAAACACTCTTCTGTATCATCAGTTTTCCTTGCCAACTTGTCAGGTCACTCACAAAGCTATGGTAGTAGCTGAATGCTGCTACTTAGCCTTTTAAAGGATCCTTACTGTGATAGGAAATCTTACCTAGTCCAGCCTACCATTTGTGAAGACAGGATTTATTCAAATAGCTCAATGCTACCTAAGAACAAGCTGTTTTATCCTAAAACTTCCGGCAAAGCCTGACCTAGCTTACCAGTATCTATATTGGTGTAGAGGGGAAGAACATGCATCACCATGGTTAGGGTGACCAGAAAGCAGAAAATGTTGAAGCTGAGATAAATCTCTTCAGTGCAGACAGCCTCTGTACAGAACGACGGAGAAAAGAGTAAATGAGATGTGTTTTTTTGTAAGCATTCCCCTTGGTAATTGTTGTATCACTTCTTCCAACTTGAGCCTGTGTGCAGAAGAGCAGTTGACAGTATAACCTTGTCCTCCAGATTGTCTGAATTTTCAGGAATTGTTTTTTGTTCTATAAATCAGTTGCAAAACCATGAGTTGCATTCAGCAGCAAGGCTTAGCTAGTTAATTCTGTCATAACTTACAGCATTTTCCACAATCATACAGTCGGGGTGTCAAAACCAGAAGTTTACTGTTACAAAAACTTGTGTAGGTTTCCAAACAGAAGTCTTCTATCTGCACCTGGAATATTTATCAATATGCATCCATGATCCTTATGAAGAAGACAGCCATTGTAATTCGGGGGCGATAGCTTTCTACATATAAATGCCACTACACTGGTATGACAGAACTGTGCTGTCAACTCTATCAGTGTGGTGCTTCAGTATATTTAAACTGTGCATTGTGTGCAATGGCTTTCTTATAAATGACTCCTTATGCACTTTGTGGCCTTCTGGCTTGTGACTTTTCTTCCTCTTATCGATTATCTATAGTCAAACTGTGGTTAGTACATGCTGTTTGGTTTTATACAAAGCATGTGTTTTCATTTCCATATAACTGCAGGATAAAGCATTTTATGCTGTAGGTCTGTAGGATCTCTGTTGCAGTAGTTCTGTAGGCTGTATGTGAAAACTTGAAGCTTACAGAGCAATCAGTCTGTTGTTTTTTTTCATTCCCTTTCTTTTATTTTGATCCTTGTCGTGTTCTCCATGCTGCCAAAATTTTGCATACTTCATGTAACTACTATTTGCCACCTATAGCACACGCAGTGACCTTGCAGTGGAAGCTTGGCTGTACTGACTTCTTTGTCCTTGGAAAATCGTGTTTTACCTTTTTAAAGACAAATAATGTGGTCTGTGATATATCTGCAACTTGGTTGATTTAAAGAATTGAAAGGGGTGCTTAAATGTGTGCTCTAAAATGCACCTTTTTCTAGTGATTAGTAGGAAAAATCTGGAGTATTATTCATGGCTGAATGAAGTCTTGCTGTGATGCCATTATTCGGATAACTAACGTATGTGCAGGAACAGCTGCTTATTGTAGCTTTAAGTCTGTAGAAAGTGGATTACTCTTCAGGCTATCCAAGTTATTTGGTCACAGACAGACTTTAACTTGGCAAGACAACATTCAGCTGTGGAGTTTGTGAATATAGCTGACGTGAAGCCTTGCATTAGCCTAGGCTTCATGCAAGTTGCTCTCCTTTGTTTATTGGAAGCAGTCTCCCTGGATTATATGTACATCTCCTCCACTAATTCACTGGGTACCTCCTGTGTGCCTTCTCTGGGTGAGATCTGACCCCTGGAGTTGCTTTCAAAACAAAAGTTGAAGTAGTGAATGTTGACAAGGCCAATTGAGTATGGGAGATAGCAGCTAAAGCTAGACAATCAGCTTATGATTCCACCTTTTTCATGGGGGTTTAAGCAGTGTTTTTGCCTTCAGGGGTGATCTTGTTTTTTGACTTGCTTTATATAATATAAACCCAAAGTTTCTTGGCTTTTTTGTTATAGTACATACAAAGTTACCTCTGAAATATTTCCCAAAGATCTTTAAATTATTTACATACTTTTCCTGATATTTATTCCAAAAGCTCAAAGGGAATAAAAAGATGCTACACTCAGTAATATCCTTAAATACAGAACCAAAAGGAGTACATTTAAACTTCCTTGTAACTTAAATAGTCATCTTAATTTCTATTTGAATGTAGCTTATTTATGTCACTTTTTCCCCCCTGCTAAAGAGGCTTTTTTTTTTTTTTGATGTTTGAAACAAGCCTCAGCAATTAGTATCTCTCCACAATTTCCCATGCCTAGATAAACCCTTACAAGCTACTAATTTTGACTCAGCCAAAGGTTGGATTTGGGAAGCACTGAGCCTGCACTTTGCAGAACCAGCCCAAAGATGGCAGTGGAGGCTGCATTGCTCAGAAGGAGAAGGGGCTGCATGTGTGACATTGTGCTGCTTGTCACCCAACTGCTGTAGCATCCTGGGGGTGATGTGGCAAGGGTGGCCCGAGTTTGGAAAGCCAGAAAAAATCGATTTCAGCGAGTGCCATCACATTTCACTGCCCCTCTAATTGCCCTACAGTCCCTGTAGTGCTGTGTGCTGACAGGTGAGTTGTGGTGTGTTGCAGGGGGCTGAGCCCAGCCTTTAAAATGACTGATAGGTCTGCTGTTTGTCTGAATTACTCATCTGCTAGACTGTTGTTTTAAGTGGTTTTACACTAGGGCTTTACAGACTTTTTGTTTATTTTAATTGTAACTGAAACATCAGCCTGTCCACTAGTATGTTGACATTGCACCGATCTAGTTCCCTGTTTACATAACGCACTCCATTTATTTCCTTTCTAATTGAGATGTTTGTTAATGACAGCTTCTGCTGTTATGTTTTTGTTCTTATAGTTACATTTATAACATTCCTCAGACTGTAGCATTTGAAAAGAATACTTCCAGATCCAAAATATTGGAGAGCCTCTGTACATGTTGCTTCCTGTTTAAACTGTTTAAATTCAGAAAACAAGCTGAACACTGAAGTGTGCCTAGGTGTAAATGTACTCATTTTTCAACTTTTGTCTGTAAAGATTTAGTTAAGTAAGTTTTCAGTTCTTCTATTTAAGAGAGTCTGCCTACCCTGCATATGTGAACTTAATTATGCCCTAGGAGTCATAGCTAAACACTCACAAATGACAGTTACAGAGTACTTTCATGCTCATGTGAGGTTTGCTATTATTCTTGCATACATGTAGTTGGCTGTAAACTATGTGCATTTACTCTGTATTTATATAGTTAACTCTTTTGTTTGGATTGCTTTAAACTTCAAAGCAAATTAAAATGATGTGCTTCTACTCAAATGTTGCCTTCTGTGCTAAACTGTACACTACTTTGAACCTTTTTGATTTTTTATTTTTGATATATACCAGTGCCTGGACAGTTGTGATTAAAAATGAGCAATTTAGTAGGAGACCATGGTGAATCATTTTATCTTGTGTCTTTTTATAATAACTGCACATAATGGATCTGTGTTGTACCTATAATGTGTTTTTTTTGTTGGGGTTCATGGGTACTTTATGTTACAATCTGTGTTCTTGCAGTTGAATTTGAATGCTCTTGTTACTGTTTGTCAACTGAGATTCAGTAACTGGTGTTCAGAAAGTTGGTGCCATTTAAAGTGCCATCTAGCACAAGCTACTGTTGGCAAAAATGAAGGGCAGTAATTCCTTAAACTGTTCAGACTTCATTACAAGTGCAGTTATAAATAAGTCCTTGAATCTGAAGTGTTATTAGATAAATTTCTTTTTAACAGTAGGCATTTGATCTGAAGTCGGTCCTGAGAACTTCCCCACAAATTATTCTGCAAAAACATACGTGGGTTTTGTTTGGGGTTGTTTGTGCTGCATTTCCTTCCCCCCCCAACTCAGTGTGTTCTGGAACTGAATCCTTAGCAGCTTTTGATATGGAGCCAGGTTTGATGTCTCCAATTTCATTATTTCAGATGTTCAGAAGTATTTCAAACCTTGCATTAAAACGGCATGTCTGTGATAACTTTCATTTCTTTATTTTCTCTCAGTAGGCGTTAATTTGAATTGACCGACCCTGCTCTGCTTCTGAGACTTCCTAGCATCAAGGTCAGCCAAGCTTTAGAGGTGCTCAGTCTTCTGGAATTAGTGCAGGCAAGCAGTGTGCTTATCCCTGACACATCTGAAATTATGCCTCTAACTGGCATAATTGTAATTGTCTGCAATTGATCTTTCAGTCAAGTTCTCAGAGAGGCGAATTGGCAGGGCAGAACTCAGGTTAAGTGCTTGGGGATGTTTTGACGTTCGTGCTACTTCACTTCTGCTGGAGGGGTTGTGTTAAGCTTGCCCTGGACAAAAAGCATGTATGTAAAGTGAAGGCATGCAAGGTCCGAATTGAGTTACATTTTGGCATTAATGCACTGGTGGTCTGACACAGATGCAGCTGAAAAGCATGTGAAGCTTAATAAAGATCTCTCACAAAAGAAGGCCCTTAAATTTGATAATGCACTTAAAATGAGGTAGTTCCAAAGATAAATACTCCTCAAATCCTCTAGGCAGTGTTGCCAGCAAGTGTGCTTGTTGCTGACTCAGAGCGTGGTTTGTTTCTTGCACAGCTTCTGTCAAATGCAGGGGATGCCAGGACAGGAATCTAGTTCTCATGAACTAATTGGTGCAAGCAAAGCAGTGTGTTTACCTAGGGAAGATATACTGGAGAGAAGGAACTTTCATATTTTAAGTGGAATATTGCAAGGGATGCAATATTGACTGGTTTCACTAATGCAGGCCTACTTGTTACTGATACACTCGTGTGAAGTTAACCAGAAGCCTTTAAAGACAAGCTCCAGGTGATGAATCTTAGTCCTGCTTCTGGGTGGATTTCTACCTAAGGGAGTGTTTCTTCCCTTAACTGTGGTTGTTCAGACGTCAGTCGTTTTTCCTAATCTTGCTCCTGCAGCAGACACTTAGGATGGGACTGAGGCATTAACCACTGAAATTATTGCCTCTGGAGTGTAAACAAAATTCAGAGCAGTCTGTTCCGGGACTTTAGCATGCGTCTAAAATTCTGAAAACAGGCATGGCAAAGTACAAGTCTGCAGAAAAGATTTTAAGAATTCTTATAATTTAGGACTGTTGCTACATAATTAGGGACTAGATAATGTACTACCAGTATTTAAGAGGGAAAACAATTAAAATGAGGAAACTGCAGGTTTATGCATCTGTACCAAGCAGAGCTCTAAGTAAATCTCTCTTCTGCAGAATGTTGGATGTAAAGTACATGTAAAGTACATGGACTAAAGTACAAATGGACAGTAAGTAAGAGTTGATCACTTTGAAATAAACTGATGATTGTTTGCTATAATGTGTATTTTAGATGAAGAAAATGCAGGAAATCCAATCCATATGAATTTTGTGGAAGTATCGGATGTGGAGCCACAAAGGAAATCTCTAGATTATTCCAACATGGGTAAGATCTTGGCCAAAGAGGAAATGTTTTGTATTAGGAATGGTTGAATTAGTGATGAATAGTACAAGTACTTAAAGAAGGCTCAAGAAGACTTCTGCAAGAACTGTACTTGGTATTGTATTTAGTATGTATATCAATACTTCTGGCAGAACAATGATTTGTGTATAATCAATTTGAAAGAATTAGCAGCACACGGTAAGCGTTGAACACGACAAAAGAAAAGTAGATTGTCATGATTAGCAAAGTAAGATTAAATATTAGTGCAAAATGCATATTCAGTCAGTTACAAGCTGCTGTAGGCTGAGAGTGTTACTTCCTAAGCTGGAAAGGACAAAGTACAGTCAGTTCAATAATGATGGCTGTTTGCAATAAAAATTTATATATTTAAAATATATTTTTAAATAAAAATATAGTTCTAGAATGCTAAAGGAACAGCACTTTTATATATGAATGTTGCGCTGCCCTGACTTGGGATACTGTTCTCAGCTCTAGTTCATCACAGCTAGGAAAAGAAGTTTAGCAAAAATAACTGGGGAAAGAAGTGTGCATATCCTGTCAGCATAACTGGCAGAATCTGAAAAGGGATACAGTGATTTGAGCAGCCTGATCTGGTGGAAGGTGTCCCTGCCCATGGCAGAGGGGTTGGAATTAGATGGTTATTAAGATCTATTCCAACTGAAACCATTGTATGATTCTGTGATTTTTACCACCAGTATTAAGTTATAAAGGCCAGTGCTACAAAATGAAGGGCTATTTGTTGGCTGTTACTATATCCTATGTAATAATCAATGCAAAACAGTCCTAAGTAGTCCTGAGAGCAGGAAGGAGGGAGGCACTTGAGTGCCTGAACAACACGTGGAAGAGATGAAAGATGTGGTCACCTTTTGATAGCATGGGGCTGCATTTACTAACCTAGATGGTCTCCTCTGTGTGTTGAGTTTGAGTTAGGTGCTCTGTTTATGATGGAGTTAATCACCCTGTGCTTTGGGGGTGCATGTGTCTTTTAGGAGGATTTACAGAAAATTGAACTAGGGCTCATTCTATTGTTTTCCTCTGTCTTCTTAGAATCAACAAAGCCCAAGAACTTGTCTTTTTAACATGCCCTTCATGTATCTGTCTTTAAGCAGCTGAAGCTTAGAGACAGATAAGCTTAAAGACCGATTCTCTTAGCAAGAAAATATATGATGTTCAGTTGATCTGAATTTTTCTTTTACCACATGTTGCTTTCCTGCAAGTCTTGCATTTTGACAGTGTCTAAGGGATGACGTTGTTTGCTGTTAGGAAAGAATACCTTTTCACTGAGCATGCAAGGAGACAGGGAAATTCATGGTGTAAAACTATTTAGTTGATTTAGGCTGGGACTGAAATCTGCTAATTCTTATGCTCTTATGAATAATTGTATCCTTGTTTGTTATTTTGCTCCCGCTACATCTAGCTGTATTGGTTCCAGGTCCCTACTGCAGTTTAGTGAGATCATACAGTATATTCCAAACTAGTCAGTTAAATACAAATCCCCTAACTATCAGTCTCTCCACTTTTCACTTTCACTTAATATTAGCTACTGTTTTGACTTAGGGTAGATATTACAGGGAGCTTCCTGGCAGGTTCAGCTTACTTTATTGCTCTTGCATACAGTTGCTTCCCTCCAGTTTCCCTGGGAAAGGAATTTGTAGATCTAAAGTGAATTGTGGTGATACACATGCTGGATCTCCTGACCACAGGATGACTTTTTCTAAAGATGATGTGGCAAGAGTCCCATGTAATCATGCTGTGTTCACTAAGGGTAGACTTTGGCTAAAGGTGAAATGAGGGAGTGGTGTAACAACAGATACAGGAATGAGAAAATCCATCACTTCCAAGGTGACACCTAACTGACCCTGTAAACAATATTTATGTAGTGAGGGCAAATTTCTGCATTAAGCAGGGCTTTAGGAATACTGAATGGGGAGTGACTGGGAGTGTTGTAAGGGTGTCAAGGGAACTTGGTGCTGAGAAGTTTGTCTTTTCCAGCTTACAGGTTAAGAATTTCCCTGGAAAGCATCAAAAGTTGGATGTAACATTGATACATCTCAGAGTAAAAGTAAGTTTTGTCCTTGCCATAACAAGAAGAAAAGTGGAAAAAATAGACCAGAAGGAAATGGGATTGGATGTACTTTTATTCCTGTTTTAATGACCTGAGGCTAGATGTATAACAGTACTTCAAAAAAAATGTGAAATATGGTCCCCTTTGCAAGCAATTCCCACATAAGGGAACAGTGCTCTACAAGTACAATTCTGCAGAATTTCCATTCCAATTTTGCTGTGCTATATTCTATTGATCAGGACGGGCAAGGAGTTTTTCTGTAGAATGTAATAGTATGAATACTTCTTGGGGCTACATCTGGCTTCTTGCTGTCACTAGCTCCTCAGCAGCATCTCCAGAAGAATGTCCTATAGAAACGTTTCTGTGGACTGAGGTGGCCCGCCTCTCAAAAGACCGGTTCCTATAGGACTACTCAATAAACACTCAGAGTAGGCTAGCTAAAATTAGTGGGAGCCTTGTGATAACAGATACTGAAGGGAAAGAACTTCTCATGGGAGGAAAATGCACCCTCATTTATCTGGTTTAACCTTTGGATAGGAAAAGGAAATGAATGATGAAAAAAACCCCAACTGTTCTTGCCAAGAAACTGTAGCAAGTGTGAGTCTCCTTCCAGAGATGGGACAACTCTGCAAGGAATTCCGTGGGAAATCACAATGGATTACTCTAGGTGTTCCCTGTTTTCAGATGTATCCAAGAGGTCTTTGGGTAAAAAAAAAATAGGGGGTTCCTTCCTCATCCTCTGGAAATAGGTATTTTATTGTTAACTCTCCTTTCACAGTCTGCAAGTACTATTTCTTACAAAGAATAATTCTTACTGATGTGCAAATATATATTTTCTTTTTACACTTTCATCTGCTAAAGGCAGGCAAGCAGATTTTTTTTCCTAAGTTGGTAGGTTTTCATGATGGATCTTGTCAGGTGCCTTTATTCTCTCATTCCTTGAGGTGTGCTTCTTTCCCTTCTGTCTCTTCTGAAACTTAGCTATCAGTAAAAGTTTACAGAGTTTCTATTATCTTTGCCACTACAAATGTTTCCTGGCCCTCACAGCGATTCAATGACTTGTAAGTTGCTTTGGGGAGCTCCAGCTGGATTCATGCTGGATAGGTTTAAGTTCAGGCTTGTGAGTATGGTTTGAATTACTTGCAACAAAAATGATCTATTATCATTCACACATTTTCCTAAGAGACTAGTTGAGGGAAAATACTGAAAAATGACAACTATCCAGCTACACTCGTAGGGTGGTCCAGTATTATTCCCTAATTCACTCGGGCAATAGACAGACATTTAAAATGCTTTCTTTGCAATACTAAAAATCGTAAAACCAGTACAAAAATATTGATCTTTCCGCATTAGATGGAAGAATATCTGCCAAAGTCCCTAACTGTTGTAACTGAGGGGACTATTGCCAACTCTTTATAGCTAGGATGTAAATGGAATATTACCTCTCGAGCAACAGCAGCTCAGAGCTGTTGAAACCACACACACTGAAATACCTTAACCGTACAGGGGTGAACCAGTCTGAGCTTTCAGATTCTCTTGCAGATTCCTCATAGCACAGTTCAGCCAGAACTATACTCTCTTCCCATCACCCTCTTTCCCAAGCTAAGATATTGTTTCCTTAGAGCAAGACAGGGACACGGGGCACTCCTCACATTCTGCTATTTCTGTGGGACAATTTTCTGGTAATTCTCAGGATCTGAGCTTTTCACTTAGGAAAAATGCCCCATCCCTGAAAAGGGATGCAGAATTAACTTTGGAGGCATGGGATATTTAGAGATGATATGCCTGAAAAGATGCTGAAAAATAAGTAGAAAGCATGGAGTTTTAGCTGATGGGAAAAGAACAAAAAGCATAAAGAGAGCCCCCCCCAAATATGTCAAGAAAGAAAAATCTTGGAGAAACTTAGCGTTTCATTCTTTCCTAGCTATGAAAAGATACTTCTCATTATTCAAATGGAGAGAGTTGGTGATGTGTGGTGATACTATCTGCCAGGCTTCCTGTTTCTTCCCAAAGATGAGATAACATTGGGTTTCAGAGCTGTAAATGCCTTCTTAAAGACGGGTACGGGTGAGGAGATGTTATCTGGAGAAAAAATCAAGTTGTTATGGTTTTGAGTGTCTTATCTGAGCCCATAGGATAAATTGAGGCTCTGAGAAATGAAATCTGTATTCAGTTATATATACTGAATGCATCTTACTCAATTTTATACAGTCTTTCTAGTCTGTGTGTCCTGGGGAATCTGTAGGGAGCTTTTCCAGTATCTGCTTTCTCCTTAGCGTGATGTCAGAATGCGACTTTGAAGGGAGATGAATAAAGCTTTAGCAATGACAAACAATTCCGTTTGTACACGCAGTGTAGCTCCTCTTTGCTGAAGGTAGATACAAAAGCTGGGAAAAGGTGATGGATTTCAGCTGTTAACAAGGAACAAAAACTTTTCTGCCTAGTTCTCCTCCTCATTTGTCTTTGCATTCATTTATTGGATACTTGTTCTCTAGTGTCCAGTAGTACAGTTCTTGAGTTGCAGACTTCAAATGTTAAAAGTGTTAATGAATACCTCATTATCTGAGAAATATGTCTGTTTTTCTACAAGAAAACTGAAGTCAGCATTGCAAACAATGCTTTTAACATTCAGTAATGTATACAAACATAGTGAGCTAACAGACTAAATAGTGTTCTTATGAGCAAGAAGTCTGCTAAAGGCAGAGGTCAGAGCAGGGTGTCAGCAGTGTCACTGGGGAAAACCAAGGTGTGCTATGTGTAAATAGAAGGGTGAATGATTTTCATAGTAAACCTGGTTCATTCAGTCATTTATGTGATATTAAGGACAGGACAAAAATAGAAACTAAACTTGAGGTGTTAGTCACAGTGAAGCTTTGAATAAGCAAAACCTGTCCCAGGTGACTCCAGAGCACAGAGCATTTTAATAGTAGTATTCTCAAAATGGTCTATTCTGTCTAAGTAGGTATAGGGATAAAGTTGTTTATTTGGGAAACGTCCGCTAAAATGAGAATATTGTTTTATACAATAGATCCTGGCATGCAGGCAAGAGCTTTTTCATAAGCAGTGTGTCAACATTAGCTCTGTACTGCACTGTTTGGATGAAGGCATCACTGCACAGACAGGCACATGTTGCGCTATTTCTCTGGCTGTGATGGATGTTTGCATCCAGGCCTCAGCATGTACTAGACCTGCAGCGTGGTGTTACAGACTTCGTGATCCAGCAACATAATGTGCTGATATGCTATGACGTTGTCATGATACATCATTTCTTTCCTGTAATACCACAAACAAGAAACTTCACTCGCTTTCTTCACTCCATGCCTGAAGTTGCTTGTACTAAATCAAAATGCTACATCGAAGTTCAGCTTTTAAGGGTTGATTTGAGAAGAATCTATTATCCTTTCATTTTACATCAAAATGAAGAGTTCAGTTAAGGTAGCTCTATGTAATTTGCGTGCCCAGGTTCCCTCTTGGTTGATGGAAGATACAGAAGGTGGAGGAGCCTCACCTTGATGTTCCGATGCCCTTGGAAAGAGTTTTTCTCAAAGGAGCATGTCAGCCCTGATTAAATGACAAAATGGAAAGCTTCCTTTGCAGCACAAGCTTTGAAGTTAAGGTATTTCCATGTATTACAGACCAGAGAGAAGATAGTTACAAAAAAGCATTAAGCTGTTGTAACTGATGGATTTCAGATGGCTAAATGCCCCGGGCTGTAACCAAAGCTGAAACTTTACTAACAAACACCTTTGAAAAGTTTTATGTACTCTACAAGTTGTTGCTATCAGCACCTCATTTAACACAAGTAGAAACCATCGCAACAGTGCAGCTGTGCAAAAATGGAGTTACCTCCTTATGTTGTAGCACAGGTAAAATAACAAAAGCCAGTAGGCAGTGACCTTCAGTTCTACAGGTAACCCCTCTTCTACTGGATCTTAAAATTTAGGGATGAAGAATATCTATCTGGACACTCGATGATGTATGCTAAAAGGGACTTGAGTGTGAGACTTAGGCATTTAATGTTTTGCCTAAGACCCCTTGCTGCTCCTTCTTGACGGTAGACGAACTGTTGGAATGTCTAAGCACTTGATTTTGCCAAGCATCTGGAAAATGTTCTTTGCTCATATCCACAAATGCCTCAGTGGGACAGGAACGTGCAGCTCAGCCCTAAGCTCAGTTGAGATCCTGGAACTCAGCATTCACTTTTACAGGTTCCTTACGGAGCTTGTCCTGGGAAAATTTATGAACTAAAAATGCAAGGAATGATTGGTGTTTTCTTTAGCAGTATAGGTGGTTTCATTCCAGTTTGTTGTTTGTTTGTTTTGCTTTACAAGTAACAAAGGTAAGAGTAGTCAGGGAAGAGAAAGGGGACCCAGATTCAAACTCGTTTTCTGTCTAGAAGATTCTTGCCTTTCAGAAGTGTGAGACAGGCTGTTCCTGGCTCAGATAAACATTTCCTGCTTCTCTTTTCAGCATGCATCACAACTGTAAAGTATTCAGGAAACTTGGAGAACAGAAAGGAGGGAGATAGAGGTATTGTGCTGGCTGGTTCTTGCCTATTTTCTCAGGTCACTAGCTAAAATGGAGAACAAGGAACAGAATCATGGCTTTGCTTCAAAAAAGCGATTTGCCTTTTGCCATGAAATTTATTTTTCTAATGTAGATTCTTTGACTTCCCTTCTACAAAAAATTTGTATTTCTTTTCTGCACAACAAATCCACTTTAGCACTGGAAGTTAAGACTGTCTCTCCCAAGAATAAATGGGTTTATATGCATTTGAATTTCCTGTATTGAAGGAGAGCCGTGGATTTGCGATGACATTTCCTGTGCCCCAGGAACAGTCTGCCTTGCTTGGGACTCTTTGAAAGAAACTCTATCCAGTCTCCCAGATGAGTTCTTTGCTGTTGTCTTCTGGACAAATAGTGCTTTCTGCACCAAAGGTCTCCTAAGGTTTAAAGGTTAAGATCTTGTCTCAGTATTTGCTCTTCCCTTGCTTGAAACAGATGTATGTGAATATTCAGAATTTCGGTGTCTTCTAGTCTGTTTGAATTGTGAACTTTTGTACTGCTCATGCCTGTGCTCTGACTGCCTGGGGCATTTGGAAACTTCACTTAGAATTCATGGTCCTTTCTCAGGACAGGAAACCTGCAAAGTAGCAAACTAATTTCTAGGTATCAAAGTCCTGTACTGTGCCTGATATTAGTAGCTTGTTCTGCTAACTTTTTGGTCAAGTGGTAATTATCTGTCAAGAAGAGTTGGATCTCAATATTATTTTTTTATTATTTTATTTTATTTGAGGGAAAGGAGTAAAGTGAAGGGAGATAAAGAGTTGGCTACATATTATGTTTGGTTCTCTGTATTGTGTTCTTAACTATTTTTGCAGGTATTGATGGTGATAAATTTCAACTAGTGTGTGTGAAAACACCAACTAAAGGGGTCTCCACAGAGAAAAAAATGTTATTGCAGTGGGAAAACACCCCAGTTGAACAGTAGTTCAATTCTATTTTGCTATGGCTATCTGTAAGCATATATTAAGAATGTGCTGATGGAGCTTAGAAAGCCAGTACGTGACAGAAGGAAACATGTAGGATAAACAAGGAGGATATAATAAGAATGACACATAATTTTATCTTATGCAGACCTTCATTTACTCTCTCCCTGGTGTTATGGATTGATTTTTGTGGTAGAAATTACTGCAGCATGCAGGGGTGCAATTGTATCTCTTTCAACCTCTATAAAGAAATAATGACTAGGTATACCCAAAGAGAAAACCCTCAACCAACCCCTGGTCGTCAAAAAACATTCATTATTGCTATAGTTCAAAAACATAACTTTTAACTTAACAGTTAACACTTTCAGATGAACACAAATTAAAAAAAATACAGCTCAAAATGAGGTATTTTGTAACCTATGAGAGTCTTACTGAAGGCTTGCTGAAGTCAATGTTGGTTGTTCAACTCTGTATTTCTTTCGTCCTACAAGCTGTACTGATGGAGGTGACCATAACATGAAATGATTTAAACTCAGTCAGCTAGAATCTTTCGTTGAGTTGAGGGTATTTGTATTATGATGAATGCTGTTGTCCTAATATTGAGGAGTCCTAGTCATGGATCAGGATCTCTGTGTAAGGCCCAGACACACGTCTTTCAAGTGTCAGTTGCTTTATAAGCAGGCCACAATTAATGCAGAATGTTTTAGGTTGTTAGTAATAGATGCAAATTAATTTTCAGCAAACTCTGAAGTCAGATAAATGGTGTAGTTAAATTCTTGCTTTAGCTTCCTCCTGGTTTATTTTTCTAAGATTTAGGAGACTTAGAGGGAAGAAAAGCATTTCCACCTGTAATGGCTAATTTTGTTTAACAGAGCTGTTATATGACCTCTTAATCTGAAGTGTTAAAGTGGTTCGCTCTGAAAAAGTAGTGTAACTCCAGGAGACCTAGAGGGACTAGTGAAAAGATGACTATTTTTGTAAAAGGTCATTCTGAACTTTTGACTCTGAAACTTAGGCTTATTCTTGACCTTGGGATTTCTAGTCCCTGGCCTGATGGTGATCGAGAATATTGAAAACAGAGCTATATAAAACTACCAATTTTCACTTAATATGAAAACTGATAGTTTTGCAAGTATGTGAAAATTTGATCCAGTGTACAGTTTGCTCTTTCTGCCAGCCAACACTCTTATTCATGGTGTAAATGACTGAAGTTCTCCCTCTGGGCAAAATGGTGAATTTGTTCAGGCACAGATATCTCTTTTCATGGAGAAACCTTATCCCCCTTATATCAGAAGCAGCTTTTTATACAGAAACATGGTTTCCCCCATTGTTTTTTCTAGTCATAAGAACTTTTGTGCAGAAACAGTAGTATGGTCTTACGGGAATTGCATACCAGGTAAAGTGATTCCAGTCCTTGTTCTCTAAGCAGTATTTCCACCCCTCAAAACACACCCCCACTAAAAGTTTTCCAGGTTAGTAAGAAGTCAGTTAGATGGCATTAATAGAAGGAAAATTGTTTGAAAAAAAAAGCCTAAGAGATTAATTCACTCTATTTCCTTGTTTATAGGCAATCAAAAATCTACTAACGTGATTATAAGGTATTCAAGGGGATGAAAAGCACACAACTTCCTAAGAAAGCCCTTGGAAGTAGAACAAAAAATTGTAATTCCTTGCAACCTAAGTTACCTGCAGCACAGGTAGGATCACCAAACAGTAAATAATGAATATGTGGTAACAGAGGTACCACAAATTCACATACACAAATAACATCTTTCCTGTCTCATAGAACTGAAAGTGTTTGAGCTTTCTCATATTTTCCCTGCATATGTGAAACATTATGGGAATTTATGATGACTGCATGTAAAGAGTTTTATATATAAATCAAAGTTCAAATTCTTAGGGTTGGATTTTATTTATTCATTGAGCACGTTAAGATAGAGGGTTAATTCTGTATTCATAGTTTTTGATTAGGTTGACAGTCACAAAAGGCTTGACCTAGTTCATTTAATTTAGTATCAAAGGGTTTTTTTTGTTTTTAAACAGTAAGATTCGGAATTAACAAATCAAGTGAACTATTTCCCCTCCTTGCTGCTAAATTGATTTGCAGAACTATTTGCCCTCATCTCCAGAGAGTGGGGAAGTTTAAGGCTTAAGACTCTAGAAAGAGGTACGTTGTTTAATGTGGCTAGTCAATCTGCAAGCATGTTCCAGACTGGGAATTTTAACTGGAGGCAACAAAGCTAAGACCCAGGTCTCAGTGGAGCTGAAGTACCAAAACAGTATGGTATTATACATTTTCTTGAATAGCCTGAAAGTAGTTTGACTCCATCAGTGTATGAAGATGTGTCATCCTGTTAGTGTTTTTTTTTTTTTAACAGTATGACAGATAATCAATTGGAACTGGACGTATTAGTTGGAAGAGAAAAATCTCTAACAGGAACATTGATACAGGTGCAGAAGAAAATAATTTACATTTTCTGTCACACTTCACTAAACATTAATTGTAGACATTTTGCTGTCATTTGATAATAGTGAGAATTTCTGTAGCTGGCAAACCTAGTGGATTCCAGTGAGTCAAGAAGTTGCTTACAATACTGAGCCAACTAACACCCTGTCAGGCTGTCTTGTGGCATTGATGTTTATATAGATCATAATCTCCAAAGGATTTATAAAACTTCCTGAAATTACCTATGTGTAGGCATAATATTGCTTACAAGAATCAGTGTGATTTGCAGGCTTTATGGTTTAAAACCAGCCTGAGAGTGGTGACTGTAGACTATCTAGTAAAAACTTAGGAAAGAACACTGAAATGGTGAATAGTTTGTGCAGTCCAGAAATACCCTCACTCAGCTCTCCAGAAGCGGTTTACCATTCTGTTAGCCTGCAGTAAACCAGCATTATTATTATTTTCTCTGACATGGGAAGTACTGAGTAGCATCTGTGGTGCTCTGCAGACATGACGAGAAATAAGTCCCCGCTTGCTTAGCGATGCAGGATCAAAAGGGGATTCTGCCGTGATTAAATTCAGGTTCCTCTTGTTACGGGAACTTGTGACATGTAATACCATTCATAAACTTATCATACTTCGTTTTTAAACTAATTAGGTTTACTTGGTCTACTGGGAGGTTGCCTTAAAACCGCACTTTTTTGGGGGTAGAAAAGGTGCTCTAATTTACTGTCCTATATAGTCCATATAACTCAATATAACCAATAATAGTGCAGACAGCCCTCTAAGGAGTCACTTTTTGTCATACAGTGCCTATATCGGAGACAAGTGATTTCCATATTTATTTTACTTGGGTTTATTTTGCTTTCGAGTAGCTTGGGAAGCATCTTACATATAGAAAAGTGACTTAGGTTTTCATGTTCTTTGGTATGCATAGTAATAATGCTGTTTATTATTTTAAAAAATGATTCTTCATATTTCTACAAGCAGTCAGAATAATGAGTCTGCTGTTGTATCTTGTAGTTAACAAATAGCACAGCTGGCTCAGCTTTGATGCATCTTCAGCAGTTATTTCAGGCAGACTCTTGGGTCGTTTTTGCTGTATCTTCAGTCAAAATTGCTGGTTTGCAGAGTGACGCATACATTTTGTAGGAGCTTTTCTATTAATATATAGACACGAAATTTCCATTTGGTTATACATGAAATGATAATACCATGAAAAATAACCTTGTAATAATTCTACTTGCATCCTTAAATGGGCCTGATTCTGCCATCCCAACTTGCCTGGGTAAGTCTCATTCATTTGAACACGTTTGATTCAGGAACCCCACTGGGTGAGGTGTTAACACCAGCCTACCCTTGTGCAGTATCTCCTGCATTTTTTGGTAAGATGGTATAAGGCTACCCTGAAGTGAGCATCAAACACACCAGTGTATCTTTAGCTCTCCTTCCCCGTTGTTGTATGCTTACAAATGCTTCTGCAGCGCTGGGGGAAGCTGCTGTGCTAACGGCATGGCACAGTGTCCGTCTGACCTTCAAGACCAGGGTGGTTCTGTTGCTAAGAAGTCATGAGAGAGCAAGTGCATCCATTCCTGGCTGGAATTGTGCCACGTGCATCAGTGTCAGACTGGTAAATTGTGTTTCCAGCTTGGCAGAAATTAGCCATATACTGACAGGAAGCAGAAACAATTATCAATATACATTTAAAATGAGGTGGATTCAGCCGATGAGTCTGAAAGTAAGAGTTCAGTGACAACCAGTCAGTATGACAAATTCCATCACTGTTATTGAAAAGCTAGCTTTTATCCTCCCATTTCTTTCCTGAGAAATTTTTGTTCCTTTCCCATTACTTGCTGCTGTGAACTACATTATTTATATAACAGGTGATATGTTTGTATTGATTGAAGAAGCTAACGCCAGGAGAAAGAACCTTTTTCCTTTTTTTTTTTTTTTTTTTTTGGGGGGGGGGAATCTTCCTGTGGAGACTTAAATTGTTGCTTTTTATTTTTTTTTTTTTTTTAATGAAAAAACATGCGCAAGCTGTCTTTTGCTCTTATTTCTGAAGAGAAAGATTTACAGATATTTTAGTGGACTACGTAAAAAGCTGTCTCTCACCCCTTTGGCAGGAATAGCTTTCTATTAATTTCAGAAGGGCCTTCTGTAGATACTAGACTATAAATCACTAGATGAAAATTTGTTAGATTCAAAGGGGATTGTACCTGTTAGGCTCAAAAAGTCTTTAAGTTAAAGCCACCTAAGCTGAACTTAATCCACGCTGGCTTCCTCTGTCTCCCGGGCTCTTGTTTTGTGACCTGATATAGGATACTTTTGCTCAACCTTAAATCCTAGCAGAGATAAGACAAAGAAAGTAAATGTTAAGGCCCTGCAGTTAGCTGTTCTTGATCCATTTATTACGCCTGCATCCTCCCTGCTGACACTCCTAATGGCTGCAGGTTTTGCTGAGGCTTCTCCTCGCTGCAGCTCAGAAAATGGTTAGGACCACTTGGAGCCACACCTGCTTTTGTGTGCGTTGTGAATGAGATGAACTAAGCAATATGTATCCTTTAGCGTGGCCAAGAGGAGAGCTGATACGCTCTGCATTCTGGGGAAATTGAAAAAGCAGTGGCTGCTGCTGTCTGTGCCAGGTGGGACCTGAGCAGAAGTGCCGGAGGGATCTGCTGTGGAGCTCAGCCGCAGCAGGTCAGGGCTCTGCCGTGACTGCTCTGAGCCAAGTGCCTTGAGCTGAGGGCTGTGAGCTTGGCCAGAATCTCTCTTCCTTTCCTTTCACCAAACGAGCCCCTCTTTGACTCTCTTAGCCACTCTTACTGCATTCTCAATCTAAGTTGCTTATTCTTTTATTTCTTGTGCTAGTTTTTAATATTTTCTTTAGTAGGGTGGGCATGCTGGTTTTTGATAAGTATTAGTAAAACGGGTGTAAAGGATGAAGAAATCCAGTTATGATCTCTGAAATCTGGGTTGTGCTCAAATAACTTGCATCATTTTTATTTTTGCGTAACTGAAGCTATTAAACTAACATGACACAGTGGGGAAAAACATTACTCATGTATGTCAGTAAAATTATAGAACGAAATGAGTCAATTCATAGTTAATTTTCCTTTATTAGGTTTTTGTTAAGATTATCATTATGGGGATTTTGTGAATTCTGTGAAACTGAGGTGAATCGCTTGATATTTAGCAGTTTACAAACATTTTCACTGTGAAATTTAATTGCCATATTCATACTTCAAGTTTATCTTCATTTTCATGATATGAAGTTAATTCATCACTGAAAGACTACAGAAGTCAAATGACAGATTTTCTGATTCTAGTGCTGGATTGTTTTCTGTAATTATTTTCCTTTTTTATAATCCAATTGAGATATTTTGCAGATGAAAACATTTGCATTTTTGCCCCTATTCTAAGAGACAAAGAAGGATATATTGATATAACCAAGAATTGTGTTTCAGGGCCTGTGATAAGGGAATACAACAGAAACATTTCATCATCTGTGCAAGTGTTTTCTCAAAGCAAGAGGAGCACTGAAATACATTTCAAAGTAGATGAAGGGGTATGGATTGAGGTATTTGAGAGTGAGAAGCAATTGGTATTTGCAAGACATCGTAGCTGGTCTTGAGATAGGGCAGCTTCATGGGATGGACTTTGAGGGATAGGGGAAGCAGCTAAATGTGCTGGTATTTAGAGTGCTTACTGGCTTGCTTCCAAATCTTAGTTGGAAGGCTGGCTTTCTTTCTAAATTTTAGTGGTTATCTGCTCAGCTGTATTACTTGTAAGGATTTTTATTAATAGAACTTTTTGAAAGATTTTTAGTTTGTGTCATAACATGAAGAGCTATTGTCACCACAATCAGAAATGAAAAGCAGGCTTTTTTTTTTTTTGAAGTCACCACACAAAAATCAAATGGTTCTAAAATGAAAATACAAGTAGATAGATAAAAAATAGAAGTAGATAAATAAAATAGAAATAGATAAATTCCAGATAAATACAGAAAAGCATACATTTTGTTTCATCAGGCATGCTGTTCTGAAGGGGAGCTATGAATTCAACTTTGATAATATCTTGTTGTAGGAGTTGTCTTGTCCTTTGCAGTAATGAATGAACTGTAGATTGAAAGAAACGGATTTTTTTATTATTATTTTATTACCTGAGTGTCTGAAGTTTTCCAGCTCTCTTTTCGGACTTGGAGACTGTTTGACTTCTTTGCACCCAGTTCAGACTGCATCCTGGTCTGGAATGGAAGTTCCTGGAACAGGAACTTTCTGCTGGCCAGGGAGCAGCTGCGTGGCCATGAAACCGTATTTGGGTGTGCTTTGTCTTGGGCCAGCTTGAAGAATTTATTATCCAGTGTGGTTTGTCTGCTTATTAACATTCCCTGATGGAGGCATTTTTCCTCTTAGGTGTGCTAGCATCTGCATCTACACGATGCTGCTATCAAACACAAATCTTTCAGTTTAATTGTATTGACAGAAATGTTTTTGGTGATGTGGGTTTTTTAAGTGGCACATTTCGTCAGGAAAACGTTAGGGTGTGATTTCATGTGGTGTCATGCTGCAGCAACAGCAAGGGACAGGGCAAGTAGCTGAGAAGGAATTTAGAATAATCTCACTGTCCAACCAAAACAACATGACCCACCTCCTGGTGTAAGTGGCAAGAGGTACCACAACTGCAGGAAGATACCGTTTAGCCACACTTCACTGTATGTGTTACATCTTCTTTCTCCTATGTGACTAGTAGCCAAATATTTGGTTCGTATTGGAAGTCATCCTGAAAGTAAGGAGCTGGATGTTTAACTTCGATTTGTGCCTTTGAAAGTCTCCCCTTTTATTTTGCCCTTGTCCATCAGCATTTTAGTCCAGCAAGCCCAGCTCATTTTGCGATACTTCAGAAAAAAATGGAGCGAAAACATTGTTACACAATACAAGCCTGCTTTGCAATGCAAAACTCGTTCATAGTGAAGTTGAATCAAAGGCTTGCTACTGCCAACTGATTATTTGATGTACTCTAGCTAATGTTGTTACGCTGCCAAAAATGTGCATTTCCATCTTTTTTCCTTCTTTTTTCATTATGAGGATAAGCTGATAAATTATTTTTCTGCTTGAGTTTTGTTTGATTTGCACTAAATTTGCTTTTGTGAAATTGTTTCCTTTCTTCCTCAGCAAATCTGAAAAATGACGTTTTATCTCTGCAGCTGAATCCAGAAGTAAATACATTCTTCATCAGATTTATACTTTTCAAACAAAAGGTACTAAAATATTTTTATAATATGTGAGAATCCAGAAACCAAAATGAATGTGCGATTCCTCATCTCTGCAAGACTTAAATGTAGTGATAAAAAATAAAACGAGTATTAGGTTGCCAAAGATGTGCCTTCAATTTACTGCTGTTGCAAACCACTACAGAACCTGTGATGTTTTCTTTTTGACTGTCACCTGTAAAAAGTCTTTTCTGGGCTCAAAAACCTGTGAAGACACACACCGTGAAATTCAGGTGCAGTTCAGAGGTGTTCAGACATCAGAGTAAAGCAAGTAATAAAAATGCCTGATCCAGGGCACCCCAAAGTACCAACTGTACCAACTCAGTGTGTTTTTTCTGTATGCCATTGCGAAGTAAAGATTGATATTCTGCCCACTTCAGTCAGTGAGAAACTTGTGCATGTCTGTGCAGGTAGGATTCCCCTGGGGAATTCTTCATAGCATAAATTCACACAAACACAAATATTTACGTCTCTTTGTTGCAGTATTCAGAAATAAGCACTTTTAGTAGAAGCTTCTGTATTGGATACAGCAACTCTTAGCTATCCCATCTGGAGCTAGGATTTCATCAGGTCTTGCAAACAAAGCACATTTCAGTGTGGTTCAGAGGCTGAGAAGGAAAACCCAGGATGTTATAGTCAGTGTTTTTAGTTCTGTAAATAGCACTATTCCTTCTGTTCCGGTTCTTTCGGTGATAAATTATGCTTCTCTCAAAGCAGGCAGAATATTTATTGGATCAAACACCACTAATGACTTAGTTTCCTTGTGGTATTTATTCCTGTGCAATCACTTGTTGCATGGTTCTTGATTGGGTATAGGACTGACATGTACCCCGCGAGGCAATACGGTAAAGCTTGTGAGCCAAGCCATTCTGTGAAAGAATGCAAGAAACCCTTCCTGACTGAATTCCCAGCTCTAACTATCATTGCCAACTGGATTTGTCTTGTGATTCTTGCATCCAGTTACTGACTAGCCCCGGTGTTAAGCTTATAGGATGTCAGATCACAGATGAGACCAGTGTGTGTGAGGCAATGTGTTTGCATGCCTCTTGTGCTATATGTCAACAGCAACAGGGCACAACAGGATAGTAGCTGTAAATAGGGGCAGATCGCCTAGTGGGAAGACAGGAGATCTCAGTTGTCATCGGAATGGGTAGCTCTCTTACATACGCTTAGTTCAAGGCAGCTTGCAATTACCATTTGAAGTAATACCATACTGTAGCTAAAGCGGACTGGAATTTATTGAAATAGAGCTGATTCCACAAATACGAAGCGTTTCTATTTGTTTTGTGGAGATGTAAAGCCAGCAGGAGGTCCCCTTGGGCTAAGTTTGTGATCTTCAAACTGAGGTCTCATGACAAATGCATCTCTAAAAATGTGTAAATAATCAATCTGCCAGCTCTTTGGCAGAGCTTTTGCTCATGTCTCCATAGTGATCCTGACGATCTTAGCAAATGGAACTGGTCAGTCGGAGAGATAATTGAGGCATTAAACTATTGTACCCTGAGATAGCTCAAATCTGTCATAGCTGCATCCTCACTGGCTAAACTTAATGAAACAGAAAACAGGCTCTGGAAATAAATGTCTTTAAAGCTATCCTAGAAAAGGGAACTAAGGGAGAGTTGGGGGGTGGTTAAAGACTATGAAAACAGAAGTTGGCAAAGGTATTCTAGGAGCCTGGATTTAGGTGATCTATTTCAGCAAATGGATGCATGAGAGAGTCCTGTAAATGCTAGAATTTCACTAGGGATAGGAGAGAAAAGACTGACTTTTTTTTTCTTTTAGACAGGGAGATGCCTTCAGGTCTTGGCTGATTTAACATTTTAGTAGTCCAGAGGCATGGCCTGAGTTTAGCTCAGTCTGATATTTCCTGTCCTAATGAAAGGCAAGAATAGGTTTTCAATAAGGTTCATTAGGTTTTGGATTTACCCCTCTTTTGTGGCTTCTGAACAATATATTTACACAATATGTTTGATCTTGTGTAGAATTTGTAAAATCATATTCATAAAAGTGCTTGGCCTCCAATGTGGATACTCTTTTGGGGTTTGTTACAGTGCAAATAGAAGACAACTAGAGTTACAGGCATTGAAATGTTGAACTAACTGTTATATGAAACCATATATCGTGGACAATCTTAAAGGCTGTATACAAACCACCTGCTTTGTGCCTTTCTTAGGCCTCAAAACTGGTGCCATGATGGCAATCTGGATGCACTTTGCCCAAGCCTGTTGAATTCTGGCTCCTCAGGGGCACTACAAAAGCAGTCACAGCACCCAGGAGAGCAGCTTATGTTTGGTAGCCAGAGTACAGACCTCAGTCATTCTCAAAGCAGGGAGGCACAGACTTGGGATCTTGAACTTAGGTTCTCACATCTTCATATATAATATCCTGAGCCATATTCCCAGCTGGAACTAAATGGGCTTCTTAATAGCAATAATAATAATAATAAAATCCAATTTTAGCTGCTTTGAGCTTTTAGCTGACTGAGCTTCCACATACATAACTCCAATTTGCCATCTTTGACCTTGGTTCTGCAGGCATCTAAGCATGGGCATCTTGTCAGAAGTGATTATCAGTGCTTGCATAGATGTGCTTCCACTTAACTTCCTGGTGTCATGAGGTTTTGTGTGAGTTTTTGTCTTAATGAGACTTGTGGAAATTGGGGTGACTTGTACCTCAATATTTAAGGGGCACAAGGGGTATCTAATTGGGGTGACTTGTACTTCACTATCTAAGAGAAGTTGGTGAATAAGTTGAAAGGTACAGTAAATATTATAAGTTCTGTGCACTGTGCCATAAGTGCCCATTTAACCACCCTTCCAAAGGCTTAAATAAGACTAAAAGTTGGTTTTAGAGGAGGTGCAGTAAAATGATTCTTGAGACAGAGCTGTCCTGTTTGTTGTCCCAAGACTCTCCTGCTGCAGCTCAGATAACTCTGCTTGTGCTAAGAGGAAATAAGAGTGAGGACAGACAAGAACGCAAGATGCAGATATAGAAATGTGCCTATGAGGCGCATTCTCCCACTTCTGGTGACCTACACAGTGCCTGGCATTGTATTGTCACCACTATTCCAGCTTGTAGCATCTGTTTCTCCGAGTTGCTGCTCCTTCCTGGGTGGTGACTAATGAAATAATATTCTGAGCAGTACCACCATATGGCTCAGTGATGCTGTCTCTGCTCTGGAACCCATCATCTGGGTCAGTAACTGTTCAAAAGTAGCTATGAATACAACAAGGCGTTTCCTTTCAGTGTGAGTAGTACTCACACAACTGTACCCCCGATAAGCTGCTATGAACACACTCCCCAGATGGAATTGTGATTTAAACTGACAAGAGAATCTAAATTTGTAATGAAGAATGACAATCCATCTTCCATTCACTTTACTACATAACTGCATCCCATCTGTCTGCCTGCATCCTAACTGCAAGGACAGCATGCTCCCTAGATGGTCTTCATGCATACTAATTCTCAAGGGCAAAAACTCACACCATTAGAGAGCTGACAAAAATTTTGGACATGCGCAGCGTAAAGCAGCCTTCCAGGTCAGGCTCAGACACTCATGGCATTTTAAAATCTCTTGTTTTCTCCTAGGTGAGAACCAAATAAATGGATGAACATACTGAATTACCTTATAAATTCAGTTCTTTAATGTTTGATCTAGCTCAGAAATGGGCTTGTGGAGTTTATTGGTAGTCCTATTTTTTTGGACTACTCCCATGCACTATTGGTATAGGAGAAAACAATTTGAAAATGGAGAAAATAAAAGCAAACTAGCTTTAAAAAGAAGTTGAGAAATAATTGCAGAAAACTACAAGAATTTAATCTTGTAAATTACATGGTTTCATGTAAAATGCAGCCAAATGTTGTTTATATGCTATTAAAAAAAAAATCCAAATCATATTACAAATGTTCTTAGTAGGCATGTTATCAGGTATATATTATTAATATTTGGGGAGGGGAGGGCGTTTTCCTGTTCATTAAACACACTATAAGCAATACATCAGACTTCTCTTCTCTTGGTTTTCTGTATTGCCAAGTATCTCCATGGTGCAGCCTTCAAAGACAGCGTAAGGCAAAAATAGCTGTAGGCTTTGCACCAAAACCTTTCTTACTCTTGATACCTTTTGTTTATAATCTGTGCTGTAGTATTTGCCAGATACGACAATTCACGTACAGGTTACATACCGTGCATGCTGTAGTGAATTTATCTGCTGTCTGTGTCATTTATAACCAGGTAGTTAGTATGAGAGCCTCAGATTTTGTAACTGCCTACACTGGCAAATTGTTTAATAGTGTGGCTTGGACTGTAAGATACTGTTCTGTTGAAACCTCTGAGTTGGTCTGCTTCACTGCAATGGATGCATGGAAAAGCGTTGCCTGTTTTTCAGCTCTTCTCAGTGTAGAATAACAGCTGGGAACTAGGAAGAGATCCAGTGTCATGGGCCGTTCATTGTCTGTAGGCACCAACTGGCTCATGACCACAACATGGGGCCCCTGCTGAAATTCCTGTGGTAACAAGATCAAGTTAGTGTTGGTACAGGTCTTCCCGTTTAGTCCTGTTAATGTGTATAGGCATTCCCTCTTGTGAAGATACACAGTGTTGCTTAGTTCTCCTGTGCAAAGGTTTGTAAGGAAGCCGTGCTCATTAAGAAGACAGCTATGCAGACAGTTTGTTCTCTGGTCTCTAATTAGTCCTTTCTTCTGGCAGCTTTCTGGGAGTTGTTTACTTGTGCCAAGCAGAGGTGTTAAGGAAGACTTGTACAACATATACTTGTTCCCTTCTCTATGCTTGGTGAAAGGCATGTATTAAATAAGTCCCTCGTAAAACATGCTTAAGCCTTGCAGTGCTGTGTGCCAGGTGCTGGAGAGCCTAACAGAAAGGGCTCTGGGCATCCACTACTGTTTTTGCAAAGGGACATCACTGGTGTCAGAAGTAAATACGTGAATACATGGTGAGAGAAGGGTCAGCAATAAGTTATGTGAGCCCTGGAAGTATAAAATCAATTTGTCTGTGAATTGTCCACTTCAGTGCTGGTGCAGTGTCCCTGCTCCCCAGGCCAGGGTCCGTGGGGTGGGGAGAACCACAAGATACTCTCATTATTTGTGTCAACAAGCAGATTGGTTAAGGCTAAGAAGTAATGCAAAGCACTTACACTCTGAAAAGAGAACTGTAAGGCACTAAATGAGACTGTTACAGGTACAAAATATAAATGCGAGAGAGGGATGTGAAATACTTTATCTGTGTTGTAAAACTAGGAAATCAGTCACCATCCCTGCAGGTATTCAAAAGCTGTGTAGATGTGGTGCTTAGGGACATGATGTGGTGCTCAGGGACATGATGGGGTGATAGACTTGGCAGTGCTAGATTAATAGTTGGACTTGGTGATCTTAGACGTCTTTTCCAACCTAAACGATTCCATGAAATGAGACATACCAAATCAGTGATTTTAATCTAATTCAACACAAATCCATGCTGGAATCTTATTTAGATTTTCTAATTGAAGACTAGTATCTCCAAATTCACTGCTTTCTCTGGGCAACCATAGTTACGCTTATCATGTCATGGCTGTGAATTAGTTTAGCAATAAAAATTTGCTGTTACATCACTCCAGAAATAGCATCTGCATCTCAGATAAGATGGTACTTCACGTTACTTCAGAAAAAGTAACTTCTATTTTACATACAGGACCATGTTTTCCATGATTATCTATTATGTCTTTATTATGCTGGAGGGCTATAGAAATGGGATTGCTTAAAGTCCCGTAGCAAGTCTGTGGCAGAACGGGAACTGAAGCTTAGAGGTGGAACAGGAGGTGTGGTTGAATTAAGTACAGTAAAAGATACAGTGCTGTTGAAGCAAAGCACAGTGATAAGAGTAGAGATGTTCATACTGTTACTGAGAACCTGAAGTCCAAACTGTATCTGATATTTTTTCCATTTATTTCATTTTCTAAATATGCACAGTATGTGAGAGCTGCCAGTATAGTTCAAACAATATACAAGCTCAGGACCTCCCCCTCACCAAGGTTTGGCTAAAGAGAAGGTGTGGAGTAAGTTATTTACAAATCCACAGTGCACTAGAGGTGATGCTTTCTTCACGTGATACCTTAGAGTGTTTCATCCAAGTTCTCCAGGCATGTCAGTCTCCTGCTGAAGCTAACGGAAGCTTGGAAGGACAGATCTGAAAGGCTGGTAAAAGTTAGGAAAGCTGTTACCAATGGACTTCTTCTTTCTCGCTCATTTTTGCCTGTCTTTGACTATTCCCTCAAGGTGGGATTGGATTGTTTTATAATGCTGAGTATTGTTTACCACAGAAACAATGATCTGACAAGAAAGCTTTTGATTCTAACATGCAGAGATATTTCAGTAGTAGAACAGAAATACATAATCATTAAGAGATATATAGATTTTATTTTAGGTATTTTTTTTTTCTGCTTTTGGCTGAATTTCTGAAATTCATAATTCGTGTGGCTGAAAGCCGTCATTCCCTTCATGCAAGTGTTAAGCTATCATGATCTGATATGTCTTGATGCACTGAAACACAATAACTTAAAACTGAAAGATCATGCACTTGAGCCTCTATTTAACTGCATGCAATTTGAAGTATAATCCAAAACTGATGGGAGCCAAGTTTAGGATGGTGGCGTAGACTAATATGTCAAGGTCAGGAGCGGAGTGAAGGGGCTGTGAAAACTTGCAAATGTTTTTTTCCCTGCTGATAACACAGATGGTATTACTTTAAAACTATTTTGTTGGACAACACTGCAGTGGATGGTGATGAAAGAGGATTATGATAAAAACGAAGGACATATGTTATCTAGTTAACATAATATATATATATTCTCTGGGTTTCCAGGGATTGAGCAGTTCGGGACCATTTTCAAGTTATTTTTGTTACAACAACTGTAGCTATCTTACTCTTCAGAATTGCATTCGTTTGCACTTACATAGCTCATTTATTGTCTTAGCCAAGAAAAATACATTTGCGCAGATGAAAAACTCCTTCTGAATGAGAGCTATGTCTTTGGAAGGACAGTGTGTCATGCAGAGAACATTCTTGCAAGGAAGATGTCAATGTTTCCTTTCTGTGTACATTCTTTAGGGAAAATATGTCCAGGATAGGATTAAAGCTGGGGCTTAAAATGAGTGTTCAGAAAAGGACTGAAAGCTTGTAGCTTGCATTCCATTCTGTGCCTCAAAGACTTGTCTTCTATCAGCATGCACCCACAGCTTTCACTTAGCTTTTCCACTGGTATTATCTGGCTTTTTGTTGTTGTGGTTACAGTTGCACAACATAAAAATACATGATACAAGATCCTGGCTATATTAGGCGCTGGATGACAAGGTGGTGTCCCTGTAGGCCCAATTTTATTCTTAGTTTTATGTCTGGAGTTTGGTTAGGGCTACGCTTTTTCTGCAAAAGCATGGTTAAGAACTCTAGTTTTACTGGATTATTCTCTCCCCTAAATTTAGGGATGGTGTCAAGCTATAAGGAGTAACATTTTGCTTTATTTCATATGCTCATTGCAGACTAGGATGCGATCTCTGGTCTCCATAGGTTGACAACAGTTTAAACATTAAACCAAACTTTTAAGAACTGTGACAGCTGGCCGTGTTGCTTCTAGACCCAGTTCAGGAGCGATATAGCAGTACTTCTCTGTAGCACGTGAACTGCATGGTCCCTCCACAGGATGTTTTTTTGTTGTTGTTGTTTTCAGCTGACAAACGTGAAGTACATCATGACCTCAGAAAGGAGGAGTACAGACTGCGTCAATGTACATTGCATGGGTCTGAATAGCAATTATGTCAGGGAAGTGATGATAAAACCGCCGATGTTCTTGTCTGAACAGAGGCAGACTGTTTTAATCTGACAGATAACTGGAAAAGTGTGTGTTTTGATATTAATTAACATTTCAAGGGGTATTTTAGAAAGCATGGGATTTTGTTGTATGTAGCCGCTGGCTTATATCTGGATGTCAGTGCTCATTTTGTCATAGAATTGACTTACGCAGTCAAGCTGACAGTATGTTGCTGAGTGCAAATGAAGAGGAAATGAAATAGGGCATGTTGGATACTGTTGTCCATTATGCTAGAGGAATTGTTCTGCTTTCTGATGGTTTTAGCCTGTCTTCTGAAGGAAAGAAGATTGATGAATTCACATTATCCACAAGAATTTTGGTCTGTATCTGTTAAATTACCTATCCAGTCTGTTTCTCTCCTGTTGGCTAATTTCTGTCAAATTTGTGAGAGGCAGCAGTAAAAAAAAATAAAAATGGTCAAACAAGTTTCTTCAAAAGAGATGGTGTTTGAGGGAAGAATCCCCATCAAGTGCCCTAATAGAAGGGAACACAACAGCTTGAGGTTGTGCATTACTAGGCACCAGAGAAGCCACCAAAGAGTGAGATCTCAGGCAAAACTTCAGTTAAAGCTCTCAGTCGTGAGGTGCATGTGGAGGAAAGTAAACTTCATTAGCTCTCCTGCTCACAAAAAAAAAAAAGCTTACGTCATTCTGAACTCTGGCGAGGTAGGTAGCACTGTAGCTCTGTATATTTAAGGCCATAAGACTCATTTCTCCAGTAGCTATTCCACGGAGCTGAATGTTACATTAATTAAATGCGTATGCAAGATGATGCTGTTAGCATGATAAATGTCTTTTGCCACAAGTGATGTTGTTGTCCAAGGCTGGACATTATAGGCTGTAATGGTCACAGAAAGGTAACTTGATTTAACTGCTTTTTGAGCACTTAAAAAAAAGCGTGTGTATGGAGATTTTCAATGTGCTTTTTTTCCTCTTTAATTTCTGCCCATCTTCATTGTGTTAGACTAAAGGAAAACTTCTCTAAGTGTTCAGCTGGTTTAACAATGATTAATCTTGAGTAAGGGCTGAAATAACGCAGAAAGCACTTGTTATGCAAAAACCTGCAAACAACTGACAAGTGCAGCTCTTTGCTTCAGTTCCCGTAGTTGAAAATGAGAGAGCTTTTGCAAACTCATGGAAACAAAATAGCTGTGCTAATCTGAAAACAGCAGCTCTGCACGTTTTCGAGGAGAAAAGAAGAAACCTGATGCCTGTGGCTGAGTCTGTCATGTATCGATTTTGGATTGTAAATTTAGCACTATTACACCTGTTTTCATAAGACGGACAGATAAGATAATGTTCCGTCAACAATACTCTGCTTCAGTCTGAAAGGCAACCATGCTATTGTTTAGAAGGGGTTCAAACACCTTTGTATGCGTGTTTAAAGAATAATATCCCAGAATCAAAATTGCTATTAAGAAAATAACACCATATAGAAACAATCCTTACAAATATGCATGCTTGTAGTTTTTTGGGGTCTGCCTGAACATAAGTGAGTTTACCTCTAAGAACTTTTCTGAGGTAATCCCCTTCTCAATTGCATATGCAAGAGACAAATTTGCCCTCTAATTTCCTCAACAAGAACATATGGATGGCTAAATACCTATTAAGGTGTTTCCATCTAGATTCATTAAAGCGTTGGGCAAATTTTCAGTATGCATCTCCTGTTAGTCCTTGCACACAATGAACATGCAAATAGTGTGGTAAGAACAACTCCATCATGGTGATTATTGTTGTTACAAGGGATTCTGATGTCTGCATGACTCATGCATAAGTACTTACAACCTCATTGGATTTATGCTAAAATGAAGGTGAGAGTGTAGTCCATCCGTCTACAAAATCATGGTCCGTAGATTTATACTAGTCACGCTAGGCGTGGGCTCAGCATTTTACTTTTATATAGCGATAATAAAGTAGACGTTAGGACTTCTGTGATGAAAGAGGTATTACTAACAATATATAGTAAGACAGGACTCAAACCAGAGAATGAGTACTATTTTATCTTTCTACAGTAGCTATTATAACTTACATCATGACAATGATTGAGACTCCATTTAGTTAGTTGGTGACCAAAGGAATAAGCAGAAAGCCTGGCTCCTGACAAGCTCAATCTGCTGTGATTTTTCTGTCTTCTCACTTCCTCCTTAAATGATTTTTAAAATTTATGAAATGATGATGAGAGATCCTGCCTCATAAAAGAAATTTTCTTTATGGGGAAATATTAATGCTGAGTAACATTATTCCTTTTTGTGATATAAAGGGAAATTTAAAATGTTGTAACAATATTTTTCAACTAGAAGACATCTTTATATCTTTACAGCCTTGTAAGCTGTCCCTACTGCAAATGGTAATCCCAAACAGCGAACGGTTTAAAGTGTATGATGAGAGAAGTGCTTGTTCCTTTGAAAATTCTAGTGTCAGTGACAGAATAAATTTGAAGATGAAGCCTGGGCTTGGATGTTACCTAATGCAAATATTTGAGAGAGGAGATGCTTTGTCACCCAACACAACAGCCATGGACTGCCTGGTCTGATGCAACTCAAAATTTGTTTCATTTTCTGAAAGTCTGCTTTGCTCAAATACTGTCAGACAATTTGTGCTGTCAGATGACAGCACAGAAAAGCAGAACAAACAGAAAATAATGTTGTTACATAAACATGTCCCTGTTTCTTCTTTCCCTGTCTTAGAAAGTGTCTTTGCCTCTCCGTCACTGAAGTGTTAGCATCTCCTATTCCTCTTTAAGAAATAAATAGGTCAATTGCCCAACAGGCTGGAACGAGCCAACTGTGTTCATGGTATTGCCACCAGCATGATTACTTAGAAAGTGTGGTTATTTACCAAGTAATTGTGTGTTTCTCTACCATAATTTGCCTGTGGTGGTCTTGTTCAGTAGTCTGTTCAAAATGTGCCAGGCACAGCATAAAGAAATGCAATGATAACGAGATTCCCTGCATAGCAATTCAGTCCTTGCCAGCTTTTCTTAAGGTCACCTTCAGCAGCCTTTCCATTCATGCTTCAGTTCCTCCCTGTTCCATTTCAGTGCTCTGTGCAATAACAGGTTGCTGGATTCAGTTTCTTAAATTGGCATCTGTAAAAAGTCCTTCTTTGAAAAAGCTAAACACTTTAATGATTGTGTGTATCCACTCTGCAGGCTTTTATATAATAATTTTGGTTTTCCTCTTGTTGGCATTCAAGAACTAAAGCAGTGTGCTGTGCTCTATAAGAATCCAAACAACAGAAGCAGCAGCTTTTCTTGTTCTGAAAACTGTTCAGGAACAGCCACTTCACTTTAGGAGCTTTCTTTTATGATACCCTTAGAGCACTGTCCAATTTTTTGAAATGGTGCTTAAAATTTTATGAGCAAATGCATTTAATGTGTCCCCCATCTCTCGAAGTGTGAGATCTACAAATAGAGCCAAACTGTGCGATACAAGTAGCGGAGTAAACCCTACAAGTTGCCTGGGGGGAGGCTGCGTAAGTCTTGTTGTAGTCAGCTGTTATGATTACACTTTCTTTTTAAATTATGCTTATTTAGTAAATGTCTTCATTAATAATTACTATATTTTTTTTCTCTAAAATTTTGGGGTAAGTAGCAAAAATAATAGGGAAATAACTGTGAGAATTTTGGAATCCATGAATATGGTCAGTTGTGCAGCTGCTTCATGTGCTGTAAGAGCTGCTCACAATTAAACAGCCTTCTGGTGATAAGCCTGTGACCATATCGATACCCCAGCTTACTTCATGTCCATATGATTTAGACAAATATTGATGCACAGATGTAGGCTCTGGCTTTGTGGAACTTGTGAATGAGAAATATTAAGTATGTGTTAACCTTTTCCATTTATCCCCTGTTGAAGTGGACTGGGCAAATCACAGCTGTGCCTGCCCATGGAAGTCCATCGCGTAACTTTCAGTGTCTTCTAGTGGCATCACGTTGCAGTTGAGATATAGTTGAGACTCTCAGTTGAGACTCTCCTGAGACAGATGTGCTGATAAATAATGCCAGGTTATGTACAGACAGCCAAACCAGGGATTTTTAGTGAAGTGAATGCTCAAAACTTGCAGTCAGGGAACACCTTAAAACTATTGTTTTGTTTCTGGTCTAGTGGTTGGGTGGACACTAGAGATATGTCCTTTGTTTTCTGTTCTCCCTTACTAATTTCTTCAGATGAACACACATCTTTAGTTTCTGTGAACAATACTGTGTAATGACAGAACCGTAACAACCACAAAGACACTTCAACTGTTAATATTCACTAAAGGAGTCACTAAGGATGACATTTTGAAAATCCCTAACAGCTTTATGGACATTTGTGTGCTTTACGTGTAGAGAGCATGTTTAGAGAGACAGATTTGAATATGGCAGTGTGCCATGCATTTATTATAATACTAGTGCCTAAAGACAGTGGTATCATCAGCTTTAAGATTTGTTTCATTTTACTTGCAAATATGAAAGTAAACTTGTTGTTCTGAAAAATTTCCGGAATACTAAGAATAGTTTCTCTTTGAGACATTTACAGTAAGCTTATCTAAATTGTTTTCTGTTTACTTGTATACTACTTGTATACTTACTTGTATACTACTTGTTTACTACTATGTCTCTGCAAAATTTGCTATCTTGGGACTATTTATCACCTCTGCAGAAGACTTTCACATCTTTACTACACATAGCTCAACATTGGTTTGTTGTTTTTTGATCAAAGATCTACAACATTTCGGATGGTTCACAACAGATTAAAGAATGTAGGGGCGGGAGGGTTAATATTGCATTTGAGTAACCATGCTGCCAGTTAGGGATTTTGGAAGAAGCCATAATAAAGAGTTATGGTTTGGCTGTGGCATTGTTTGGATTCATTTCAAGACCCAATATTTTTGGGAAACAGCATGACAAGCTTTTTGGAGACCAAGATTATAAGGGCCATCTCAGCTGAAGTTGAGAATAGCACCATGGATTTATCCACTTTGCCTCTGTAGCTATCCTTTGACTTAACTAGCATTCCACTCATCTGGTGTGCATTAATATTTTCCTGTACTTGATGAAACTGAAAACAATGGCTTGGAGAATACACAATGGAAGCTTTAATTTTAAGCCTTCTTACCTTAAAACTCGTAACAGGACCCAAAGCCATTTATATAGCTCGTTTAAAGTTGGCTCAGAGTTTTCTGTGCTACACTGTTACATATATAACCAGAGTCGCACACTTCTCTAGGTTTGCCATGCTTTTGCTGACCTCTAAGAATTTGTGTTATGATTCCTTGCCCAAATCATGAACTAATATATTTTCTCTTTTCATGTTATACTTACATCCTGACTCCAGGCAGGTGCTGCAGCCAGTTGCAAGGGTATGAAGTGAGAAAAGCCCACCAGGAGTGTATGAAGAGCACTGTAGAAATGGCCACGCCATACTGCTTGCTGCAGCCATCTGTTCCAAGTCTTTAAGAAAACTTCTTGGGCCTCCGACTTCCATCAGAGCAGACACCCAGTAGAGCTGGTCAAGCACCTCTCAGCTGATAGTTATATCTAAGCTGTTTGGGGATTTTTTTTTGCTGCTACTGTTTTAGCATTTGCCTTTCAGCATCTTAGTATTTGTTAATCATAGAATCATCGTCTGGAAAAGACCTTCAAGATCATCAAGTCCAACCATCAAACTAACACAGCCAAGTCCCATCACTACACCGTGTCCTTAGTACCATGTACCTTAGTGCCATGTCCATATGTCTTTTAAATACCTCCAGGGATGGGGACTTCACCACTGTTTTGGGCAGCCCGTTTCAGTGCTTGATCACCTTCTACATGAAGGAATTCTTCCTAATGCTCAACTTAAACTTCCCCTGGCGCAGCTTCAGACCCTTGCCTCTCATGGCCCATTACTTTTCACGTGAGAAAAGAGACAGAACAGGGAGCATTATACTGTGATGTTCTGTAAATTGCAACAACAGAGGTATATAACGTATTCAAAATGTAAGTACGCCAAAGATTTACAGAAGAGCTAAATAATATTGTTTATTTTTTTTATACTTTTTCTGATAAATCCTAACATTGGAGATTTTTTGGACATTTTTAGAATTGAGCTAGTTTTCCCAGTGTGCTTCAATCGGTTAATTTGTTTAATGCAGTAGGAATGTAGCAGGCTTATGTCACTTCCCTGGGTGGTATCCCTCTGGCATGCACCATGAGGTTAGCAGTGAGTGCTTACGTTGGAAAAAAGTAAAACCAAGGCAGCCACATCCAATGCAGCATTTGCAGAGTATCAGTGGGAATCACTATGGATGTGTGAAGCATTTACAACTCAGCTGAGCTGACACAGGGTGAAACTCTTGTCGCTCTAAAAGCACTGCTGCTGTTCAGCCAAACTCAGACCAGGACCTGTTCAGGTTTTCCTCATACTTCCTTTTAACCAAGTGAATTTAGAGGGAGAGCTCATTAAAGATGTAAAAAGCTTCTTGTCTGTCTTTATTATGAATGAAACCATGGCACAATTTTTCAGGTGAAAGCTAAAATGGAAGGGAAGGAAACGTGTGTTTCAAATTAAGTAGCTATGCACTCAGGATGAAAAAGCCCCAGGAAAGCAGGAGAGATCTTGAAAAGGCAAATTAACCTACCTACCCATCTATTGTGTGCTGGGAAATTTTTAGCGTGCCTGTGACACTTCTGATGATTACTTTTCTATGTAATCAAAGGTTGTGTTTAACAAAATAGAGATCAAATAGGGAGTTCAGAATAAAAGGGAAGATGTCTCTGAAATCATCTTTATCATGCTCATATTAATAACCGCGGACAGCACTGCCACAGAGCCTATAGTTACCTTCTGAAGACAGAGCAGAAATAATTGCGTATATCAAGTGCTTGTTAACATCCATGTAATACATTTTAAAATAGTTTGTGAAAGAACTGGTCCCAACAGGTACATGGTAGGCTGCAGAAGCATAAAAATGATATGTAAATGAGGCTACCTGCTTTCACAGGTAGCTACTCCTTTTCCAGACAGACACTGTGAGGTATCACAGAATGTTACGACTGGAGTCAGTTGCTTTGTGCCCCGTGCCTATTGGCCGGTGCAGGATTACCCCCAGAACCTGAAAAATAAGATTTCCAGGGGGACAGCTGTTAGACTAGCTAGCAATGTGGAAACCAATTTCTGCATTAAGCTAGCAATCTGCTGAAAGCTATCATAACAACCAAGTGCCATTCAGAGCATCTTCCCACACAGGGTTACTTGCAAAAGATCAATTCAGAGAGAAAAAGAAAAAGAAAAAAAAAAGCCCCCATAGGGCAAAACCCTAATAAAAAATTATGAAATTAATGAAAACTCATTTAAAAATCATGATTTTTTAATCATTCCATATGTCTTGTCCATTTATACTTTTTTTTTTTTTTTTTTTTTTAGTTAACAGCTTACAAATTAAGTACTGAAAAATACTTCAGGGGATTTTGGAACAAAAGAAAAAATTTAATGCGGAGTTTGTCAGCAATTTTGAGTATAATTTCTCCGGACTCATTTTGCTGAGGGCATTTTCACTATTGTTGGTCTCTTTCTCATCTTCTGTACTGCCTAAGAAAGTAAAAATCTCTATTTTATTAGCTTCTCCAAAGAAACTGAGTGACAGTTTTTTGGTTTTTTTTTTCCTTGACTGACAGCTGAGTAAAAAAAGAAATTATGGCAGGGTTATGATTATTTTTTCCTGCTGCACTGAGATTAGAAAAGTGGAAGTCTACACCTGGTTGTGGACAGCCATCAATAAAGAAGGTATACAATAAAAATTAAATATAGTATTTCACTCACAATTCAAGCAGCATCTTAGTTTCTGTGCTCGCTTCCTCATTAAGAAACTTCTCTTCAAAGAGCCATCATTAAATTACGTTTCTCTGCTTCTCAGGATGATGTGTACTTCCAAATTTAGCACTTACACAGTAGGAAAGAATTATTTTTGAGCTTTTCAGTTCTTTCTGTTGATTTGAAGGAGGAAAAAAATAATGGACCACTTCCCTTCAGGTCTGAAAAGCAGGTGAGATGTATACTTATTCATCAGTATACTTGATTGCTGGTCCTGCCAGTACGAACATCTATTGCATTTTTCAAAACTGCTACAAACTGGTTTAGTTGTAAGTTCAGTCAAATTTGTTAAAATATTTGTCGTGTCTTCGTATTTTCTGTACTTAACTGGCTGTATTGGAAATGATCCAAAAGTGGATTTTATTTTAAAAGTAAATGTAGATATTTAAACTGAATTTTGAAATATTGGAAGTGGAAAGTTTTAGAAAACACTACATTATAATAAATTGCTTCCTTTTGTGTTTAATTTTTTTAATTTTCACAGTGGGCATTTTTTAGAACCATTAAAAAATACATTTATCTGTTAAGATAATTGACAAGCCAAGCTTCAGATGAAAGTTTATAATTAGAATCTAATTTTTGAAAAATATTTGGGAAGGAAAATGAATATAATTTGAGCATGCCTCACTGCGAAGCACTAAACATGCATGTCATTTGTTGCATATGTTGCAAATAGCTACCTGTACTGGTCCAAACTGTTGAAACGATACGGCTGAAATGGTGTAGGATGGTAGAGAAAGTACAATTAATAGTTAAGCATTCTAATTTTACTGTTAATATTAAAGATTGAGTCATTCACAAGCTATTCAAAACGTGCTATTATTTTATCCTAATTTTAAATTTATATTTATATCCTGAGTGATTCTACTTACAAGAGAAAAATAGAAGTTAGCTGATTCTGTTACTCTGAAGAATCTACTAGAAGGTTTCACTAGGGGGTATCAGGTATTTTATTAACTATACATTTCAGCAAATCACTTAATCTCATTTCCTGAGAATAGGCAGTTGTGCAGCTGAGATCCTGTTGGTGTTATTGCTCCATGATCCAAACATTTATCTGGTGTGTACTTCCCAGCCTACCGGTTTGTCAGCAGACTGTTCTGTTCCTATGTTTTTGTTTTTGTTTTGTTTTGTTTTTCTTCCCAATTATACCATCTATTTTTCATAACTTTTCTTCCTCTCATAAAATTCCATCCCAGAAAAACAGTATTTTTCATGATATGAAGGAACATTATTTCAATAGCTTATTCGTAAATTCTGATTGCACTAGTATTTCATGATACGAAGTTGTTTCCAAGTTATACATTTTGATTTTGATTGCTAGTTTTGCTTTTCTTAGTTGTGCAAAAGAGATAATGTATTTCAGCTGGGCTCGATTTTACTTTGAATGCTGGGCTTACTACTATGATATATGGAAATCAAGAATATAACAAATGTGTGACAAGTTATATTTCTACCCACTGTGTTAGCACTGCAATTTTGCATTGGGATTTGTTTGCTATTTATTCATGACAATAATCCATCTTTTCCTTAGCAGCTGAAGCTGTTACTGCCAATTACAGCTATTAGCCTGATGTGGACTGTTTTTAAATGTATCTGGTCATATTTACTCTTAATTATTTATTTGGCAAGCAATGGAATTTGGAAAAAAGTATAGGTCAGCAAGGTAGACAAGAGATATACCTGTTGAATTAGAGGGCTCAGTTGTTTTTCATGTGAGTCAAAAAATTGCAGTTTGACATATATTAACCTAATTGCTATGCATTATTTTTTTTAATGTGCAGTTTAACTAGAGTTGAACAGCGTTGTGGGAGAAGCAATTAGTGTGTAAAACCATATAGCCCAAATTCTTAGGTTTTATGCCATTTTGTTATAACCTGGTAAAGATTACCACAGAGATTTTACTTTCCATTCAGATAATCTGGGTTACAGGCTGTTTGGAAACGCATCTTCAGTTTATACCTGATTGTTCCATCACTGTTGCTTTGTTATTTTCAGATTTGGCTTCATTTGTGATCGTGTTGCATAATGACATCAAGATAATTAAATCACTTTCCATGGCAGGATCTGTTTCAAATTTCCTAGTGAAACATCTCAGCGTGAGCCCTTGGGCTGTTGTGTTCCTCCATTCCAGCAGAGTCAAACTCTGTTCTCACTGCTTCCTCCCAAAAAAAAAAAAAAAAAAAAGTGTAAAGGTTATTAAAGGTTATTAATTTTATTCTGTTCTTAATCTAGAAACTAATTAAGAGTATGTAATATCAGAAGAAAAAAAAATACGTCTTGCATTCTGTTATGTTGTCAGAGTGCTGAACTGGCTGAACTCATTCATCCTTCCTGGTGACTCCCTTGTTGCTGCCATTACAGCACTGTGTGGTGGGATCAGTGTGGGACTTCCATGCTCTGATCCTTCTCTCTTTACTGAGTTCAAACTCAGTAAATCACTCATTAGTAAAATAATCATTGAACTCCACAGGACTACTGACCATAAGAGGATACAGTAAAAATGATGTCTTGATTTCTGGTCCTGCAGAAAAATCCACCGTAAGGTAAGAGGGAAACTTTTCTGACCAGTTTCTCTGTAGGGAAGCCTGCATCTGTATTTTGTGATTAGGGGAAGACAGGGACTGACCATTGCCCTGCAGCACTAATTCCAGAGGGATGGCGTTTGCCTTTCTGCTTCTGTGACCTGGCTTCTTCCAGGTCACTGCCTCTCCATCAACAACCCCAAAATAAGCTCAAGCCTCATCCAGATAAAGGGAGAATCCATACAGCAGAAAAAACAACTAAAGGTTTACTTAAATTAGCCATGATGGTAATAGCTGTCCAGGCTTCAGTACTGGGGGTATTCGTAGGTGTGCATAGGTCTGTAGTTTGTGCTGGTCTACTGTGATTAAATCTAGTATGGTTTTATAAGTATTCACTCTCAGGTGTTCTTTATCTATGATGTGGATGAAGGACATTTCAAGCTCTCCTTAGAATCTTGTTCTGATACAATGCAGCCAAGCCCAAAATCATCCTGTGGGATTGAAAGCCTTCAGCCTCCTCACTCCCTAGCCTACCTGCCTTGCAGCTTCAGTCCTGAGAGATCTTTGAACCCACAAAATGTTTTGTGGAAGAACACAGAGCTGAACTATTTTCCATTTACAGCCAGGACAGAGGTTCTCTTATCTCATAGCTAAAGAAATAGTTTTGGCTGCAGGTAAGGTGCCTGGGCTCTATGTCCTATAACGAGTTAGTGAACAGAAAACTTGATCTCCTAATTTCTCCTTTCTAAGTGAAATTACAGGTGGCTAACTGCTGCCTATATTTTCAGTAATTTATTCTTTTACTTAAACCAGGGAATGAAAATATGAGTTATCTTCCTGACATTTGCATATTCATTAAACATTTCGTTATTTCACAATGTTTTTAATGATCGTTCACTGACAACTCAGGATGTGCGTATCGCATAGCAATCTAAATTGGCAGAGCTGCACCATGGCTGACTTCAAAGGCAGCGATCATTCTTACCCACTGGTAAAATGCAGCAGTGTCAGAGAGAGGATGAACTTTTAATAGGCAATTTGCCATTGCAAGCTGTCTTCACTTCATTTCCAAATTCCTTTAAAATATTTGCATGTTCAGCAGCACCAAACTTATCTCCAGTAGCATACAGGCATAATAGGAACACTTATAGGTCCTGACATTTCATATTCTGATTTGTATTCATGGTTTTGACAGTAAGATTTATTTTGTATTTGTATTCAAAGACAGCATGAACAGGAAATTACCACAAAATAAAGTAAAATAATAAGAAGAATATAAACTAGTGGATTAACTGTCTTTTTGAAATGTGACTTGAACTCCTCTGCTAAAGTCAACATTTTTGAGAAAATATTCCTATTGAATACACTGAATTATATATATATATATTTACAGACATCTGTGGTACCTGGAAGATTAATCCATTCAAATGGCAAAGCGTGAATGCTCCCCAGTATGGTACTAACACTAGTGATTTATTGGTTTTGGCAAGCTATACAAAAGACTACCTTTTCTTCGATGTTAAGTGGAAATACACATTGATTGTGTGCAAGTCAAGATCGGCAAGGTAAGATTTGTGTAATCACAAAGTAGTTGCTAAATCAAAAAGATAGCAAAACTTCATTCACTCAAATGCTCATTGACTAATGTTTATTTTCTCAGTTCAGCTAGATACATGTTTTGTGTAAACGCTAATCACTCACGACAAAATAGTGTATATGATTTGGCAGTAAATTCAAATTTGTTTGGCACCAAACAGGAAACTTGGCACCGAACAAAATTTACCTCATCAAGTTTAGATATGACACGATAAATGAGGTTGGAGCTATGTAGCTGAAAATTAAAAAGCTATTCCTTTAAATTTACTGGGGGTTACATTTTTATCTAGGTTTCAAAGTCCCATAAGGATCTACAGCTGTCTTACTTGAATATAACTTACCAAAAAAAAAGTAAAGATTTCAAAGACTTCCACTTTAAAACCTTAAAAAAAGACATCTCTACCTGCTTTGCTGTTAATAGTAGTAATAAAATAGATGTCAGTAGAAGAAACGTGTTAATGTATGTTTAGAAGTCATGAGTATAAGACAAGATTATCAAGATAAATTGTGCAGTGTTTTTTTTTGTTTGTTTTTTGTTTGTTTGTTTGTTTTTAGTGGGATCTACTGACTAAGAATACGTATGACCGTGCTGCAAAGCACAGAAAAAAATGTAGGAATATGAGTTACTTCCTGCTACACTTAAAATGTACAAAAAGTTTGGCTGTCAGAGATTTGTAAAAACAAAACCATTTTATAGGAGGCCTTTTCCTACTTATTTACCATGTTTTTAGTTTATTTTTATTTCATTAAAATGCTGTATTTGCTTGAAGTGCTAGATATGTATTAGTCTTTTCTAAGAATGATTCATTAACATTGCAAAATCATCCTTAATGTTACTTTAGGGACACATTTCAGTTTTTTACCTCATGCATAAACTTATTTTTTAGTGATGATTGTGTAAATCAAGACTAACAATCAAGTAACACCATCAGAATTGACTTCATAAGGCTCTCTTAAACATTTAGTAACTTGGACAAAATGTGTGTGTTGCTGGGGATGGCCTGGTCTGGCCTCCTAATCTTTCCTATTTACTAAGTAAGTAATGAAGAAGTTGTAATAGATTTATTATGCAAAAGCAGCAACAAACAGCAGTATAGTTTGCGAGAAGGCTTATCACTACTTTAAAGGTTAAGGTTTGTAACTAACAAAACTTTTCTTAGGTTCAAGATAATGTTTATTTTATCTTTAATTTCGCAAAGATATATTGTGCTAAATGTAAAATTGTATTTATTTGTTTTGATTTTGTGCAGAAATTAGTGACGTATGAGCATTTTCTAGAATTGGGAAATTAAACAGGTTATTACTCTTTCTGAAGACAATTGTTATCACAGGACTATTATTTCTATTCATTTTCAGCGAAACAAATTGGTTTTGGAAGATTTTGTTACTCTTCCTCCCCACCCCCAAATCTTTCTCATCTCCTATTAAACCTAGGTTAATGAAAGACCAAATGCATTTTGCATATGTAGAAAGTATACAGATCTCTTTTTATTCTCTAAATGGTTTTCTTACAGAGAATATAGTGCTCAGTTACACTATTGATCACACAAAGCCTTTAAAACTTTTTTCTGAGGTGCTATTACTTTTGTTTATTACTCTTATGCCAGAGTGCCTAATTATTTGAACAATAGGCAGAATTATGCATATACTTACTCATGTATGATACTTGAAGACCTCTCTTTCTTAATGTAAGTAGACACGCTTTTTAAAATAATTTATTCTGGAATAGTACACCACATGAATTACCCTCTGAAGGTCCTTCTTCCTTTCCATTGCCTTAGCAGGAAGGCTGGATGAGTGAATGCTACAACCCCGCACTTTGTACTTACACTGTTAAATAATAGCATGCAGCTCTCACCAGGTGCCTTAGGCAGACTTGCATAGGTGTATCTACATAGGCATGGACTGCTTGCACTTTTGTAAAAAATACTTTTTTATAACAGCTGGAATGCAGACTGGGAGTACTTATTTCTACTAAAAATTAGGAATACTTTATTCAGGTTCATAACAGCATATAGGAAGTATGCAACTACTTAGGTTAAGCGTGTGTGGCATTTCCATAGTGATGTTTGGATCTCTTTGCATTTGATGTGCGTATTATGGTGACTTTGATTATTTTTTTCCACACCTTGGAGGGTAAGTTATGAAGGGGACAGATGTTCATGAACTGACCTTAAGAATTTCCTACAAGATTCTGGCCCCTTCTGTGCTCCTAAATATATCCATTCCAGAGTCTTCCCCCTCTCTTCTGTGTATGAGGGGAAGGGCTTTTTGTGTTGATCTAGGTGAAAAGACACAAATGAAAATGACTAAGTAAAGCTCTCTTTGGTCCTTCATTAAAACTTTTACAAACTTTTTAAAAGATGGAGAAGGGAAACTTTAGAAAGACAGTGTACAGCAGAGAAGCTGAAAACTGTGCGTGCTCCCAGAAGCTGTTTCTTGGGGATCAGCTGGTGCCTGCCTGGCCGGGCCTGCTGTGCTGATCCACCATCAGCTGTCAACTCCCGTCTTAGCTAGGCCCCGGCCTAGGCCCCGGCGGCGGCTGCAGGGTGTTATGGTGTTATGTCGTGACAGGAGTCATGACTGGGGAGGGCACATGGAGGAGATGGGCTTTGGGGTGCAAAGAAATAAATCCTTTGAATTCTTGCCTTTCTGCTCGTCTGTGGGTAACAGTGTGCCTGCTGTGGTGAACGGTCGGTTCGTAGTGACACTGGGTGCGTTGGATACCATTCCTGTGTGGAGGGGTTCTGGTGTTTGTTTTGATGTGAATACAACAAAAGCCCCATGTAGCTTATTCTTCTGCAGAAGTAGAATTGAAAATCACCTATTTTAGTCAGTATCTCTTTTAAGAAATAAAAATTAGGGAGTCTTCCTGGCGTGGTGCCTTGCACGAAGTTTAGATGCCTGTGCACCACCAGGACTAAGGCTGGCGTCCCTGGAAACTTGCTCAGGCTTGCGCTTACATCTGCACTCGATGTTAGCAGCATTTAATCCTTATCTAATCCTGGAAGGCTTTGGAAGCTAAATGCTGCCACAGAAGAATTTGTAGAGAAGCTCTGTATTTGGGTCATTCTTGCATTTTCATTCTGAGCTTTTCAAATCAAATATCAGCTTTGTTAGTGGTTAGTGGCTGTAGTATCGAAGCTGAGGTGGGACCAGAGCTGGACTTACCCTGCCTGATTACAATTTTTTCTGGAAAGAACAAAGCACTAGAGAAGCAGACAGGAATTCTGTTGCTGTTCTGTGATTTTTACAATGTATTCACTTCAACAATTTTGTACTTGTGCAATAGCTTAAAAAAATGAAATAAAGGCAAAAAAGCACTGTTTTATACTCCTAATTTTTAGCTCTTTTTTTTTTTTTTTTATGAGGTTGCAAATTCTACTTTCTTGCTGCTGTCAGTTTCATAAAGATAGTTAGTATTTTTTATTTATTTATTTATTTTAACTGCCTACTGGTCCTAGAAGTATTTAAAGCAACAGTCCAAAGTGTTTCTAACTGTGACAGTTTGGAAGGCACCAGGTCATAGAACTCTCTTTATTTTGACAACTGTTTTTCTTTTCCTTGTATTCTTTGCTTTGGTTTATAAATCTTATTATACATAAGGTTTATTATGTAGGCTTATTTGATTGTGTGACTTTATCAACTGCTCATTAAGTAACTTAAATTTATGCATTAAACCAGTGTTAGGCACAATATTTTAGCTTTCAGTCAAAATGAAGCATTTGGGTCTAACTCTGAACATTCATGAGTTATGAAATTTTAAAGTATCAGTGCTATATCTATTTATCTTAGACGCTTTTTCATCATTAGGTCTGTAATCCCAGATTTTAGACCAATAAAATTTCGTAATCTCCACAGACAACCTTTATGACTAGTTTTGGATGCCCATTCCAGATGCTGAAGCAGTTGAGAGGGATCTCCAGGAGATCAGAGCCTGTGTCCAGGAGGAATCAACTCCCAACGAGATGCATTGAACCTGGGGTTTTAAATAGTTTGGCCGAATCACTTTAAATTCCCACTTAACTAGTCTAAATTAGAGTGGTGTTCCCTGGGTTTATATTCATTTTGAAAGTACAAACAACTTTAAATCCATGTGATGGTATACACATAGGGATTTAACAAACTCACCATTATATGTATTTGCCTAATTAGAAACGTTGTAAGTTTGTCTACCTAGACAAGTCTGCATGTTCTGGTGGTGAAAAGGCTGATGCCTGTTAAAACTGATAAAGCTTTTAGCAACTTCCCCAAAGTTCCTGTCTTGAAGCTTGCTTGTTGGCCATCTGTTAAACAGCTGTAACACAGAATTACTTAGGCCGTACTAAGTGTAACGAACAGTTGATTTTACTTGGAACAGGAGCGATGTAATTTGGCTCTTGGTGTAAATATTCCAGTACATACACACACAGTGGTTTTGCTTCCTGCGACAAGTACTGCTTGTGTTCAAGGCCCTGTTTTCAAATGTTTTGCTGGGCATGGTTCTTGTTTCTTTCATATTTGTCTTGTAACAATCATGTGAATTTTGTGTTTTGAGTGAAGTTACATTTGATCTTCACTTAACTGAATTCTTCAAAGAATTTCTGCAGTAGGTCCCTTTTCTGTGAGGCAGGCTCTTAGAATGTATGCAGATAGAACTGTGTCTGTGATACAGTAAGGCATGGTGTATGCCTGCAGCTTTCCCTTTGGAAAGCAGGCGAGCTGGCTTTCTTTGGTTACCGTGAAGTATCCTGGGTATGCTTTGGTGCTGTGATCTCATTAATAAAGTAACAGCAAATACCCACCGTGTTCTTCCCAAGCATACTATTCCAACGTAAAGAGTCCTTGTTCGCAAACAACATTAAACCCAGTAAGTTGGTAAGTCTCAATTTCATTTGTAGACCTTTCACTTTCGAGGTTTTGCTTAGTGTGGCCATTGCATTAAGCTGCAGCAAGGAACAAAGATTACAGAAGACTCTTCACAGATTGTTCTAGATGCCTGTTCTGGTGCATTTCAGTAGTCTTGTAGCGTATCTCTCTTGACTTTTTTGGCATGCTCTATTATATGCCTCCTACACTCAGAAGTGCAATTTTTTTGGTAAGAGTCTTCTATTGTCTATTTTAAAACTGCCCTTTAAAACTCTGCTCAGAAATGGTCTAGTCACAGAGTACTAGTGAATAATCAGCTTTATAGCCTTCAAATGCATTTTAAACATCTGCTGGACAAAAGAAGTATGGAACTCATCAGTTACGGCCAAATATGCCCTAGATATTGCCTTTTTGCCCTTGAAGGAGGGTATCTTTTTTTAGTCTTTCAGTTTTGAGACAAAGGATCAAAATCACTTTATTGGACTACAGTTATCATCTATTCTAATGAATGCTGTGAGTTCCTGAAAGACCAATTAACCTTAATATAAACTGTCTGTGCTGTGTTGCATACTGCCCTTTGGAAGCTTTGTTGAAGTTTGCTAATGTTTACAGTGGCTGCTCACAATGACAATTAGATGCTAAAGTGATGATCCCTGGAGAGCCAAGAGGCTATAAAGCATTCTCAAGGGATCAAGGCCCTGCAGAGGGAAAGATGGTAACCTGCAATCTGAAGGTGAGGTCAAGTTGTGCTTAACTGATACCCGTCATTTTTCTTTTGTTGGCTGAGAAGAATATCCACTTTAGAAACAGCTGAATACCTCCTGACAAATGGAGAATGCATTTTTAAAAGGTGGTTAATTCAGCACAGACTGGCTAATTGTATGTAATTGTTGCTCCTGGAAGAATGAAGACTGGAAAGATGGGAAAGATTCATTTTCCAGTTTTGTACTCATGAGGCTTATTGTTCCTTATCCCTCTGACCTTTCTTACTGTTACTATTTTTTAATTAATAAGTTAATAAGACAATCCTATGTCTATTAACAAAGCTTTCTGCTTCTTAACTGGCTTAATTTGATCAGAGCTTATTGCTTCTGCCATTCATGCAAATGGCACAGATATATTTGTCCTTCCCTTAAGATCTGTTTTAACTTCACTTTTTGGTATACATGTACCTGTACGTTTGCTTAGTTCCCAGAAAACGTGTATGAAATTTGATGGGCTAAGGAATTCAGCTGTTGTCTTTGCTGGCAGGGAGCCTGACCGTCAGTTCAGAAATACAGTCAAGGGTTTAACTCTGGGGGCAGAGTTTCCTGTGACAGCAAATGCTGTTCAGATCGTGTTTCTTCAAAATTCCACATTATGAAATTACAGCTGTAATGATGTTTACTTCTGCCTGTAAAATCAAATAACATGCTATTGACTCTTCCTGAGTAATTTCACAGTTTTCTCTTCCTTTCCCATATCTCACCTGGGAAGCTGAAATAGAGTGGATGCTTTATCCAGTTGTTTGCTCTGTTGAAAGCAGAGGTGACACCTGCAGAAGAAAATTAGCTGGATGCACTTTCATATCACAGAGAAATACCATCATCTTTTTTTAGTTCCTCTGACATTTTATGCAGGTGGGTGGGTTTTGTTTTGCTGCTGGTGGTGGTGGTTTTTAATAATAAATGAGAATAAGAAGTTAAGTCAAAGACTAAATACCCATATCTGGTTTCAATGTTTTGGTTAATATTCAACCCTTGGTGCAGGTATCTCTACTTAAATGTGTGAAAGAAACAGACTGCCTGGGAATTGTCAGGTTTCAGGTGTTTTCCTTCACATGGTGCTGGCTATTTGTGAGTATGTGAGCAAGTAATACTTTCAGCTGCAGCAAACTGTGTGGTCAGTGGATTGCATGTGCACCTTTCAAACTGCAATTTCTTAAACTTGTTTGGTTTATTTTGTTACTAAAGTTTTTTTTTTGTTTTTGTTTTTGTTTTGGAACAGACATTTAATTAGACATGGATATACCCATCTGTGTCTCCTTTATTTAGATAGAAATGTGTCTCTATGTGGGTGTGCACGCCCACACAGCCTACATAACATTTATTGTATAGAAGCTTTCAAAATTTGTCATTTGTTTTCACAGGGTATGTCTGCAAAATGTGTTTCTGTGCAATAGTGCCAGTTCCTGAGGCGTTCTGATACTATTGTCTCTGCTCTTAGAAGTTTGGTTCCTCAGGAATCTGCATGTGCTTGCATTTATGCCCAGTGAGGTGCCAGAGTGGCTCTGGTGTCTTTATCCACAAGTGATTGTCAGAGCGTGTGAGTGTGGAGTTAAGCAGGTATAAATTTTGTAGTAATGAAGATAGAAGTAATATCATACATCTATTTATGGCTGGGGAACTACCTGCAAAATAAGCTATTTGTGCACCAAGGTACGTGAATAAAGCTGCTAAAGTCTTGTCTGTTAAGTGTGAGGGATGTAAGAATTATGAGTTAATATTCACAGATAAAAATATGTGATGATGTTGGAGTTCCAACAAATTACCTGATGGTGCATTTAGACAACTACGAATGTGTGTATTTATTCCAGAAATAGCTGAGCATTCAGATTGAAAAGACCTTTCAAAAACGTAATATAGAAAAAGTTAATGAAAGTAAAACATTCATTTCTGAAAACTGTACCTCATGAAATATTCATAGTTCTACAGATGGCATATAGTTTGAAGACCTTTTTGTTGCAGACTTTGCAGCTTGATGTCTGCTGATTAACATTGGACTGTAATTATTTGACATAAGCAGGTAGCATTATATTTTGGCATAGCAAATATGTTTGGCTTTGACTAAAAAGGTTATTTCATAAAGGTGAAGCTGTCCTGCAAGGACCTTGTGGGGTCGCTGCTGATGGCCTAGGATGAGAGCTGGAAAAGTATATTACTGTTTCTTTTTCTTTTCTTTTCTTTTTTTCTTTTTTTTTTTTCTTTTTTTAAACAGATATTTTCATCATGTGAAACAATTGAATACCTTGGATATACTCAGTATCTCACCCTGGTTTTGGCTCTGTTTCTTACCACCGCCTCTTAAAATTATTTTTAATAAGATTAATTTTACGCTTAAAAAATATGCAATTATCTTAATTTTGTCTGGAAAAAGTGCCCAGTTTCAGATGCAAGTGCTACTTTAGACTGGTATTGAATAGAGACATTAGTCTTACCTGATCTCTTTTCCTTGCTTGTCAGCTCAATTACAGGTTGTCAGTACCAAAGAATACACTCTTGTCAGTGGGGTGAATAGAGGGACAGGTTAGCACCTGCTTGCTGCAGTTCCTGACCTGCAAACAGCAATGTTTGGTTTTAAGGCCGATCTATGTCCAAGATTACTTATTCCCACTTCTTTAAAATTCTGTTCATTGTATGCACTTCAGGCACAGTGAGTAAGACATTTAATCACAATTCCATGTATTTTGAGAGGTTGTTTGGTGATGTCATCTTTGTTTTTTCCTCTCATAGCATCTAGATTGACAACAAAGTGTACTGAAACAGAAATATTCTAGGAATGCTTTTATTTTGCTTCTCCAAAGGAAGTTCCAGTACAGCTAATTTGTCAATGAATATATTTCAAAATTTAAATCTTGCAAGACAGTCTAAGAGCTAAGTCCTTGTTCAAGGTATTCTTTTGAACAAGAAGGAAAAGTGAAGAGACAGTAATTGCTACAGTTATGATTTGTGGTTAACTTTGAAACACTTCCAAAAGCATTCTAACGTGTTCTGGAAATCAGGGGGGCTTGGGGATAAAGTACCAAAGTTACTTCTGAAAATTGCACTTAGGAGCCTGGGACATCTGGAATGCAGATTGCTGAACGTGCTTGTATAACCTTCAAAGCAGTTTTGGCACAGAGTTGTGAAAACAGAATTAATTTCATCAACTGTGGACTCTAAAACCATTTGTATGTTCCTAGGGAGAAAAGAAAAAAAAAAAAAGTGTAAATTGAACAACTTTATTTCTGTTGTCTTTGTGTGTCTTTGCTTCGGAGCTGTCTAGGGTTGGACCATGGATGCCTTTAAAGTCACCAGTGTTCAGTGGCTTTGGGGGGTTTTGTACCAGAAGGAAAAGAGGAAGGAGTTTATATATATATATATATATATATATGTTGGGCCATGTTCTCTGGTTCCTCATGAAGCTTCCTTATCTTTGTCTTCCGATAAGCATCTTAAACTGAACATTCCTAATGAGCTGACAGAACCTCATACGCTGGGCGTTGCGATGGCTGCTGGTGAGCCTGGTTCCGTTAAGTAGTCTGAAAGAGATAAGTAATCTTGTCTGCGGACTGTGGTGAGACTGCTGAGGCAGTTCATCTTGAGTTCATGCAGTTCATTCAGTTAAGTTCATTCAGCAGAAGTAAGGGAATCAAATACATAATAATTCTGAGCTGTTTTTGTGACCTAGAGCTGAAAAAAGACGTCATTATTCATTTTTAAAACAAATATGAAACATATTATTTTATCAGAAAAACAGTAATGTCCTTAGGAAAACCAAAGTGTGTTGTTAATTGGAGATGACTGTGTCAGTGAAATTAAAGCTAGCTCCATTTCGGGTTGTTCATCTAGCAAATTCTTAGTAACTGTTTATGCTCCACGGTGGAAAGGATAGGGCAGTGCATATGGTGAGTTCCTGTTTTCTTAAGATGCATTTTAAAAATAAAGGTTATTTTCACAGAACTATAAGGTTTTATAATCCATATATTCGATCATTTATTTTTAATGAAACAGATGTGCTGTTAATGCTTTGCTGTGAATGTGGTGATATTAAGACAGCAGTAATTGTGGTGAGTTCTTACATGTGTGTATTAGGGAAGAAAATGAATGTGTTCGTAGAGCATGCTGTATTAGTTCCTTCTTCTTGGCTACCTGCCTCAGATTACTTTCATCTTTAAAAGTTTTGTTCAACCATCTTTTCCCAAAATTCCATCTATTCTCCTGTATTTCCCTCCTTTCCTTTCCTCCCTTTGAAGCAAAACAAACAAAAAAAAAATCTGTTACTACACTGCTATCTTTTTTCACTTTGCTTACTACACATGCATTTATTATACCAAAGCAAGAATAATCCCTGTTGTAGATAAACAGTGGCATAACATAAATGTGGTAGAAGAAAAGCAGTTAAGTTATCAAATATGTCCTCAGCCATTAGTATTCTAGTGCCTGCCTGGCATTGCAAGACTTTCTGTGATGAAAATACTGTTCTTTCACTTTAAAATTATTTTCCCCTCATGTTCAGCATAAATATGGGCTGTTATTTGATGTAATCTTCTCATTTGTGAATTTATTTTCTCTTCTTAGTAATGAATTGTTATCCTGAAAAATCATTAGGCTAACTTCGTTCCTTTAAAATTCAAGTAAGCCATGCTAAAATATGAATCTTTATCACTTCAAACTGTCACTTCCATTTATGAAGGAAATCAAGATATCTTTATGATTCTCATCAAGGAGGTAAAGATATCGAGCTGTACTTGTCTGCTAGCTGAAGCTCTCATCTATATTTGTGTGAAAATCATTGTGATTGTCCCATAAAAATCCCCAGTATTTCCAGTAAAATAGGTGCATCCAGGACATCCACTACACACATTATTAAGACATGAAATATCCATCCTCTCTTCCTTTTTCTCATTTTGTTGACTTTATTTAATGTGGTCATAACAACACAAGGTGGGTTGTAAAAACGATTGTAAATAATTATGTAAATAGCTCAAAATCAGTTTTGTCCACAGCAGTAATAAAGTGCTGTCAACCCACTGGGCTGACAGATATTGATCCTGATTTTAGATATCAGACAATTTTCCCTCTTATTTCGAGGACTTGGAATTGTGTCTGCGATTATTGCAGGTGCAAACAGCACTTACCGAGGAATTTTTATTTTTATTTTTTTTTCAGCTGCACTTTGATATATAGGCCTTATCTCAACCCTGCTGAAATCAATAGGACCTTTTTCAGTTGACTTCAGTAGGTATTGAATTGGGGCCATAATTTACACTTGCAAATAGTTGTGGGCACGAAATTACACCTGCAGAAATGGAGGCAATTCCTCAAGTCCAGGCCAATGTGTGCTTGTGAGGTTTTTCAGGAGGTAATTGGCTGTGTTTTTTTCTCTTATCCTCTGGGGCTATCAGCAACACAGCAATTTCTGGGCATCGTCTGATCGTGCTGACATGATATGTGGCTGCCTTCTCGACAAGGAAGCTTTCTCTGGTCTTAAGTGTGGTTCTGCTCCGTTGTTTCTGTCTGATGAGTCACAAAGTCCTGCACCAAGGAGAAACTGCTATTTTGTGATAAAGTTTGCATTGCTCAGGGCTTGCTTGGGTTTTCTCTTTGCATATTTACCAGTCCACAAAGCATTTGATTCTCTGTAGCAAACAGCAGTATGATTAGCTCAGGTGTGATCAAAGGTTTAAGGCAAAACTGTCTCCTACGTGGAACAGCAACAAAAAGGGGTGGTGCTCTTTCATTCCTCTGTCCCTAAATTCAGTCATGGAACTGTAACCGTGTTGGTGGGTGGTGGGCTTAGCCAGCAGATACCAAATATCTGCAAAAACAAAACCGAAGCCTCGATGTAGTGATTTACACCTTTGTCAGAGTGAAAATCCAGCCTGTTTCCAATACATTATTTACCTCAGCTGAACTGGAAACTGACAACTTGAAGGCATCCTCTGGGCAGTATCTGAAGTATGTCTTTATTCTCAAGTAGGGCTTATTCAGATAGGCCTACTGGTTTGGTAACTTGGGAATTTATAGATGACCTTTAAACAAAGAACACGGTGTCAGTGCAAGAGAAGAATGATTTGACTTCTCTTACGTGCTGGAGTGGAAGCAATCGTAGTTAGACAAGTGGCAGCTTCCCTGTATGACACTTGTGGGCCTGAAGCTGGAAGGAGGCCTTCTGACTAGTGGTAGGACCGATCCTTTTCAGGGTACTGCATCCTCCTTTGTAATGTTATAGTTCAGGAGAAAATCATAGGGAAATGTTCATCCGCTAAGGTGGGCTATGAATGGCATATTTTTTTTAAAAAAGTCATCCTAGTCAGGGGAAAGAAGTTAAAACATCCTTAAAGGATAAAGGTCTGAAGTTGTCTTTGTGCTGTCTGCTTGTATTAATTTAGGCAGGTAAGAAAAGCAGCGCTACCTATTTTCCTGTGTAGAGGATAGATAGCTTTGTCAGTGTTACAGCTTTCTGAAGATTCCTCTTCTCTGCAAATACTCAGTGTTTGTGAGCATTTAACTGGAACAATTTTCATCACACTTGGTGTTATCAGGTGCTCTGTAATTATTACTGGCTAGCCTCAAGATAAGGTCCTTTTGTACCTTGGTTGATGCAGCTCAAATTCTGCTTTGCCATGGACTTTGTGCATTTTTGTGGTGCCCTTTTCTCGTTCACAGCTGTGAAAGATGTAACCTTGGAATTAGTCCAAAGATTGTTCACATTATGACATAATGTGGCTTTCACCCTGAGCATGTTGGTGATGACGTTAATACCTACAGAACATTTGATCTGTGACTTCTCCTGTCTCAGCTTTCAAAGGATCAATTACAATTTCACCTACCTTCAGTTGTGGTAATAAATAAAAATGATATATTCATCACTAATTGCAATTTGTCTGGAAATGTCACTCTTCAAAGTAAACTAGGTAGCAATACCAGTCTATTTAAATGTTATTGATATGTGAGGCATGAATTAAAGATGTCTTCTTCCCGAACTAACACCCAAAAGAAGGAACCAGAGCAGCCCTGTTGGATTGGCCCATGACATCCACCTCTAACTCCGTCAGAGAAGTTAATTGAGTTTGCCAAAGCAAATGAATTGTTTCCTGCACTGTTTACTTTCTTGGTAGAGGTTGAGCTGATGCAGAGTGGATTTTTATTTATATTTATTTATTTTTTTATCTAATGAGGAGTCAGACCTGATAAAGAAGCAATATTTCAAACAAAAATACTCTGTCAGTTTTGCCTTCAGAGCACAGCAAAATACTGACTTAAAGGCATTTCCAACAGGTAACTCTACTGTACCCACCACTGTTATCTCCCCCTGGTTTGGAAAAAGATGCTCACCTGAGAGACGAGAACTCCGTGAGACTACTTAGTAGTTCAAGAAAACTGAATAGAGCTGATTTAGACTGTCTCCTCTTCTATATGGCACTGCTAGGAATAATTCTGGGAACCCATTCATGGATGAAACCAGTATATCTTCAAATTCCCAAACAATTTTAGAAGCCCCTCGTGGTGCTTACAGGAATGGAGAAGACAATCCTTGGCTGCCTTTGGAATGGAGCAGAAGAGTTTAGGGGAACTCCTGAACTGTCTCCGAGCTCTCCTTGCAGGTTGTCCTTTGCTGCAGAGAAGCGCGGCCTCAAACACAGACTGCAGCAGTTTGCAGAAGGAGCCTGCGCTCAGCATTTAAGCGTGCTTCCCTCCCTGCTCCTTATTTCGAATGGGAAACTAATCAGCACAACTTTTTTTTTTCTGTTTCTGACTGTGCACAATTAAGCTCGTCTGTAGAGGGTATGTCTGGCAGGTTGGCTTCCTGGGGCAGAACTAATCCAATAGTTTATGAGTTCAGCAGATGTTTCTGCTTTTTAGGCCAGGTGTAATCTTGTGAACCATTTTTTTCCTTCTTCCCTGGAGTAAATGTTATCTGGGCTGATGGCCAAAAATTTAATTACCTTTTTTGTTTCCCTTCTAGATGTGTGCAGTGTCACCTTACATCAGACTTACTCTCTTTTAGGAAGCATATGAGGCTTGTGCTCTTAATTCCAGCAGAAAATAACCACTGGTTGCTTAACCTTTACATGTTCAGAGATGCATGAAGGTATTTGGGATATCTGGAACAGCTGAACTGGTGATTTTTGGTGATAGAAGAAGATACGGGTTATATATCCTAATGAAAATGCATTTTTGTTGTATTTGTATTATTTCCTGTGTGCTTCACCACTTTTTTTTTTTTTTAATCCTGGCTTTACTCTCAAGTCAGTGTAAAACTCAGGCCACAACAGGGCTAGGTAAGTGAAACGTCGGGGCTACAGAGACTGAAGAAATACTTTGAGACTTGTGATATTGCTCTTTCTGTAGGTCTGTGTTCCCCTCAGAACCATTTGCTTGTACCCTTCAGGGCAACGTGGCTGCATTGCTACTGCATGACTGTACAAGTAGTCTGACCAGAAAAAAACAGTGATGGGAGGCAGGAATGGTACCTTGGGAACCATTGTTAGGTGTGGATTTATGAACTGTCTTGTGACTTACCTGGAAGGTGAAAATGGATTGCTAGTAAAGCTTATAAAAGACATTAGACTGAAAACAACTATGCACCATGCAGAGGTTGGAATATGGAATAAAGTTCCACAAAACTCACAAAACATGAACATGGTGCTGTGGGGGCTAGAAATCCTCAGTTAATCTCCCTCCCTCCACCACACCTTAGTTATAAAAAATAAATATTATAGACAAATATCTGTCAGCTTTGCTGGCAGAAACAAACAGCCAGTAACATGAAGAACTGTTTAATTTCCTAAACACTGAATGTGAACTCTTTGTTACAGGGCTTTTCTTGCAGAGTTATAGTGGTTGAGGGAAGGATTTTTCGACCCTGTCTATCATGACTGTGCATGCAGAAGCATTGGATGTAGTGGTAATTGCTCTAGCCAAAGTCGGTCTTTTGCCAATACTGCTTATTTTGTTAGAGAGAGGTAGAACATGCACTCTGCTGGCAATGGTGTTGCCAATAAAAAAATATTTCTTTGGCAGAATTAAACAAAAAACAACAGTGCTGTCATACTGGCAAAACGATTCTTGCACAAGCCTGGCCTTTTTTGGGTGAGGAAATTAATTTTAGGTAATTTGAATCACTGCTATTTGTAACTAATTTTACATAACTAACTACCATCTAAATTAAAATCTTAGCTGTTCTGGGCACTGAAGAGAGATGCTTTCAGAATCTGGTTCAGCATTTGGTTGTGATTGATGTTCAGCCATGTTAGTAAGGTGCTTCAAGTTAGGCAGTGTGAAAGAACATGTCTATATTTTAAGCTGAAGATGTGACTATGGTTCATTTTAGTTTGCAGCTGTGCTCTCCTAACCAGCTGCTGTAATGTAAGGCAGTGTCAGTGCCTGTCAGCTGATGCAGGGCTGCAGCTGCCTGTTCGGGTTCATAAGGGAGGACCAGGCAAAACCATGCAGATGTGGGATGATGCTCTAACACCCTGTAGAGTTTATTCTTATTGACAAGCCTAGTGTCCATATTTCTAACATTTTTAACCATTGTGAATCCTAGCCAATGTTTCCCAAATGAGAACAATTTTGAAGGTGGTTGTTGTTGCTATGGGTCCTCAGCGTTCGCAGCAGCGTGGCTTCAGGGTGTTTTATATGCAAGAAAATTCATTGCCTATGCCTGTGTAAATTTGCAGGATGTGTGGCATTTGAAAATGTCAGTAAGTTAAGTGGGGTCTGTAAGCATTTCTAAGCAGATTTTGATTTCTTGGATAAGTATATGCTTACTGTTTGAATGCTCTGAATGGAAACACGCATGTGTTTTTATTACATCAGGACTTGATTAATTGCAGCCAGTTAACCACTAAATTACAAGTACCAAGATTCCAGAACATCAAAGAGTTTCTAGGAGAGAGAATTCTGAATACTGCCGGGATTAAGTATTGCATTTTCTGATTAAGATTGCTATGAACAGATGCTAATACTGCTGCGGATTAAAACAAAATGGAAATAATGCTTGTAGAAAATTCTCTGAAAGTCACAATTGCCTTGCTTGTTTTCATGGCTGTATGTATCCATCTTGAAGGACACTTGAAATCTCTGTAGCTGACAACAAAAAAATAGGAGCTGGAATAAATCACTGCTTAGTCAGTACCTTCATTTCTTTAGAAGCAAGAGTCTTTAAGTTATGTCATGCTCACAAAGTACATAAGATCCTCTTTTCATGAGGCCCGACATTGTTTTTCAAAAAGCATCCCAGCTTCAGTGAGCATTAGCAGCACCTTTGAGCAACGCAGCCCATTGTAGTAGCTCTGCAAGGGAGCCTGGCACTCCGTAACTCCTCACCACTCTCTTTGTTATTGGATTCTGGGCTGTGCCTCAGCTGCTACATTCACAAAGAGTAAACATCCAGGTATGGGTTTTATCTCACTGATAGGTGCCAAGCGTTATAAAAAGCTTGTCAGGAAAGTAATAGCTTTAAGTTGACTTTTGTTTGAAAGGGAATGAAGATTATGTGGGTGTGTGATCGAGAAAATGTTGCATCATTCCTGAGCAAGAGACAAAAGAGGAGGAAAAAGCCTCAGGTGTAGTGGCTTCCATTAAAATCTTTATGTTCTGCATTATCTGATAATTAATGGTTCTGTGTGACTCCCCATACCAAGTATAATTTAGTAATAATAATTAGGTTAGGAGTAAAATGGTTGAGTTTCAATGGCAGCTGCATAGAATGAGTCAGCGATCAGGTTAATGTGTGATACTAGTAAACTGCCAGGTGCTAAAATAAACACCATAGCTCTCTTGGTGAGGGGAGTCTTAACCTTTCCGTGGTATATAAATGGTGTACAACTTTGTGTAATTATTCCACACGCATGAATCTCAATATAATTTCAGTATCTGTGGCCATGGAAAGTGCAAGGGTTAGCAGTTGGTGGTGTTAGTCTGTGGTGCCTCAAATGCAGAATACAAGGCATGCCATGTTCATCTCGAAATGCAAGGATTTGATCAAGCCCACCAAAATCATGCTAATATTGCAAATCAGGCTGTAAAGAAGCTACCCTGCTGATGTGTCACTCGTCATGTACTGGGACAGGGTTCTCCACCAGCAACAGACTTCTTGTTGGTTTCCTGGAGTAGCAGTGGCTTAAGATGCACTTTAATAGCAAGATAATTTTAAGTCATGCGTATATGTAGTTGTGCTTTTTCGTCTGCCTTGATTCAGGTGTTCCTGATACAACAATCAATTTTAAGTTTAGTAGAGGTAACAGCTAATGCCTTAAATGTTTTTCTTCCATGAATAACAACATTGTTACTATGTAAATAACTATATTGCTTTGATGTCTAATATATTTGTATCTTATAATGAATTCACTTGGGAATAAGAAAACCAATTTTAGAAAACAATAGTTTTACTTTATTGGACTTTTTTCAAAGGAGCTTAATTTCACAGTAATTCAATTTTGTAACCATGCTTATTCATTGTTAATGTTATTAGAGTAAATCTTACTAAAATAATTGGATAACTTTAAGTATCGCTAATTATTTTTGACTATTTTAGAAATTTTTCATTTGTCAGTGTTTCAGATTAGTATGTTAAAATTTTCCTGTTTTCTGTTTCTTCATTTTTTCTGTTCAGCTTTTGCTCTTTCACTAGTTGTTAGATCTAACAAGTGTCTGCTATGTCCAGCTGGGTTTTGCCTACCTACCATGTAGTCATTTTAGTTATTCTTACTGGGTTTTGTAGTGTGTGGCTAGGCAGAGGTCCGATGGTCAAACTGGCACCACTGGCAGGAAGATAGGCTCGAAGGCAAGAGCCCAGCACTCTTGGTAGGCGCTATAGCACCAGCAGGACAGAAGGCTGACTTGTTCACTGCTAACAGTGCTAGGATCTTGAACCCTGAGCCCTGGAAACCCTTAAAGCAAATTACTTGTGACCTTTCCGTCTCCCGTTATGTTCTTGTGTGTTTATCTGCATGTGATAAACTTTTAGGTGAAACGGATGCTGAGTTAGGTAAGGCACGTTAGTGATGTTGAATAATGTCAAAGAGGTGTCATAGGATTTACAAAGGGTAATTTATGTGCCTCATTTGCATTGCAGCTTGTTGCTGTAGAACATGGCAGGCCTTTACTGGGAGGAAGAAATTTGCATTCTCCTGAGGATGGAGACAAGTCTACTCTCATCTGTGATGGATAACTAACTGCCACCAGCAGATGGGAGAGCAAATTAAAGCTAAGGTAATGAATGAAGTTTGGGACCTATTTTGCTCTAGTTCCTTTTGCTTTGCTTGTTTGTTTGTGTGTGTGTGTCTTGTTGTTTTTTGTTTGTTTTGATGTAGTGACAAAAATAGGCCAGACTGGGAATGGTTAATACTGGTCATTGATAGAGAAAAAGTTTTGGTTGCTCTACATAGCTTTTCTTCATTCTCTTACCCCTTGACAACTGTATTACTAAATACTTCTTACTTATAATATGAAGAATTCAGTTGGCAGACTTTGGCAAATCTTGGCTTGGCTTCTTGCCAGAAGAAAGACTACTGTCATCTGGCAGTTGTGTGGTTTTTCTTGTGTTTGTTTTCCCCTCTGCATCTGTCATTTTCAATCAGATGTTAATCATAAATATACATCATATTATACAACTTTGTTCTTCTTGGAGTATCAAGACAGAAGCACATTAAAAACCTCAGTCTTTCAAAAAGATCAGCAACGGTGAACTTACTTGCAGGGTTCTGCATCACAGACCTGAAATTGTATGTTGTCACACAGGATAAAATAATAGTTTTGTTTTCTTGTTTCTTCTATAACTTTAGAGGAGAATTTAGAGAACAATTCCTTCCCTCACTGCCCCCATATTTCTGTAAATCTGAAAAAGTGCATTTTATAAAAACAAAACTGACCAGGTAGTCCATGTTTTGTTGCATATTTTATGGGACGTGGAATTTGAGGATGATCATTCATCTCGTCTCTTTAGAGAAGAGGAATTCTAACATGGAAGAGAAACTAAACCTAAGTGGTGTGTGTTTTAATTAAGCTGAAGCATTGGTATTTGATTTACTTCAATAAAGTATGATATAAAGACAGTTTTCAGTGTGATCTCTGAAACATTTTACAAACAAACGAACAAACAAAAAAAAGTAGATTGTGAAAAAAGAATGTCTGTGTGTGGAGTTTCGAGAGAGTGTAGGTGCTTAGTTTACATGGTTAGAATAAGTTCTAGACTCTAACTTTTCTACAAATGGCAAAATTTGAAGTGCTGTCGTGCTGAGTTTCAGCATGCAGTCCAGTTCAACAGTATTCAGGTTGTAGTTCAGGCCCACAATATGTGTTTCCAATGGTTTATTTCTCTGAGAAGTTGGTATTTCCTTAAGAGAAACAACTAGGTTGTGAACAAAAGGGAAGGTGTCTTCACAACTGTGGAATTCAGCACTGGAGAAATGGGGCTTTGTACAGAGAGCACTTCATTTTTGTGAAGAGCTTCTTTCACCATTGGCTCTCTTCTTTACCTGTAGCAAATTAGACCCATGTCCACACTGCGGTAATTAAATATCACTGTTCAGTGTCTTAAATCCAATTTGGGCTGGTTTACAAGGAGCATGGCTCCTTTGTCTGGCATCTGGATCTCTGTACATCTGGATACTTACTGTATCTGAGTTCTGAGTTGCTCATGTAAGTTGAGATCTGTGTTGGACCTGCTTTTTGATGGATACATACATACAAATGGATTGGAGATCTGTGGCTTTAGTTTTTTGCAAAGTTTATTTGCTTTGCATTGGTGGTTGTTTTTGTGGGTTTTGTCCTTTTTCGGGTATAGAGTAGAGACAGCGAAAGCGGTGGCAGGCAAACTGCAAAGGAAGTGGTACTGGAGTGTGAAACGTGCATCCTGAGGTGTTCATAGATATCATGGGGATCCGCAGCCCGCAGATGAGTAAGCACTTCTGCTACCTACACACAGAGTAATTACACTACTGTTTATGATGGCTAGTTCAATTTCTGCCAGTGTTTCCATTATTAATTCCTGGGTTTGGGGGATTTATAATACAGGCAGAGTCTGTATTTGGGTAATTTTATTAAGGCAGTTTGCAACAAGCTCTTCGGCTATGCAATCATGGAAAGAATATTAAATAAAAAGAAAACTGAAGCCAGGGAGCCTAATGTCTGATAGGTGATTTTAAGCTTCATAATTTTTGCCACTTACTACATGTAAAGTCAACAATTTCTCCTCAGCAGTAGCTTCAAACCCAAGTGTTAACCTTTGCAAGGTTAGCCTGAAAATCACAAGATCTTAATTTTTTTTTTTATACTTGCATTTCCTAAACTTATGTTTTGCTATGGGTTGTTTGCTTATTTTTTTAAGAACCATGAGTGCTCAGTATGCATCTTTTCTTATCAGTGGATACTGATAGGTAGGTTATGTATCATGAAGTGTAAGTAGCGCTAGGTGCTTATTACTGGCACTTGAGTTTAAAATCGGCGGCGTATAGATATCTAATAGTCATAGAAAGAGAAATGTACTCTGCAGGAATTAACTGCGGTGTGTTCCCATAAACCCTGTTTAGTGGGTTTACATGGCAAGTGTGAACATGACGTAGCAGGGGGCCATAGGGGTATCCTCTGCAAGAAGAATCCAGAAGCTGCCCCATGTTAGATAAGGGCCCTGCCGCTGGTCAGAGCCTGGCCAATAAGCAATATTGTTTGCGCCTCTGTGAGAGTATATTTAATAAAGTGTTTGTTGTTTTTTTTTTAAAAAAAAAAAAAGTGCTGGGAAACAGCAGGTGAGAGAGAGAGGAGTGAGAAACAGCCTTGCAGACACTAAGATCAGTGAAGAAGGAGGCAGAAGAGGTGCTCCAGGCTCCACGACAGAAGTTCTCCTGTGGCCTGTGGAGAGGATTGTGGTGAAGCAGGCTGTCCTCCTGCAGCCCATGGTGCACCATGGTGGAGCAGATCTCCACACTGCAGCCCATGAAGGAGACCACAGTGGAGCAGGTGGATCTGCCTTGATGGAGGCTGCAGCCTGTGGAGAACCCCTGCTGGAGCAGATTCCAGGCTGGACCTGCAGCCCATGGAAAGGAGACCATGCAGAAGCAGGTGACCTGACAAAGAGTTACTGCCCATGGGAGACCCAGGTTGGAGCAGTATGCTCCTGATGGATGGACCCCGTAGTATGGACCCATATCTGGAGAAGTTCTGGAAGAGCCGCTGCCTGTGGGAAGCCCATGCAGGATCAGTTTGGGAAGGACGGCATCCCGTGGGAGGGACCCCTCATTGAGCAGTGGCAGAGAGTGACCATGAAGGAGCGGTGGAGATGAAGTGCTACAGACTGACTGCAACCCCCATTCCCCTGTGCCCCCTGGGGGAGGAGGTGGAAGAGGATGGATGGGGGGGGAAAGTGTTTCTGGTTTATTTCCTTTGTTTCTTACTTCTCTAGCCTGTTAGTAATTGGCAATAAATTGTACTATCTCCCTACTTTGATTTTGTTTTGCCTGTCACAATAATTGGTGAGTGATCTCCCCCGTCCTTATCTCAACCCTTGAGACCTTTGCATTGTATTTTCTCCCCCTTTTCCTTTGATGGGGGGAGGGTGAGAGAAGGGTTGTGGTGTAGTATGGCTGCCCACCCCAGTAAAACCACCACAACACCTTTGGACAACCTGTTTCAGGGCCTCAAAACCCTCATAGCAAAGATGTTATTCCATATATCTATTATGTATCTACCGTCTTTTAGTTTCAAGCCATCGCTCCTTGTCCCATCACTACACTCCCTGATAAACAGTCCTTCCCCTGATTTCCTGCAGGCCCCCCTTAGGTGGTGGAAGGCCGTTATAAGGTGTATTGCTGGAGCCTTTTGTTGTCCAGGCTTATGAGGCCCAGCTCCCTCCGCCTGACTTAGTAGAAGAGGTTCTCCAGCCCCTAGATCACCTTTGTGGCCCTTCTCTGGACTCATTCTAATAATTCCATGTCCTTCTTGCGCTGGGGGCCCCAGAATGGAATGCAGGATTCCAGGTGGGCTTTCACGAAAGCAGAATATTAGGGGGGGAAGGGAAGGGGGACGGGAAGAAGGAGAAGCTTCCCCACAAGGATGCTCAGGCAGAACAGGTGTCCAGAAAAGTTGTGGCATCTCTGTCCTGGGGGGTAGCTGGCCTTGACAAAACAAGAGGTCCTTGGTGGAACTGGGATTCCTGGTAGACAGCAGATTAACCATGAGCCAGCAATATGGCCAAGAAAGCCAGTGCAACCCAAATGCATCATGGGTTGCATTTGGAAGAGTGTTGTCTTAATACACTCACAGCAGAATGTGGCTGGGGGTGCCTTGTTTCACAGTTTCAACACAGAACAGCACCTGAAAGCTCTGGCCTTGTCAAAGCATTGCTTTTTATTTGCTTGGTTTGGTTTGGTTTTAAATGCACTGGCTCATTCAACCAAGTCTAAAATTCGGCATCCAAGTTCCATCTCCACATAATGCAAGCAACCTCTTCATGACCAAACTCTTTTCAGTGGTGCCCATCAACAGGCACAAACTGAAACGCAAAGGTTCCAGCTGAAAAGGAGAAAAGACTTTTTATCGTCAGGGTGACAGAGCACTGCAATAGGTGGCCCAGAGAGGCTGTGGCATCTCCTCTGGAGATACTCAAAACCCACTTGGATACGATCCTGCGCAATGTGCTCGAGGTGACCCTGCTTGGCAGAGGGGCGGGACCAGATGATCTCCAGAGGTCCCTCCCAACCTCAGCCATTCTGTGATTCTGTGACGAAACTCTTAATAACCTCATAGCACGATATGGCTGGGGGTGCCTTGTTTCACAGTTTCAACACAGAACAGCTCCTGAAAGCTCTGGCCTTGTCAAAGCATTGCTTTTTATTTGCTCGGTTTGGTTTGGTTTTAAATGCACTGACTCATTTGACCAAGTAGTCTAACATTCAGTACCTCCACATAATGGAAGCAACCTCTTCATGAAGTTTCTAGTTTCAACTGGCTCTTCCAAGAATGTATGTTGCTGCAGGGAGTTCCCAGTCTTCCTTTTGCAGCCTTCAAACCAGACAGGAGAGCTCTTCCTCCGAATGAGGAAGCAAGAAGCCACAGAAGTGGTGAGAAGGTTTCTCCTGAACACTAGAGATGAGGGCAAGGGGGACCTCAGGGTGGCCCCCTCTCTTCTCCCACCTGCAGGCCTCCTTCCACATAAGGGCCTCTTTCAGGCCACAGAAGCCCACTCCCAACACGGCCATGTTTGGCCTCGGGCGTGGCATGCCATCACAGGGGCATCACTGAGGCCTCCTGATGTCACAGTGGCATCTGCCCCTTGTTTTGTGACGGGGCCCTATAAAAGCCCGTGCACCTGGCCCACCACTGACTCAACTTCCAGGTCCTCTAGCAATTGCCAGCATGGCTGGAATGAAGAGTTCCTGGGAGACAAGCTGCCCACAGCTGCCTGGGACTCGATGGTTCCTTGAACCAAAGAGCAAATGGCGGCAGAGGAGTGACAGTGGACGTGGAGCGACCAGGGCAGCAGATACGGAGCCCATGGAGGTGGATCCGCCTACAACCAAAGTGGTTTGGCACAACGTCATCGTGCCAGGGCTCCCACCTGCAAGGAAACGTCAGCACTGCAGGAGTGCCGGGAAAGCTCCAATATCCCCGGCACAGCCTTCGCCACCACCATTAGCTGGGAGAGGCCATCCGGGAACCATCGAGCAGGCTTGCCTGCGGGATGGCCTCCTTCTGTATCCCCCATTCCCCATCCCCACCTCTCGTGTGGAGGTGTCATATCTTCTGCTCGGAGTCCTGAGGAGTGAGCAGGAGTGAACTTAGCTTCCTTTGGGCTGCTGCACCAGGGCGACAGGAGGCCCCCTCAGAAGGCTGCACTGGGCCTTCGGTGTCTCAGTCTGAGGATGAGAAGGCTGCACAACGAGAAGGTGCTTTAAGATGAAGCCATGCCCTCCATGGTGGTGCACAGAGAACAGCAGCAGATCTGCCAAAACGGTGATGGAGACAGCTGTTCCTCTGAAGAAGCAGAAGACTTCAGATCTGCCAGGAAGAAGCACTGGAGTGCAGCCTTAAGTCCACTCAAGATGCTTTGTTACCAGTTCTTCCCCAGACTGGACCACAAATTGCATTAATAATAACTATAAAAAACCTACAGTAAAACAACTTTCCAGTTTCATTTGGTAGCATTTTAGTGACTGCATGTGGTCTCCTGCATCCCCTTCTGGTCTCCCCAGTACAGGAAGGGTACTGATGTGTGTAGTGTGGGCCCAGCCCAGGGCACAGGGCATACAGGGTCAGGCAGAGGGATCTCCTTTGGTCAGCATTAAGGAGAGAAGGCTCAGGGGTGGCCCTGACTGCTGACTACAGCTGCCTGCTGGAGGGGACTAGAGAAGATGACACCTGCATCTTCTCAGAGGTGCTCCGTAGCAGAAAGGTGAGTGGTACCAAGGCCCACACTTCCAGATGGAGACATCCCAGATAGAAAAAAAGCAGAAGCTTCCCCACAAGGGTGTTCAGGCAGAACAGGCGTCAAAAAAAGCTGTGGCATCTCTGTCCTGGGGGGTACCTGGCCTTGACAGAACAAGGCTGCATGTTAGAATCCTAAAATGTTAGAATCATGAAGTTCAACAAAGACAAATGCAGTGTCCTCAGTGCTGCCAGCTGGTCAAGGGATGTGATCCTGGCCGTCTCCTTAGCCCTGGGGAGGCCACACCTGGAGTATTGTGTCTAGTTCTGAGCCCCTCAAGAGGACATGGAGGTACTGGAGCAAACCCAGCAGAGGGCTACAAAGATGATGCCTGGAGCATCTGTCATATGAGGAGAGGCTGAGGAGGGGCTGGGGATGATAATACCAAGAGGGCATCTTAGCCAAACCTTGCGGCTACTTCAAGCCCTATAACAGGCCCAGCGGCCACTCCATCCCCAGTGGTTCAAACCCCTGTGATGGGCCCATCAGTCTTTCCAAAGCCTGTGACGGGCCCAGCAGTTGTTCCAGCCCCTGTGACTGGCCCAGAGGTCGTTCCAACCCCTGTGAGGGGCCCTGCGGCTGTTCCAACTCACGTGATGGGCCCTGCAGCTGTTCCAACTCATGTGACAGGCCCCAAGGCTAGGTCAGGGAAAGAGGCTGTAGCAGTGCAAGTTGCCCTTTTATCCAAAAACAATGGATGAGAAAGTCAGGTCGTTTAGAACACAGAGGAACTCCTGCTCAGACTGGGGAGGAAGAAGATGATGAGATATGCTACTCCAGAGTGGCTGGGCCATCACACGAATGGGAAGATGAAGAAGTCATAAGAGCATCAATAACTACCCAAGGCCTATCCCAGTGTGAGCTATGAGATATGGAAAGGATTTTGGTTGTTGTCCAGGTGAACACCTTATTACCTGGCTGCTCCAGTACTGGGACAGTGGAGACAATAGTCTGGAATTAGAGGGCAGGGAAGCCAGGCAGCTGGGATCCCTTGCTAGGGATGCAGGCATTGACGAAGCAATTGGAAAAGGAGCACAAATCTTCACCCTCTGGAGGCATCTCCTGTCAGGTGTGGAGAACCCCTGCTAGAGCAGATTCCAGGCTGGACCTGGCCTGTGGAGAGGTGACCACGCAGGAGCAGGTGACCTGACAAGAGCTACTGCCTGTGGGGGACCCAGGTTGGAGTAGTGTGCTCCTGATGGATGGGCCTCACGGTACCGACCCATATCTGGAGCAGTTCTTGAAGAGTTGCTGCCTGTGGGAAGCCCATGCAGGATCAGTTTGGGAAGGACGGCATCCTGTGAGAGGGACCCCTCACTGAGCAATGGCAGAGAGTGACCATGAAGGAGCGGTGGAGACGAAGTGCTACAGACTGACTGCAACCCCCATTCCCCATTCCCATTAAAAAGCATATTTTGGATATCAAGTATAGAAATTAATTGATTAGAAAATTTGTTTAATGAACATAAGCTTTTCCAAGGTGATGGCTGGATAGGCATGTGCTCAGTTTTGGTGTCCAGGCTGAGGAACCACTCCAGGATGTGATGGGCTTGGGGGAGGCAGTGACCTGAGAAAGTTCTGGGAAGATCAGTGGAGAGGTTTTGGTCTTTTCCATCTTCATCTGTTTGTGTGTGATACAGTCTACAATGGCAAATCTGAATTATTTGATAATCCTCATAAACACGGTATCTGTGAACTGCTCATAATGCCTCCTAAAGTCTTTTTTTATTTTTTTTTTATTTTTTTAATTCTCTAAATGAGCATAAAATCTGGGGATTTGGCATTGAGTTCAGTATAGTGAATTTGAATGATGCAGAGTGCAAAGTAAGTGGATGATTATGAATATTCATGCAGTGCTGCTGGCCTTTTTTATTGTAGGGATGCCTGAGGAGATGAAATGGCTGAGACTGAGACTTATGATCTTATGTGTCAGTTCTTGATGAGGTGTTTTTTGATACCTTATTTGTGGCGTTTTTTTTGCTGTTTTCTCTCCATGTCTTGCCTCTGTCATACAACGAAAATTCATGCTGCTTAATTGTGTTCTCTTATACTCCTAAGTAGCCATGCATAGGCTTGAATTAGGAATAACATTTTGTTTATAGTTAGTCTGGAAATTTTAAAACACAGCTTTTTATAAGTAGATTAAAAATACAAATGGGTTATGAGGCTTTTTTGCACATTATACAAAAAGGCTGAGAGATGGGTAATTTTTTTGCAAACTGGAAACTTTATACAATTTAAAAGAGTAAGTCAGTCAATACATTTTGTAGAATTGAATCCAATGTGAATGATGTGAATAGCTGTTCCTCTGTGAATTTTCTGGTATCAGCAGAAAACTGATTGTTGTATTGCTAGAAAGATACTGCATTGCTATGATTAAAATTTTGCATAGGAATCTTCTTGAGCTAGGTTAGCACTTAGAAGAATTCTTGAAGAGCTCCCTAGAGAGATCTGATTTTACTAGCATACAGTTTAATAGTATTCTGCTTTTTTCAGATTAGGAGTTTAGTGAATTGAGCCTTTATACTTTCTACGCAAAGGAAACAAACTTTTTTTTTCTTTTTTTTTTTTTTAATCTGAGATGTATTGAGATTAATATAAATACATAAATAATTCAACAAAGGCACAGATATTCCTGAATCCTGTCCCCACCCCAATATGGGAATTTTTATTGAACTGGTAAGAAAGATGCAGAACGATGTTGCATATTTTACTGTCTCTAGGAGTATTTAGCATACATTTGTGGCAGTTACAGCTGAGATGGATTTACATTATTCCATTTTCAAGCTCCACTTGATGCACACTTTTTGATCTATAATGCTTATATAATATAGTGTAATATTTATATTGTCTTGTTTTTTCCTCCCTGAATTTCAACTATATTCCATAGCTAGACAGCATAGATTTTGCCAAATAAATGCAGCCTTTTGGTGTTTTTGTTGTTTTTTCATTTCTTTCCCCAGCTGATTCAGGTTATTAATTTTAACAGAAAAGTAATTGCTATTTGATTTCTTTCTAAATGGAAAATGAAATAAATATATATATAAACATTTTTTAAAGTGGAAAGTGAAAAACTGTGCTGTACTAAATTACATTTAGAAAAGTGAAAAATTAATACTGAAAGTATATAGGCTTCACCCAGAAATTGTTAGAGGACAGAAAAGGTTTTGATAGTAGAATAGAATCCAGTGGATCCATTGCCACATGGAAGATAAAAGAAGATGGGTGCAACTGTGCAAGAGCTTAGTTAATTGAATGGCTTTGCTTGTACTATGTAATCATGAAATTACCCATGTTCCATTCAAGCAGTTGTCATCTGAGCTTTGAAATCAACTCTTAAATTTAAATAAATAGTTTCTTTATGAATGTTTCTGTTTGAGATGTCCTGTGTGCTTGGTGGGAAGCTTGCATTTTTAGCTGTTGCTTGTAGTCAAAAAGGCTGTAGGAGCTGCCTTGAATTCTGCAGTTTATAGCTTGTAGGCTGCTCACTGCACATACTGAGAGACTTATGACAATCTCTGGGAGAAAACTGGGACTGCACAGAAAATAGCATTCATAAAACATATGCTGTAGAATTACTGGAGCCTTGATTTTGTACAAGGGAGATGGAGGAGAGATTGTATTCCAACACCTGAAGTTTCTTTAAGAGTTTCATGAACACAACATAAAGCTACAAAAAGACTGTGCTTATTAAATTTGGGGAGAAGTTTATTGCTTACTGAACTCCAGCCTGAACGTCACAGCTGTTACTAATTACAGCCAGGGGTAATTACACTATTGAAGATTAATGTAATTGTACATTTCAATATATACAGGATAATACAGTGGCAGTGGATGCATACAATAAGATGAAAACTCGATGTAATATGTCATCAGTGGTTAATAATAATTTCATGCCTTTATGTAAGACTTCACATCTAACTCATGAGTCTCCAAACATCCTAAGAAAAGAAACTGGATTAACATCCCAGGTGTGCCACTGTATTAGGATGTTGTCAATGTGTGTTAGTAAATCTTCTTTTATTAATAACTCCTTTTTCTTTTTCCTTTTTATTCATCTTGCCCTGGTATAGTTTTGTGTCTTTAAGTTTTCCAAAACATTAAATCCTAGGAGACATTAATCATTACCAGATTATGCTGTGTTGGTAATTTTTTTTTTTTCCTAAGATATTGCTCTTAGGTTTTAACTAAAAGGGATTTAAGGTTTTGTTGTTGTTCTTTCACCATGTGGCTTATTGAAATTACTTTAGGGAATTATTTTCATCAGTGATCACATGGTGCTTCTAGGTCCAGGGTTATAAAACCCTGGTCTGCAGACTGCAAAGCCATTGCAAATGGTCTGCTAAGACAAACATTCCACAGGACCTTCTTGTTAAGGGTTTGATGATGGGAGGGCATAGTCATTTTGGAAGGACTGAGAGCTGACAGAGGAAAACGTGAGGCAGCACTTAGATATTTAAGTTAATGCATTTTCTTTTTTTGGTTTCCCATGATCAAAGAATGTTTCCTTGGCTTTGCTGACGTTTGATAACTTGCTAAGGTAGAGTAAATGCCTGTGTGAATTCCAGTTGGTGTGTGTTTGTTTGTTTCTACATTACATCTATCTCTGTTGTAGACCTATCAAATCACTTTGTGAGACTTTTTCCAGTATTCTTGGCATGGAAATAACATGTTTGCTTTGATGCCCAGATTTGGCAGTTTCTTCAAGGTATTTCCTTCCCTCATCTTCTTTTCAGAAGACAGTCTTAATTACGTGCAATAGATTTTGTCTATTTTCTCTTTTATCTGCAAGAGGTAACTGTTTCAGTGGGAATTTTAGTTGAATTTTTGTTATTAGCTGAACATTCAGTTCAGAAACTGCCATGACTTGACTTTCTATTTAATTTTTCTCTGCGAAAGATAGCTTTAATTTCCTACCATCTCATTTGTCAAGGTTTCTTATCTCTAGCGGGTGAGGAATAGCATGCCAGACAGCATTTCTGTAGCATGTAGCTCAATGTGCATTGCCTGCAACACAGGGAAGAGGAGGAGAACAATGTTAGGAGTGTCTGTTGTGCTTTGTATTGCTGATTACGGAGAGCAATGGGAAAAGTCTACCAGCCTGCACTAACTGACCTGGAGGTGCTTCAGTCTTCTACTGCCTGGCAGGTCCAGGTGCATCTTTTATCTGGTTTTATGATTACAATTTAAGTTCCCTATTTTAATGATATTCTTCTACCTAGATGAAATAAATTCTTTGTCAATTCCCACAAAAGGTATAATATCACTGTTTCATTTTGGTCTGTTTCTGGTGGCAATTTAGAACATATGTGAAGTCCTTTTATATTTCCCATCCTACCAATTGACAGGAATTAGTACAAGTAGTCTTTTATTCTGTATTCTATTAACCACTTTTGCTTTATTTCCTACCTCATTTTTTCTGGAGGTCTGTGATGTGCTCTGAGCTTCTCACACTTTACAGGAAAAGGATTTGTAAAACTTTTTCCTCCATGAGAAAAATGGTATACTGCAGCTGCACTTCCCAGGCTTGTTGATAGATCTTTTTTATTGTCTTCTGTGCAAGTGCCTGAAAATTTTTGTCAGGCAATCCATAGTGATTGATTCTGGGGAAACAAAACACCGTTTCCTCCTGTTTTCAGTCCTGAGTCACGTTGTAGCTCTTGTTAAAGGCACAAAGCAGCCAGTCAGGTGTTTTTTTTTTTTGTTTTGTTTTTTTCTTTCTTCTCCAGCAATTCCAGAATTCCTGCGCTTCTTGTCTACAGACAGCTGTACAAAATAACTGAAAATAACTTTCAGTTCTGGCCTTTGTGACTAAAAAAAGATATTTCAGAGACTGAAAGAAATGGCCTGTGATCCTTCTGGATTTCATATGGGACATAAAAGCCATGGCCCACTCGATGGAGTTCCTGTAACTTCTTGGCTTTCACATTGCTATTGTGATGTGTGCTCTAGTGCTACATGGAATTACCTTGCAAGATGATAGTTGCTGATCACTGGTAACAGAACTGGTGGTTTAGTATTTGATGCACCATTAAAAGTTTATTTTGTCTTAATTTCCTTTATTCTTTCAGCAATCAGAAAATTAATGGAGAATATGAGCGATGTTCTTCCTGCTAGCAAAGTGTGTAGAACGCCGCAATGGTTTCTTACGAGGAAGAACGGAAGAAGTATTTTCAATGGCAGACCGTTGCTCCTATTCACACATGTAAGTGTGTTCTCCTAGCTAACCTCATAAAAAATAAAAATGAGGGATATATAAGGGTCAGTAAACTATATTTTATGCAGTTTCCACTTAAGCTTTGCTGTTGAACTCACTACAGCCAATTGTGAAGTACCATCTGGAAGTATAGGAATGCAGAAAATTGCCCATGGTAGAATATATAATCTTAAAAATAAATAAAAATAATAATAATCTGTTTCCATAGATATTACAAAACATGGCATTACAGATTCTTTCATGTCTTTGTGCTGTTATGTAAGTACCTGATTATGTCATAACTGTCTGATTCTTGTTTTGCGATTTAACTGCATTACTTAAAATGAAATTGGCACACTTTCTTCCTCCCTGGAATACTGATGTTTATTTTTATTTCAATACTCTTAGAAGTTTCCTTCTTAGTTTTTTATGTGACTTTTTTTTTTTTCAAAGTTGATGCAATTTCACAAAGCTTTCTGCCTATGATAAACCTATGTCCTTTCACAGTATATTGTTCCATTTTGTAATTTGCTTTTCCTATTTGTTAACGATTTGAGCTTTTGTAGAGAATTTGTATAGCAGCAGAGCAGGAGATGCCCAATAATCTATGTCCTCATTAAATTTTCAGCTTTTCTTTTTTTGTTGTTGTTGAACTTTTCATTGAGGAGAGAGAACTAAGCCATTATTCAATATTACTGGAATCAGAATTGTCCTTAAGTTACCAAATGCCTACTGTACTTCTTAAATTTCTTTTAGTGAAAGCATTACATAGTGGTATTAATTGGAGCTTAGTGTAACAGCTAGCAAGCATTTTTATTTTTTTCTACCTTGAAATGGCTTTTTTTCCTTCCAGGTTCCTCTGATGGGAAGTAGTTTGTGTCCAAACAGTCTAGGAATAGCCGATTAATTTTTTACTCAGTTTCAGTGTAGCACATTCCTACACCTGTTTCCCATTGATAACCCACTATTTTGTCTCTATCTTGATATAAACTGGTATCAGAGATTTTTAGAATACTGTGTGAAGTTCTGCCACTTGGTAGTTTTTCCCCCTTCTGGAGACTTTGTAGTACCTTTTGCTGATTTCTGCAGTAGTTTTTAATTGCTGCTTTTCTTCTCCCATGTTTGTTCCCCATACTTTTCTGCCTCCCTGTTTTATCCTATAACATAGTGTTGTTTTTATTCTTGAGCTTATATTGTTGAGCTTCTGTTGATCTTGCTTTTCTATATAAGCATAAATGTGTAAAATGTATATCTCTTATGAGTGGAGTTGCTTGTTTGCAGTAAAATCATTGTTTGGGCAATATTTTAAAAGTACTGAAATTGATATTAAAATGTCTTCTCATATCATCCCGCACTTCTTAAAGTGAAATGGCAGACACTGAGGAAGTTGAATTCAAATCTGAAGTGACATGTACCAATGTATTTAACATATGGCAGTAGCAGCTTTGCTTTTTCTGGCTGTTATACACACATTTGAGTCTCCATTCCTTTGCTCATTGAAACTTCCAGTCACTTAGGTTGTATTTAAGGAAAGGCCATTAAGTAGTAAATGGTAAAATAATGATTAAAGAAAAGTGTATGAAATATAGTCTAAACTGTGTAGTTAGTTGCTTTCTGGTACTCTGTCTCTGGATCATCAACACCATTCCTACAGGATTTTTATTTTTTGTATTTTTAAATGCAATGCTACATTGCTTTGTGAAAACAAATGAAACAGTTTTAAAGGTTTTGTCATTCATATCTTAAGAAATGAATGAAACATTGGTATGAATATGTTGTATGCAGTCACTGTAATGTTGCTTTATGATTAGTAAATGTATTGAATTGTTTATGGCATCTAGATCACTTGTAGGATTAGGGCAATGGTTAGTTCCTGTTTACATGTAACTTTGTTCATGATCATGACAGTTCATAAGTGCTTTCTATTTTTATGAAGACGAATTTTTCTCTGAAGAAGAATAAGCACTATATATTAAAGACCCTTTTTGAAGTTCAAATATTGCATTCCCATTTAGAGCAATGCACTGCTGTGTTCTTAGGATATGCCTTGTGTTTTTATTTCCAAAGTTTTTTTCTCAAGGTCTGTCTTGAGTTGTTGTTTTTGTCTTTCTGTTCCTTAGGCAACGTGTTCGAGCTGCCTGATGCGCATATTCACCTCAATCCCAATGTCAAATGGGATTGTTTTAAAAAGATCCACTGACAGAGTGAAAAGGATCAAACAAATCCATCAGCTTGCTAAAATGAGGCTTAAAAAGCCTGGAAATGTTAGCATTTAAATTAGAAAATGTTGATCTCCTGCCAAGCCTCTACTTTCTCTGCTCCATTCTTGGGAACTGGTAGGATATCAAATTAGGCAAGTTAGCCTCTTGAAGCTATTAGAGGGAAGCTGTCTTGTCTCCTTCAGTTCCCTGCTGACTCAGGAGAAAGGAGCTATCAGGCTGAGCTATGAAGTGTGTATTTTAAGTGAACAGCTTTCTCAAGTTTATTTTTCATTCCAGCTATGCTGCAAAGATTGAAAATAAGTTTTAAGTTCGGATTTTGAAATAGTACTGAAGTAATTCTTCATGCTATATGTATCCCAGTGCTCATAAGTAAATAAATAAATCAGAAGCATCTTTTTTGAAATGTTTATAAACAGGATATACAGAGGAAGGTCACTTGTGCAGTGTAGGCTGTTAAACTTGACAGCATCAGTGCTGAAATTACCAGATATCCAAAGAACAGGACGTTCACCTAAAAATCATGAGAGGAGAAGCTGTTTGTTATTTTGAGTTGTCCTTTATTTTGTGAGCCATAGGGACTATTTTAAAGCATCTCTTTCCAGTCATGAGAGCTAGAGGCCCCACTTAAAAAACTGGGTCATGTAAATGCTTAATTTCTGCATCATATCCTCCTAGAAAGGCACTTAATATAATGAGTCCCCTGCAGTTACTGGGAGCTGGCAATACCAGTTTCTAACCAGGTGGGGATGAACAAGTGCACTTGCCTGCTGGGACAAGCTTTCTGTCCGTGAGAGCAGAGTTTGGTACCTGCTCAGAAACAGAAGAAACTAATGGCCACTTTGAATATGTGGCTTTAAAGACCTTTCCCCTAAAGCTAAGGAATGATCTCCTTTTCTGCACAGTGCTAGGATCTGACTCTCTTATGGTCAGAAAAGAAACATCTGTCTTCTGTACAACCGAAATGGGGCACGGTGAGCAGGTAAATTGGTAGTGTGGTCAAGGCGCTGGGTATGTGTTAGTATATCAGGTGTAGTGCTGAGAGGAGACACACTGGAAGTCTGTAATAATGCAATATGAAGCATTCGTGGAAAAAATCATATTGCTCTGGAGATAAGCTACTTCCTTCTTCCTCCAGCAAAAGAAATATTTCAAGATGTCGCACTTAGTAATTTTCGGAATAAAAATACTATATATGTGTAATATCAAGAAACAATGGGCACATTTTAATGATTGCTTTCTTTTTTACTCTTCAAGGAAATCTACTACTTCTTGCAGGCTATTTCAGCTTCGGAGACCACTGCAGGGAAGGCAAAGTCAAACAAACAACAGTGCTTATTTTAGTTATAATTTCTTCTGTCTCATACCTCTTGGTGGTACCTCTTAGGAAATCAGAGAGGCTAAAACAGTTTCTGGGAGAGCAGTAGTACATTTATTCAGAGTTTTGGGCTCTCATACACTTTAAATTCAATTCTTCAAAAGAAATCTATCAAGGAGCAGTCTTTAAGCAGAAAGATAAACTAATGATGAGAACTTAACTCTGAGTGGAATCCAATTATGTTATCAAGGTGACCTTTTGGCTTTTTAGCAAAGATAATCTGCCATCTTTGTTCAATAGTAAAACCCTTCAGTATATTAACTCACAGTATTATTTCAGTAGCCTCTATAAAAATCATTAGGAGGAAAATGTAATATGAGTTGCATAATGTAGTTGGTCTTACTTCAGTATAAGGGAGTAAATGAGATGGATGGCTCTATTTTACATTTCCTCAGCTGAGCTCAAGCAAGTTGCTGCTCAGGATGCTGAGTGAGCAAAGCTGCTGCTTCTCTGTGCTGTATCATAGCTGTTTTGTTCTGTTCTTTCTTTGACCATCTAATTGCAATTTGCCTGCAGAAGGGAACGGGATGATCTATGACGAGTACTGTGCCTTTGACAGATGGGCATTGCTGTCATACTCCTGGGCTTTCATTTGCATGTTTCCTCTGTCTCTGTCGAAGATCCTTAGAATACATGAAATTTGTTACACAGCAGACAATTCTTAAATTATATAATCATATGTAAGACTCTTTCACATTTGGTCAAGACTTAACTGGTGGGGTTTTTTTGTTTGTTTTTGTTTCATTTTTTAAATGAGAGTAGACAGTGAGGACACCCACAGGCAGTCTAAAATCAATCTGTGGCCGGTTTCTACCTGGGAGCTGCCCAACCTCCCAGTGCAATGAACACTTTTTCCTCTCTAACCCACAGCTGCTGCAGTGAAGCTGAGACTTTCACAACTAGAATGTCTCTGAACTGAAACAATGTATGCTGCTAGTTTTTAGGGTGGAAATGGCATGTAACAGGAGGGGAGGGAAGGGTAGAATGAACTTTGTCTTGAGTGACTGTTAGAATTCTGCTTCAAGGAAAATAAACATTGAAAAGATAGGACAAGCTTATTTTAGGAATAGTTTCATTTTCATCTTGAATTCAGTGATGAGAACTGTAAGGTCACTTATTTGTTCTTATTTTCCTTTCCCTTCCTTTTGCACCCTTTGTTTCTGCTAAGTCTTGTAAGTCTAAAATCTGTTGTGCCTTCACATCTGTCTAAACACAAATGGTGGTTCTGATGTTTTTAACGCCCTGAGGGAATGTATAAACTCTGACCCCAAAGCTGATGCTAATGGGTCTGACTGCCGGTGATTTGTTTTGGACAATTTGCCCTTTAAATGGCTACTTATGGTAGCCCTGATGTAGGGAGCTGAGACACCAGTTTCAGCTGCAGGATTTAAGAAATAAGTGGCTTAAAGATGAACTTTCTTTGAAGTTAACAATAAAATGGACTGGCAAGCACATTGCTTCTATGCATATGCCTATAAATAGCAAATTTTCTTTTTAAACTCTGATAAAGGCTTGAACCAGTTGAAATGCCTGCTTTCTTATGTTCCAGCCACTACTAATGAAATGGCTTTAATATTTAAGTAACTGTTTTTATGAGGCTCTGTTAGGCTTTAATAGGTGTTCCTGGAGTGCAGCTGACTTGCTCTTTATTGGTTAACTGACAGAAAAAGCTTTTATTTTTTTCCAGCAGGACCCTGAGGGTGTCATTCAACACCCAAGGGCAAGGTGCGGAGCCGAACTCAGTAACAGGAGGTGACGATAAAGCCGGATTTGAGGGAAATGTAGCAGGTTACATCTCAGCTGCACTCTCAATATCTACTTTTTTGTTAAGTTCTACTTTTTACACATCCAAAACATAATCAGATGCTATTTCCTGCTGCTTATCTTTGGAAGATGTTTACTAGTGCAAAGGAATTTTTGTCAGTGCTTCGAGCTGAATTAACTTGTTTGAAAGATGATTCTGACAAATCATCTTCCTGTACCTCAAAGACAACTTTGTCACTTTGAAAGAAATATTTCAAAGGAATTATGAAAGATAAAAACAAAAACAAAACCCATAAGATGTTATGTCTTATGTCATAGTAGGTCTTGTACTTTCTGTCCTGCAATCCTTATCCTGCTAAGCATCACCTTTAGGAGTGGCAGAAAAGGATTTTCACATTCAACTGGAAAAACAAAACAGAACTGTAACTTCCACTAGTGTAATGTTGAGTCGTTGATATTTTATAGTGGCATTCTTTCATATTTGTTGATGGGTGTGGAGAAAATAAACTTTTGACATGTTTTAAGAAACAAACAAACCCCTACCACCCACCAAGAGAAATAAAGCACCAATAATTTCTTTGTCTTAGGGTGTTGAACTTAGTTTTTTATGTTTGGGCTGGTCACTTAAATTCAAGAAGGAAGGCATATTTAGATTCTGTCCTAAGCTGTAGGATCCCCATTTGCTAGTTAAACGGTGCAGTCCAGTAAGGAGGGCTGAGGCATCAGTTGTTCCCACCGGGTGTTCCAGCTGCTGCCCAAAGAGGTGTGCTGCCACTGGGACTCAGGCAAAAGCCCCACTGGAGGAAAGGCCCGCTAACTCTCATGGAGTACAATAAGAGGAACTGCCAAGTTCCTCTGGTCTGTGCTCTGCTTACAGGCAAAATGGGATTTTGGAGGTGTTTATGTGTACTGGAGCCTTCTAATGGTACGATGCCCAGTCCTGGAACAAACAGTTGCTTGTACATAAATAATGAGTATTAAACATTTTAGTCAATACTGTTTAAATAAATTTGTGTATTCATTGGGAGGTTTTTAACATAGGCAAAACCTGTGGATTTTAGAGAAGTGTATTTATCAAGTGACTGTTTTATATTAATCATTTTTTACCACACAGATGCCATTCAAATGTAAGCTACCTGCACAAGATATATGCTTGATGCATTGTTCCATGATCCAAGGAAAATTAATATAACTTGAGAAATGAAATTTAAAAAAAAAAAAGGCAATTTGGAGGAAAAAATCTCTAATGCTTAATTTCTAAAAATCTAAATCAGCGAAAACCTCATTATTTGGTGAGGACACCTGATGTGTCTTTGAAACATTTTCTTAAAATATCTTAAATACATTTACAGTTACAAGTCTTCGTTCAACTGATTTTGCTGAAAATATGTAAAAGAAAAGTACTGTCTTTGACTTAAGATTTGGCAGAGAAACATCTGGAAAGGGCGTATTTTAATAGAAAGTTATAAGCACATTAATCTAGGTTATAATAAAGTAACTACAGTATTTGCTGTCAAATTAATATTCAGGGCTACTAAACAGTTCAGAACTTAAATCTGTACATGTTTTTTTCCTCAGTTTTCACATTTTTTTTCTGTTGCTTTCAGCAACTACTGTTGTCAACTGAGTGCTTATGATATTTTTTCTTCTGCACAGAAGTGTTGATGGGTTGTAAACACTGCTTTAGGGTTAATTTTACGAAGTGATGTTTTGAAGTGTAGTTATTTTTGTAAGTCACTAGGCAGAATAAAACAGGCAAACTAGCAAAAAGTGAAATATCAGGATTTGTGGGGATGGATTGAAGGCTAAGTATAATTAAATTGAAACAACAGGATGAGCAATGTCAAGCTGAAAATAGAACCCATGATATTTACAGTCCAGTTTGAAGCACTTAGTCTTATTCTTGTGGCTCTAGGACATGGAGCAATGAACAGTTAGTGGTTAGTATTTTTCAATATTACTAGAAAGAAGTAAATGTAAATGAAAAATGATAAAGCTTAGTATAGAGAGTAAATAATGTGAAGCTCTACTTTCAAATAGAGCTCTACATTTAGCTAAACTTTTTTTTTATAAAAAAGTATGTTTGGACCAAAGACAGAGGTGGGAATAAATTGTCCATTCCAATGTAATTGTTTCTAGGAGGAGATCATAGAAGCACCATTCTGATTTCTGAATGTAATTTCCCCAAAATATTTTCTAATCCCCAAATCACCAATCCTAGTGTCATGAGGGGACTTTTTTTTTTTTTTTTAAAGCAACATGTCTGTGTGTGACTTCTGGCCTTCGTCTGATTCTGGCTCCTTTGTTCCATGGTACATTGTCTTCTCAGCAGTGGCTGCCTGCCTGTATTTAAGGGATCTCTCAGGTGAAGAGGAGATGTGAAGAACATAGTGCCTGGATCCCATTATTGTTTATTAATAAAAAACCTAAGAGATGGAGAATATTTATTGTTTTGCTCGCTCACACATGAGGTCAGCTTTTCTCATTTGATCGATTCCCTCACTGCAGTACATTATTGTGTCCTGGATGAGGCATTTTACTGCCAGAGAACCACAAAAATTGAGCCCCAGCAATGGAGGCTCACATCAGCTGCCCTGTCTCCTTGGGTGAATGGGAGAGAATAAGCTTCAGTCATGTCTGAGTCGGTATGCTACTATCTTTACTCCCAGAAATCATTTCATTTAACTATTGCATAGGTAGGCTTCTTTGTTTGTTTTGCTTTTTGTATTTTCTTCTGGGTTCCTGCTGATTTTTTTTTTTCTAATACTGAAATTAGTCAGTATATGAAGGCAAAAAGCAGTTCCTCCTGTGCTGGGTATGGGGTCAGGATACTTACTCTTTTTAAGACGTTGGTATTACAGTGTAAATCAGGGATGATCAAAGTAGCTCTAAATTGGCTACGTAGGTACTGGAGGAAGGCTAATTGCATTTGCACAGAGATTTGCTCTTCCTACTCTAATGGTGTGGTTGTACGCTGCTGTGACGTGTGCAGCCTTGCACAGAAAGGATGACATACCCAAGCATTTGTTGAGCTTCAGCTTTCTGAAAGCCCATTTCTTTCTGATTCTTTCCACCTTTAGTCTGATCCTCTTCCTAGCTGCGATGGCAACACAGGGCAGCTGATCCCCAGCAGCTAGGTTTACAAATGCTTGTCGTGGAGGCTTGACTTTTGTCAAGCTGTACGAGGAATTTAGGATCATCTCGAGCTGTCCAAAGTGCATTTACCTGTAACTATTAAAGGTGACCAGTATAAGTTATCTGACAATAAATGAAACCTTTTGCCTACCATTCCAAAGTTAGAAATCTGATGAGCTTTATATGTGTACATATATACACATAATCATTATATTTTGAGGACATTTGTATGCACATTTGTGTGTGTGTATATGTATTTGTATGTATACAGTTGTGTTTTTTCCTTGTTTGCTTGTTTTTTGTAGAAGAATTACTAGCAAAAATAGTTGGCTAGCTGTTTTAAGAAGGGAAATGGATGGAGAAAACTCTAGAAGGTTGGAAGGGTTTGTTTGGCTTTCAGCTAGAATAAACATGTCAAGTTAAACATCCTAATCTAGGCGATTTGGCTCAGCTCTGACATTTTTGCCTTAGGCAGTGATTGGAAAATTGTGGTTTATGTCACAACCAACCAGTTACACTGCCTAATTTTGATCATGAAATTTCCATAATCAACATGTTTTGCTTTTTTTGTCTTTGAAATTGAAACCTTTTTACTCTGACTGTTTTTAGCTAATTAATATTTTCCACTTTTCTAAAATGTTTACACTTAAGTAATGAGAAATTGGCCCTTCTGAAAGGCAAACACATTTTATAGTGAACTCTTTGAGACAATTCTTTTATAAATGCTGTAGATTTTATCCATAGTTCCTATTTTAAGTTGAAGACCTCTCCTGGAAATCTGTCCTGTGTTTTACTAACCATTCACAAACTTCCAGGAAAAATAGTATGCCATTTCTTATGAGGTACCAGGATTTTCACAATGGTGCAGAGTGAAAGGATGAAAAATCATGACCATACACTGAAACAAGGGAGATTTAAATTAGATAAAAGATTTATTTATTTATTTATTTTTAACCATGAGGACAATGAAGCTGTTGCACAGTTTGCCTAGAGGGATTATACAGTCTCCATCCTTTGGGAGTTTCAAGATCTGATTTCATCAGCCTTAAGTAACCCAATCTGACCTCACAGCTGACCAAGGTTTGGGCAGGAGTTTGGACTGGAGACTTCCTATGGTCCCTTCCAGCATTCTCATTCTCTGACAAGTCATCCACTCGCTCTGCCAAACATGCAAAATCAGCCTTTTTTTATATGTAAGGGATATGTACATGTTATGTATGGAACACTTGGTCTGAAATTTAAAATTGCTGAAAACAAAGGTGTACCTGAGACATTTCATTAGAATGGGCAGTTAAAATTGCACCTATTTAAAAACTACTTCCAGCAGGCACTTTCTTCCCTCTACTGCCATCCACTCTCAGAAGCTTTTCTGCTTTTTCTGCCTTAAAGACAGTTGTCTTATTTTTCTTTTTTTTTTTTTTTTACCAGATGTGGAAGCACCCATCTCAAAATCAGTCGCTATTTGACAGCTTATTGCAACTTAAGGCTTCTTTCTCTTTGTGTGATTATGTTAAATAATCTGGGATATGCCTGAGAAATTAAATTTACGTGTTGAAGCTGGATTTCTTTTTTCTGTGAATGTCTGTTAAAGTCTGTTTGAGGTAAAAGAATGTAGAATTTTAATAGCAGAGAGGTTTGACATCTGTTTGTGGAGTGAGCTACTATGTTTATTGATATAGGACCTACTCAGGCATGCACTTTTAAGGAATGTTCTTTATTCTCATTTAGGTCTAAACAAGCTGAATGAGGATGGATTTAAGTGTGTACAGACCACTTATATTGCCACACAATGGCTATATCCTATATACAATCCCTAAATGCCTGGGACTTCTGGTAGTGTTGGAAGGCAATAGATATTGTACAATCAAGCATGACCTGGTGTGATGAGTGGCATGCTGCAGGACAGGACTGCAGCTGTCCTAAAGCAGCTGCTTCTTTCTTTGCTCTCTTACATCTTCTCTCCTTCCCCTTTCCCAGGTCTGTTGCACAGATCTGCCAGTCTGCTGCTTCTGGCACTGGGGGTCTAGAAGAAAAGAGGCAGCAGTGTCATGCTGCAGCCACATATGGTGTGGGCACCAACACGGGGGAGTGTGAAGTAAGGACCAAGAAGTGAGGCTCAACGTGTGAAAGTTAACAAATTGCATGCATTAACTGGTGCTCTGAGCAGATTCTGAAATGTTGAAGAGGGAGGAGAGGGAGACTGTTCCTGGTAAAATGTTGTATTACTTTTGCAGCTTCATGCAATTGAGTAGCATTATATATGTGTACAGAGACAACACTTAAAGTTCTTATACCTTGGACGTGTATTATTTTATACAGAGGCCAGCTGATAACAAAACAGTACCCTGTTTGCCTCCATTAGTGACCTGTGCAACCAGTAAGGAAAGAATTACCAAACTCCAGGAGAAGGATGAGAGATATAATTGCCTGATAGGATGATTACAGAACAGGAAAGGAAGTAAAGTGAAACTGAAGATCATCTCTTTACTAGGAAGGATGCAGCCTTATTAGTGTAGAAGGGTTCAATTCTAATTCTCAAAGCTTTGCACTTCTTGGCTTGCTTGGAAATGATTTCTGTTTTATTCGTGCAGACCCCTTTCTTCCTCTAAACTAGAGCTCTGTTCAATCCTTTCTGTTAGTCTGACTTTTCCTCTTCCCCAGATGATTATACTTTTTAGTGTAATTGCTGTATTTCTTTTTGAAGTCTGGTTTGTGATTTAAATTACATAAGAAAAGTTCAGAGAAATTTATCTGTGCTTTAAATTTCAACTGACGAGGAAAAAATAAATAAATGTAGCCATACCATTTCTTCCTTCAAAATGTGATCAAGTTACGAAGTGTTTTAAATAGATTCTTACCTTCCTTTTAAAATTTAAGAAATTTAATTTAAAAAAATAAAAATCTCCATAGGAATATGCCATATAACCTTTTGGAAAAGTATGATAATGACATCAAAAGAGGCTTAAACTATGTGTGGCTTTCTCAGCTCTCATTCCTGGGTACAGGGATACAAAGTCTTTAGCTAATGAATATATGAGTGTGTGTGTATATATATATATATATATACATATTTATAAAGTATGTGTATATATCTAATGAATATATATTTTCCCCTGAAAGGGTATCAAAATAAAATTCACCCTGTGAACAGGTTTTCTTTAACTAACTTCTTATTATTGCTTTCAGTTACCAATGGAACAGCTAAAATAAATTATAGTTTACTCATCAGTAAGGTTTGTTTCAAGGGTTTTGGGTGGTCAGTGTTATTTTAGGCATTACATGTCTCCAGTCGTTATTTCACAGCAAGATCCTACAGGCCACTTGTTTTATTGTTTTGGATCTGCTGCTACTGGGAGAGCTGAGCTAAGGGATGCTGCTGTGAGAAATCCTGTTTCTGAACTTTTCTACGATGTAGGGAAAGCAAGTACATTTACTAGTAGAAAAGAAGATGAGGGGGGGAAAAAAAGTGCGGTGATTATGGCTCCCAAGGCCATTTTTTTTGCAGTGCACACTTGACAACTTCTTTTTCCAATTAAAAAAAAAAAAGCTTGAAAACAAAGAGTTCTCCAGCAGTCAACACAAAAGCAAGTATCCAAACAAAAAAGAAGACCACTTAAAAACAAAACTGTTTCTTAGTGATCTTTTGACCCAGAGCAGCTGCAATGGTAATGAGAAGGCTCCATGGAGGCTTGGCCTCTGACTTGCATGAATGCTTGCTGCACAGGGAATAATACTGGAGGAAACCTGTCCCCCTTCCTGTCTCTGAAATCTCATGTTTAACTTTGTTATAACTGCATATTTATGTACATAATCCCAAACTCAAAGTTTGTCCTAATAAGAAATTTTTTTGCTGTTGTACCATGAATAATCCTCAAACAGTGTTGGAATCTCCAAGTAGAATCTGTTGTGTGAGCTATATATCCTTCAAATTATTTATTCTTATGTGAAGTAAGCCTTTGCTTCAAGAAAATCCTGCCCCTCCTCTGACATGCATGTGTAAGGATGTTCTGAACTCTTGAATTGCTGAGCAGATTGAGACCCCTATGGCTTGGGGTCAGTCGTCTTGCTAAGTATGCTGGTAGAAAAACCTTGGTAGCCTGCAAGAGGAAATCTGAAGCCTGGTCGCACAGTTACATGACAGGGTTTTTCTCAGGGAGGCAGGCTGACAAGGCTGTTGTGTCACAGCTGGTTTCAGCTCCCTTCCTATGTTTGACCCTTTATTGTGGACTACTTGATCTGCTGTCTCAGCAGAGTAACTGTTCCCAAATGAAAATTTCCTTGTTTTGTTAGAATAAAGTGCCCTTTTACCAGAATAAAATGTTTATATGAACACTTGGGAAAGGGAGGCTCTCCCATGTGCTGAACTGTATTGAAATAAGCAATCTCCAGCAAATAGAGGCCCTTTCTATATGCCAGTTCTGTAGAATAGGGCAAAAGAATTGGGTGATTGTTTAACTTACCTGTTCATTCACTGTAGAACAGAACAGTTTGGTTGGAAGGGACCCACCCAGCCCACCTGCCTGACCACCACAGGGCTCCCCAGAAGCTGACGCCTGTCAGTGCGGGCACCGTCCCAGCGCCTCTCCAACACCGACAGGCCCGGGGCACCAAGCACCTCTCTGGGAAGCCTGTCCCGGTGTCTGGCCGCCCTCACAGTGGAGGGATTTCCCCCGGTGTCCAGCTCCAGCCTCCCCTGGCACAGCTCTGGGCCATCCTCTGGGCCTGTGTCTGCCTCCTCTCCTCAGGGAGCTGAGGGAGCAGCGAGGCTGTCGGCCAGGGCCTCAGCCTCTCCTCACAGGACATGTCCTCCCTCCCTCCTGCCTGCTCTGCTGCCATCCCCTGGGTGCTCTCAAGAGCCTCGACATCCTTTTGATGTTGTGGAGCCCAGAACTGCCCATGATATTCAAGGTGAGGCTGCGCCAACACTAAGGTAGGATACATAGTGTAGCAGCTCCCTAGTCGATGCAGCTGCAGAGTACACTACGTACTAGTTCTGCAGATAAGGAGCTGAGACTTGTTGGATTGAAGAGCTAGCTTTGAAGAAAGCAGGTATTCAAAGGGACTGGAGCTCTGTTGAAAACATTAATCACAACACACAAGTCAATGATTTTTAAATGAAGCAATGTCAATAGCATGGTGTCCTGGTTTCAGTTAGGACAGAGTTATTTTTCCTCCTAGTAGCTGGTAGGGTGCTATGTTTTGGATTAGGATGAGAAGAGTGCTGATAACATGCTGATGTTTTAATTGCTGCAGAGCAGTGCTTACACCAAGCCAAGGACTTTTCAGCTTCTCACTCTGTCCTGCCAGTGGGCAGGCTGGGGGTGCAGCAGGAGCTGGGAGGGGACAGACCCAGGACAGCTGACCCAAACTGGCCAAAGCGGTATTCCATACCATCTGAGTCATGCTAAGCAATGTATAGGGGTGGCTAGCCGGGGGTGGGGGGCCGGCTGCTGGGGGATAGGCTGGGCATCGGTCAGCGGGTGGTGAGCAATTGCATTGTGCATCCCTTGTTTCGTACACATTATTATTATTATTTCCTATCTTAATAAACTGTCTTTATCTCAACTCACAGGCTTCACTTTCCCGTTTCTGTCCCCCATCCCAGAGAGGGAGGTTGGAGGGTGAGTGAATGGCTGTGTACAAACTTAAGTTTTGAAGATGTGAAGGCCTCACTAAGCTATATTAATGGAAATACAGAGAACAGATGTATCTGAATTGTTTTCCAACATCTGGGAAGAATAGATACAGTTCTTCACATTAATAATTTTACCTGTGCTTACCTGAACATGTCAGATCCTGTGCCTCGTGTGTTGTTCTAACTTTCAGGGGCGAGAATCACGCTGTGCTTTCCATTTCTCTGTTGTGAGCACTTCTTTGGGTGGGTCTCTTTCACGATCCTTTTATTTTGCATTTCTTAGGCTGAAGTATTTTTTTTTAAAGTCTTCAACATAAAATAACATACTTTATAGAGAAAGTTTGAGTAAGTAGAGAACTCTATAAAGAGTTATCTCAAGGCCAGTTGAGAAGGTCTACAAAAGTTTTATGACTGCTGCATCACCTCTGCCTTTCTGTATAAGTGATTTCTGTTTGGTCTTCAGGGAAAGACCAGCCTTTCTAATCTGTGTTTACCAAGCACCTGTGGGGTCTTAACGTTGTATGGCTGGGACATGTAGATAATACTTGATCTAGGCTTATTAGGACATACCAAGCTTCTGGGCTTGGCGTGTGGATTGATGTACGGTATTTCTGCTTTGCTTGTGAGAACATTCTTTATGCTCATGTTTAACTTGTCAGTAGTGATTAGACATCTTGTGGGATTTGAGCCACACCTCACATATTTGTCACTACTGTGGTTGTAATTACATAGAAGTGTGAAGAAAAAAAAAGGTTTGTGCTGTTTGATTTGAGGATAATTTGATAGAACATGATTAAAGCACAATTATGCTGGATTTTTTTTATAAACTTCCATGAGCTGGCCACAGTGTTCTTTGGGAAACACAGGATGCAACACTGAGTGTGCCCGAAGAACACAAAAGGGAAATAAACTATTAATCCCGAGAAAACAGAGAAAAGGTTGCAAAATTGAGACTTTTTTATATTCTGCTTCTTCAAAGTGACTTGTCTTTATGCCATCTGATGTAATTTTAGCACTGGCTGAGGTGGTGGTTCTAGCAAACTACTTCGCTCTGTGTTTTGTTTTCCTCTTTTTCATGTCTGATTGACAGTCCCACCAAGAAATAACAATGAAAAATTCATGAGGTCAATCCCCAAGTGATTTAGAAAGGACTTTCATGGGATTAGGCAGTGGCAGTTAAATTTCCTGGGGCACAAGTGTGTTTTAAAGAATGGGATAAAAGTGTGTTATTCTCTGCATAATCCTGGCTGAAATATAAAGGACTGGTTTTGGTGAATAATTAGAGAAAATGTCCCAAAACTATCTTTAATTGTTACGGCATAAAAAGCAGTATTAATAGTATTAATTCTGTTAATAATGTGTATTTTCCTTCATTTTCTTCTTCTATAGGGAAAGGTGGTTTTTTTTGTTTTGTTTTTGTTGTGTAATAGCTGACAAGGAAATATCAATTGTATTTGTGATCTGCATTTCTAGGAGATAAAAAGCTCTTTGTTCCTGTCTATTGGGAAGCATGCAGAACGATAGTTACAGAAAAATTAAGCTGCATTAACTTTCTGATTATAATTCATAGTTATGTGCCGGCATCAAATAGAGGGCTCGAGCTAGCAGGAGGTAAACACACATCAAGAAGTGAAATTTCTGTGATGATCAGCTGGTGCTTTTGAAGGGACTTCCTGATGAGGGCAGTGGCAAATAAATTTAACTGCTGTGGCAACTTGTGCCCAGAGAAAAGGTGGTTCATGGGCTCTGGGAATAACCATACAATTTTTCTCATGATGTCTTTCACTTTCAACCTCTGCTCTCAGATATCGAGAGACCACCAGCACCAAACCATGCATGGCTAAGGGTCTGGCCAGGATCCTTGCATGCAGGGCAAGGGTGCTGGGTGTTAGGTCCTCACTATGGCTTTTGGATTCCTTTGGGTGGTGGTGATGAAGTGAGTTTTGGCAGGTCTTTTATGTCCTTTAGGTGTCAGCCATTACGGTGTGAGATTTGCCTTAATCTCACTTTATCCTGCATATGCCTTGAGCTGCCCATTTTCATGGTTTCTCTGGTTTGTGGTAGCTTTGTGGCTGTGGTGTGCCCTGCTGCTGAGGAAACAGAAAAAGAGATGACAGAGGCTGCCTGATCTTGATGCAGGCATCATGCTCTGGTGCTTTCCAGTTCGATTGCTGATGGTCAGGTTATCAGTACCTGCTGCTGTTCCGACACCTGGTGTTTCTTCTGGTGCTTTTACACACAGATGTTTCCATTCAGGCTTCATTCAGTCCAATCTTAATGTTTCTGTTGCAGATATTTACATTAATGTTTATTGCTCATTGTTGCCATGTTCTACTTTCTGCAATTATGATCATATTTTTTCCTCTCAGATGTGATCGTCACTTGAGGCAGGCAAATCTCTAAGAGTGCTTAGAAGAAATGTATGCTTGGTCACAGAGAATTGAGTTGTTAGGTTAAAAAGGCATTCACCTCTTTAAGCCCAGTACATGTTGAGGGTACCTGTTAGCAGAATTTTACTCATTCTTAATATCTATAGCTTTGGAGAAACTCTTCTCAAACCCCGTAATCATTTGGGCAGCTGCCTTCATGTAGTCGTGCGGGTCTCTGTGCCCAGTGCTCAGTAAGCTGCCGGCGTCAGGAATGCTAGCAGAGTGAAGGAGCATGAGGAACTGTGAAGAGTCACTCCGCTGCTGCCACGTTCTCTTTCATCTTCCTGCCTTCATTCATCTGTGTCACGTTTCAGTTTTACAGTGTGGATGAGATATTTTTTAAACAGATGGAATTTGCTTCTTCAGAATCACTGTGATTAGAGAGTTTGCTGCCATGATGGCTGTAAACCTTTACAAACTGCTTTGCCCAGAGGAAAAACGTAGCTGTTATATCGAGAATTCATATGGAAAAATAAGTGTTGTGTTTTGTTGGTTTTGTTTTTTAGATCTCTAGTGTTTGACAGTTCAAACTAATTTTGAACAGTTAGGACATGTAGCAAAGTAATTGCCTGAATGTTAGCACTTTCTTTGTGTGTTACTTCTGGGTGTATATATATATATATATATTTAGCTATGTATTTGTTAGAGCAGAGATTAGTTTTGTGTCGTTAAAGATTTGGTTTGTTAAAGAAACAGTGTTTCCTTGGGGGGGGGATTCTCCCCTTCTGATCACTTGGCAGTGCACATGCTCTACCCATCTTCTTCTCACTAAGAATCATCCTTACTCTTCAGCGTGGCTATTTTAGTTCTGCTGAGGTTTCCCTTTTCAAATAAGCAATATATAAGTAACACAGAACAAACTTACTGTGTTTAGTTTGTTTTGTGAAAACTTGGAATATACTGAAAGATAAAGTTACAAAATGAATTTCTTGTTATCACTCATGGCACTTAGGGTTTCTACTATGGCCTAATTTAATTAGATCTACAGGTAACATACCCCCAGATTAATCTTTTTATGATGAGCTTTTTCCTTACTGTTCTCCGAATGTCTGGATTGCCTGCTGTTTCTATCCAAATTCATTTTTCACTTTTCAGCTTGCTCTTCATCTCTTTCATTACAGGGAAGAGCTGAATACACTTCTTTACCTTTCTTGAAAATGAGTGGAAGCGGAGGGTATGAGCACTTTGATACTCATGAACTCAACTCTTTCACAGAAAGCCTCTGGAGAGGTGTTGGAAGTCTGAGGGGTCCCACAGTTGGGTGGTCTGCAAAACAGCCCACCTCAAGTCTGGGTGAGGTACGAGAGGAAAGAATGCAATTACAGGCTAATTAGAAATCCAGATTCTCTTCTGCAAAATTCGAAGTTTCCTTTTCTGCCTTTTCCTTTCCTTTTCTCAGAAGTGAAACAGACCTTACCGGCACTTAAAAACAAACTTGCCAGCAAAGAAATTACATAGTCCAAAATACCCAGTAACCAGTGATTAGACTTTCTGCTCGATTCATGTCTGCAATCTCTAACTACTCACCTGCTGGCTGCTCTGATGGGGGAGCAGAGCCCAGTCATGAGGAGTCTCTCCCACAGAACCTTCTGAAGATGGGTACGTCCCAAGTAAAAAGTTCTTTCTCCTTTCCCTCCAACCCCCAACAGTATTTTCTGACTAACAGACATGTTTTTGAATATTCCTAACACCTGTCACTAATGCCCGCTGAGTACATTTTTTTGCTGTTTTTCCTGCACTGCAAAGAGGTGAAATAGTGTGAGCTGAGCAATACGGCAACCAGCCTTGCTAGAGGAAAGGCAGTTGCTTATGAACATGATTAATGGCAAATCCATGCTGTGAGGCTGGCTTTGTGCTTGCTTTGGGTGGTGTCTAAGGTTTTTATTAGCACATAAAAACACTTTGCAGAAAGATCAGTTTACTGAATGGATCTAGCAGAATTTTTTCTTCGGATTTATTAGATATTTTTGGATTGGAGGAAAGCACCTCTCTTCAAATGTGTCATTAAATTCCTAGTAAAAATATTTGTCAGATGTTCACATTCAGCTTCCATACTCAATTTAATGTCTAGGTAAATGTTAAGTAAATTTTATTGATTATGTTAATTATACAATCAATAACCTTTTAAAATGTCAGCTCTCCAGTTGCACAGTTCTCAGATCATTTAAAGCTTAAATTAGTGTGTTAATTTGAAAAAACTTCCCTTGATTTAGTCATCTCTCTTGAATCAAACCAATGAATGTAGACAGCAGCAGTACCATGTGTGTATCATGTGTGAATCATAAACAGGAAGCAAAATTTGACCTTGGGGTAACTTTCCTTCACTTCGTATGTTTCTTTCACTGTCAAGAGATGAATTATCTGTGAGTCCTGTTAGAACTAAGTTGTGGATAATGAATTTCCAGAACAGAGAATGATTCAATAACTCCACTGGCTGACAGAATAAGGAGCATATCGAAGGTCTTAGAACAAATGAGGAAGGTCTGTTTGAAGGCCTGATCTTTCCAATCTGAGTCCAACAGGTCTGTTTGGCTTGGGCTTCTATTTCAGTATCCTGCAAATGAATCTGTTTTTCTGCCAAGCACCATCCCGTTGAGGTTGTTTACAGTAATGCAAGCAGGTTGTGTGAGATGGGCCTTCTTAACTAAGCCGAGCTATGGAAAGGTCCCAAACTAAACTGGGGTACGGGTCCCACTTTTGTGTATTTCCTTCCTGGAAGTTTTACAATAGATAGTGTGTGTGAAATCAAGTTAAAACATATTTTACATAAACGCTGGTATTTTGTCACTACATCCATGATTAATATTCTCCATATTAGTAACTGACTATTTTTGAATGAAAATTGAGCAGCTTGAAAAATTTAAAAGTGGTTAATGCACAAAGATGAGGATGTCACATGGAAGCCACCAGGGCAGGTTGGGAACAGAGTAGGCAGTAATCCTGAGCCATAGCAGGGTCATGGAGAACAGGGCTGTACAGGACTTCGAGAGGTCATCTGATCTAGTTCTTTGCCCCAGGACAGGACTGATTTCATTTTGTGGAGTTTGAGACAAAATGTTAAGTAAAATGTTTATTTACACTGCCAAGTGTGGTTTCATTCACCTGTACTGCAGAAGTAGCTGGTGTATTTATGGCCTGAGGGAATGGAGAAAATTCTGCTCAGAAAATTCGCCTGGAGTTTGATATCTGCAAACCTAATCCTGTGATCCATCAGATACTTTTGGTGATTCTTTCTGTCGTACTGCACACAGTGTTATGAAAAGGACTGAACTAGGTGTGAGCACCCCTTAGTTTTGCAAAGATGAGTGGCCACACAAAGGCCACAAGGCTTTTCATCCTTGGAAAGACAACGGAGCCCTCAGTGGTGGTGTGCGTGACCTAGTAAGCTTTGCTGATGTGACTGTGCTGCTTTGTTTTGCACAGTGCATGTAGCCTACGTGTCTTTGTACTGCTCTTTAGATCACAATGCAGGTATGTTTTGTGCAGTATTGGGAAACAGTATGACAAGGTTAATAAAGGATCTTACATCGCTTACATCAGCTCATACAGGGACCTATATGCACAGCTCCTTGTTAATCCTGGTAGGTACCCACAGATACCTACGTACATTAAGTCCCTGAACTTGGACATTTAGGGGGTGTCTTTCCCCATTCTGCTGGGTTTTTGTTTTATCCTAATAGCTGTCCCGCATGTAAAACTCAAATAGCTTTTTAGAACTCAAGTAGCTTTTTCATGCCTTGTTATGGTGATTGTGAGGTACCTGGTGACAGGGAGTGTAAGGTGCCCACAACACAAGTTTAGAATATCTATACTACCATAACGGTCACTTGTTGGCACTTAGCTTTGCCGAAGCTATTCCCAATCAACACGGTAGAATAATAAAGTGTCGACTGAAAATAGCAGGCAAATCTCATATTGCTGAAAAGAGTCCGGAAAATTAAAGTCGTGTATGTACACAAGCCCTCATACAGTTAATTCCCAGGCAGAGCCATGCAAATTATCACAATAGCAGTGTCCTGTTTCGCTGGTGCCATTGTTGCCTCTCAAACCCGTCACTGGATTTATTTTGAAATCTTATGGCCAGATTTGAGGAGCGTTTGATCTCTCTCTTTCAGTGGCCCTTTCCCTAAGGCTATTACTAGAAATACATGAAGGCATCTGCTCCTCAGTAACACGGGGAAAGCAGCGTGGTTCCTCGCTAGTTAGCACCTGTTAACAAGGACAGTGCTAATTTACATTTCTAAGGGTAAATGGGAAGAGCTGGGTTTGAGGTTTGTGCGGTGTGGGGTTTATATGATCGGTTTTGAATTCTGTGCACATATTAGCCTGTTTTAGCTTTTATGTTGCTTTTTTTTCAGCAAAGGAGCTAAAACGATGTTGAACTATTGACCAGGGTACTTAAACTGCGAAGCAACTTCTGCTCTTTTTGATGAAGGCTACTCAGTTGAGCCTGAATCAGAGACCGTTCTGTGCTAATTCAAGTTACACTTAATACATTTTTTCCTCTTGTATTCACTTGTTTTAATTTCTTGCTATTAAAGTGTTTATACGTACTATGTCAGACCCTATGAATAGCTCTTTTAGCGAGTTTTTCAGAGAAGGCATTGCAGTGTGAAGCTATTACCTGTAGTATGGCTTAATTACATTTTCCCCTTTTCTCCTTAATAAGCTGTCACAGGTTTTGCTAGATGGTTAGCTTAGTGTCACCATTTGTCTAGAAACCTGCCTGTGTTGCTCTTTATCCTCTGCTCCTAAATCAGGGAACCCTAATGGAAGAGCTTCTCTTCTGTTGCATATTTATGTAAGGGCCTTTTAAGGGTATTTTATTTTCCAGTATTGTTGTCTTGCTTGAAAACAAACAAAAACTAACCAACTAAACCAAACAAAAAGAAAAAAACAAACAAACCAAAACCAAAAATACAAACAAAAACCACAATGGTGGCCCGTTAAGCAATATGGACACCAGCAAATGCCAGTGGTACGCTGCAGCTGTTTCTCATTCTAATTATATCAGAATTCGCCAGCCCCATCAATACATGATGGAAATTCTTCCTGTTATTCACCAGTGCTGAATCCCTTCTCTGGCTGAATTTAGGTACATTCTTGTGTCTTCTCTTGTTTCATCCTTTTTAAACGGGCACCGTAACGTACATTAGTAAATGGCTTTCTTTACCACTTCCATTGTTAATGAGCGCAGGGCAGATCGGTGAGTTCCCTAAAAGCTCAGTGGTGAATTGATTTCTTTCAGTCCCATTTGAAAGAGATTATTTTGTTACTGTGCTAGCCGGGGCATCTCATTGTGACAAATTCATGTAAGTGTGGTGCGATTCATGTAAAACACAGGTCCTCAGCTTGGTATACAGATTGACATTGGTAGTAATATTATCAGGTTCGTCTGAAGTAACTTAAATTCTGATCCTTTATAGAACTCACTATGAGAGAGCAGATTGTGCCTTGGACAAACAAGAACTATGTGTTGCAGCAGTAATTAGTGTTGTCCCCTACATTTTAAGAAAACACCGCTGGATGACATGTTGTTTTATCTTGTTTTATCTTTTTTTTTTTTTTTTAATATACAGTAAAAGTCACTACTTCTGAGCAACACATTCAGATGTTCTTTGATGTGACTCCAATAAAAAACAAAACAAAAAACCCACCACTCCAACAAAATAAAGTTTGAAGATATTCTGTATGTGTACAAAAGGTGTTTTTATGTGGATTTTGTTTTTGGTAGGGGGAGTCTTTTTGTTAATAAATCTGTTACAAACTGAGACAGCATTTTCACTTTTAACTATACACCAAAAGCAAATCTTGGAACTTGAAATCAGATAGAATTCCTGTTGCTTTTGCTCCTTCTCATTACATTCTAGGAGTTTAACTAACCAGAATACAGTAGGGAAGCCAGCAGAGAGCACTGTTCAAAACCTAGCTCTCAATGTGTCCAAATGAATGAGATGTAAAGTATTCAACCTTATTTTTTAATGATGAGTGAGACTTCAAGACTAGTTTATAATAGAGGAAGGCTTACTATTCTCTATTCTCATAGTATCTTTATTTTTTTTTGTAGCAGCACAGTCTTGACAGTTACTTCCCCTTAACTCAGAATCGGTGATTTAGGTCATGCTTGTTTGCTTGAAAACCTCATGAATTTATTTTTTATTTTTTAAAGTAATAAAATAGCTCCAGGCTGATAAGAGTCTATGGACCTTAACAATAATAAATAAATGAAAACAGTAAAAAAACAAACAAACAAACAAACAAACAAAAACAAAAAAAACACCTGCCTTTCTACTTCTGTGCTGTTGACAACAGATGATACAAAATAAAAGTTAAAAAAAAAAAATCAACTTGGCTGCTTCTTTTTAAAATCAGAATGCTTTTTAAGATCTCATGGAATATGTACGCTGGCTCATCATCTTTTGAACACTTGGGTTTGGTGGTACTGCAACCTCCAACACTTGCCAACAAATCCAAAGGTAACAAAGTGTTTTTTAAAAAGCCTTTTTGCAGAGAAGAGCAAGTAGAAACTTTCTCCCCCCTAGCTTTTTACCCTGCATATTCGGATGTGCAGTTTGCTGTAGGCTAAACCACATTAGCTAGTATCTGTAGGAAATATCACTGAACTCAGATACAGACAAGAGCAACAATTAAATTCCTGTACAGTACAGATTTATTCTTATTGACTGCTCTAGTTTGAGAGCGCCTAAGGATTTAGGAGCAGTTTTACCCTGCAGTCGATCATGCCCATGGATATCTTCATCTTCTGACAAAAATTCTTTTTGTCCTGTGGCTGGGTACAACACTAATATTCCTCAGCGTTTAAGGCCACACAAGCATCTGCAAAATTAATAAGAAAAAAACATAGATTAATGTAATGGAACAGATTCAGGTAAGAGAATGGTTTGGTCTTTTCCACTTTTGGCGTGTGCTAAGGCAAAGCTTGTTAGTTGGTATTTATTACGCTCTTGCAATGATTCCACAGTAGAAGAGACAGAAATGTAACCATCTGTAGTTAAAGCAAATTGTCTTAATTGCTCATCCCTTTTTCAGAATGATCCACCTGTGGATTGCTGCTGCTGAGGGCTGCAGCATGATGATTTAGCAAACTGTCTGTCTACATGCTGCTGTGTTTGGCTGCGTGCTCATCATGGAAGGAATACAGCCACAGACTGGTTATGTACCGTAGGAAAATGTGTTTAATGGAACGTTTTCAGAGTTACAGAATTTTGCTTTGGTAATATCTAAGGAGACTTTCAATCTTATGGTTTCTTCCCAGAAAGTTAGTTGCAGTTTAAGTCGTGGCATATATTAAACCAAGGAAAGAAAATAAAGGAATAGGTGAGGGGAAGGTAGGAATACTTAAAGTAAGGAAGACAATTATTTTTGTGTGTGTGTACAAACTGTTTATTTTGTTTTCTTGCTATTTGCTTTGTAACAAGCAGTTTTATAAGAAGCTTGTCAGTGACATGTTGCAGGGATTGAGACACTCAAGATGTTGGTAAGAAATGAAACAGCCACAGTGCACCCTTGCAGCTGAAATCTTACCAGCTAGGTAGAAAACAGAGCTGTAAGTAGCTGTGTATTTTCATATGCTCCTCGACTGCCCAGGTGCATCTTCTGGTGGTTATTAGCGCCAGCCTAGCAGTCAAATAAGACATGCCATGTAGACTTTCACTTAGCTATAATGCCTTTCTCTCTACTGAACAATGTAGTGTCTGTAGTAGTAAATAGCAACTTCCAAATTAATTTCACCGACCAGTTTGTTCACAAGTTTATCTCCAAAAAGATCCAAATTACTTCAGTAATTTTTCTGTTACTAAAGCGGGGTATGGACTGCCTCCAGCTGTGCCTCCTGGGTTACTCAGCGTTGGGCTGCCTGCAGACTTTTCCATGCAGAAGGAACTCAGAGGAAACATTGGTTTTCTTCTTTTTTGAACCTGCCTTTAATAGTCTTTCATGCTTAGGAACCAGGTATGAAGAGAGAAATAAATGGTAGGAACAAATCTAACTTTAAGATTGCTTTCAAGAATGCATTTTCAAGCATCAAGAATAAATGCAAATTCTTCCTGAAAGAATTTTAACTCTTCGTGTTAAATTACTTGGGAAGTCAGAATTGCTGTGAAAACACAATTGCAGTTGGTGGTGCGATCTACAACTGATTGACAGTACATTTAAAGGGACTCTGAGAAAGAAAATGGCCACGTGCACCCCTTTATGCATGTAAAAGTGTATAATTAACAGTTAGTGCAAACTCTGGATTTGTTGCTTTCTGAGGGGACTTGAGAATGTATTTTATAGTAATCATATGATGTTACAGTGATTTTTTTTCCAGTAACTGTTAACAGGAAATGCCACAAAATTAAATAATGCTTGAAATACTGAAAATACTACGATGTCCATCCTTCAGTATGAATTTTTGTACTCCTTATGTTTGTGCTTAAGTGATATACATGTTTGCAGGCTCCTTTCGAATTCCTTTATCTTCCGGGGTTGACTGACTGTGTGTTAGGGGATGAGTTCTGCCATGGAAGACTAATCTTCAGGCAGGTTGCTTTCAGAAAAGTCCTATAGAAGCAGTCTTATTGAATGAAAGCATTATAATGGGGTTGGAATTTAGTAGGAATTCCTGATGAATTTAGAAGGAATATTGTTCTCTTCCTAGAACTTTAAACTTTTCCAAATAAAATTCACTCACACTATAGAATCCTAATACTTTCTATAGGATAGTTTTGAAGTAATACATAAATTTACTTTATTCAGTTTTGGTATCATAGACTTCTCCAGGGTTTTCTACTGATGAATTCAAAGTTATCAATGTTTGAGATTCATGGACTGCTTGTCCTTTTAATTCATTTAGTATTTAATGTCTTTCTTGCCTTTTAGTGGAAGTAACACAATAACTTGTTATTTCAAACACAATTTTAACTAATATTAGCACAAAGTATGGATCCTGTAAATATCTATGTACTTCAGTCCCCCTGGACCCTGGAAATTCACTTGTGTAGAATTGCTCAGATAATGTTAGTGTGTGAAAGATTCGATCAAAGGGGAAAAGAAATCAAACTGTAGTCAGTAATTGTGCCAACATTTCTTTTTTTTTCTTTTTTTCTTTTTTTTTAAACTGCATGGTGAACTTAAATATTGTGGTTATGTTGTAGTTACATGACATCATTTAGTCATTTAAAAATATTGTTTAAAGGAATCTTGTAAATCTTTACTTTTATGCCATGGACTTTTAATTTGTTTATACAAATGTTGAAAGTGTAGGTTCAGTTCAACTCAGTTCAGCTGAAGGTGATGAAAGTTGTGGGTCTCTTGTGAAGCATTTCCTTAATGGCCTCTTTTTTATATGAAGTAGATATCTTTAAATTATTTAAGAATTCAATCTAAAATGATTGTTTTAATATATTGTGAATGATATACAGTGGCACTGATCGTCTAATCTGGGATGCTATTGATTGTACCCTGATGCTGACAAAACTGTTTTGCTTCCCTTTGTGGTTTTTTCACCTTTAGAGCTCGCACAAGGTGATTCTGATATCCGGAGCGATGTTCAGTGATATATAAAATGGATGAATTATAGATCACCAAGCAGAGTCTTAAACTGTAATTACAAAGAAATGGGTTTTCACCCAAAGTTTGTAGATATTCACAGGTAATCAACATCACAAACCTGATTTGTAAAATTCTGCAAAATTTGTCATCTCTAAAGAATGACCAAGGAAGTAAGTAATTGTTGAAGCTTTTTCCCATCCTGTAGGCAGTCAGAGATACTGTTCACGGAGAAGTCCTCTTTTGGATTTCTTAATTTGTTGGAAGCAGTAAGAGTTATTTTTAGCATTCCCATGTAGCTGCGTGCTTCTAGCCCTGCCGGAGCGAGGCGTACATCCAGAGCTGCCAGACACCTTGCTCCCTGCGAGCTGACCAGAGGTGCTGCTGCCCTGCACACCCCCGCGGCCCAGCACAGAATCAGGAGCTGCTGCCACCACTGTCATTGTAGGTAACCAATCCTGCTGCCCAACGTGAGAACTTCGGCTCTTGTAGGAAGGTTTTGCCCCCTGTTTAGTTGTGGGCTTAGATCATCTTATTAACTGACCTAGGCACTAATTTGATTGAGAGATTGCTTAACTTTTTTTCTGTTAAGAATTTAACATCTGTCTTCAGGTTTTACAAGAACTCGTGATTGACAGGAATGCCAGCTCAGGCATAACACAGAGTATACATAACTTCAAAACAATTTCTAATGTTTATTTTCAGGCTTATGCCAATTACTTTATTACTTAAATATATGCAATGTTATTAGGAAATGCAACTAGCACAGTCTGCAAATATACAACTGAAAATCCCTTACTTGGTCCAAATTTTTAAAAACAACAAAAACTTGAAGTAAACAACATGATCCAAACTCCTACAGCCATCTGCTTGGACTACTATATTTGAGATCTACGGGATGGGAACCACCAGTATTCGCTTTTCAGACTAAAATACCATTGTAACCCAGTGAAGAAATCGCTAGTTGTGAATTAATTGAAGGAGTTGCATGCTTTTTTATCTTTCTTTGGACTTGTTGTTTTCAAACAGATTGTGGACAGTTTCTTGTTTTGTCTTCTGCTTGCTTGCTATCCACATGTTATTTCAGCAAATCATTTCTGGCTGGCAGGTCATTTGAGTCCTTTGCTGTGAAAATTTGTTATTCATTTTATGGTGGTTTGGGATTCTGTTCTGCAGTGTGCATAGGGTCTCATTTAGTTTCATGCTCTTATGTGAAATTCAGGAGTCATAGAGTGAAGTGGGAGTAGAAACAAATGAGCATCTCAAAACTGTCAGGACAGAGGTATATTTTGATATGTGTTGCACGGTCTTTATGTAACTTGTACCTTTTTGAAGGAACTGTACTTCATGTAGCCAGTACAAAATTGGAGACAGAAGTTATTAGAGAAAAGGAAACGATGCAATAATTTTCCCTGTGTATTATTCTCATTTACTTTCAGTCTGAACTATTTTGGAATTGTAGGCTATTTATAAACAGCAGAAATAAGCTATACAAATGAAAATGTAGAAATGCCATCACAACTCTTTTCTGATCATTTTCTACTTGGAAATTGCAAGATAATGTTTTATGTCACTGTGGCATGGATTTTACTGGGTGTCTGCAAAGAGTGGGGCAGCTGGCACTATGGGTGTTCCAACCTAATAGGTGTGCTCTGTATTGCCTAGCTAATGCTGCGTATTTGGGCTGTGATGGGGAAGGAAAGAGCTTGATGGAGCCTTAACAGGCACTACAATATGTTTTATAGACTGCTTATAATCAACTTTTTTTTTTTCTTTTTCTGTAGCAAATTGGGCTCATGATCTGTTGTCTTTGCCTTTTTAGGGAAATTGCATTTTATGTTTTGATTTGTAATCTGCTTGCATGAAGCAGAGGAGTATCTTTCACTTTATAGGCAGACAAATATGACTGAAATTCTGGTCATTTTTATTTTTTCCCCTTCTTTGCAGAAGGTATACTTAAGATGTAGCCTTTTTTTCCCCTCCTACTAATTTATTGCTACCACTTTCAAAAAATATCTGAATTCCTGTGGAATAAAGAAGTGACCTACACAAAGCCTCTTAAATTATTGGGAAGCATTATAGTCCTCCCACTGGGGATGGTAGGAAGGCATCAACGTTACACTGCAGTTGGACTTGACATAGGGCACATTGGTTATGCATGAAACATCAAATGTAAAAAACCAAAAGATTAAATGAGTTTATACTTCTCCATTCTATACTCAGAGATCAGTATTCTACTGGCAATATGTTTTCAATATGTAGGCAGATGTGTAACTTGCCTTTGACTGCACTTTGGTTTTGCTGTGCAGAGTTGGCGTGCTGTTTGTTTTACAGCTCGGGCTGTCGTAGAGCTAAATCCTGTGTTTGCATTTCTGAACTAACCAGTGGTAAGATACCCTCTGCTCGGTATCTTCTCTTGCAAAGCCACTCCAGGTTTCACGCTCTTATCTGGGGTGTAACTGGTAGGGCAGTTTGCATGCATACTAAGAAAATGTTTACATTTCTGAGGACTGAAAAAGTTGTTTAAGACTAAGTGGCTGGAAAAAGAAATTGGTTAATGCCTCTGCAAAGAGTCCTACACTTTCTAAACATTTGAAATACGAGGATTGGCAGCACTTGCATAGATGTTAAATGGTATGTATGATTCATGGGAAGATCACTATCAGAGGCAAGGCAGGAACTCTGTTGTTGCCCTTTAGACTCATCTGTTCAGATGGAGCAGCCACCGAATCTCTGAAACTCACAGCTGCTTGCAAATAGGATTTTTTCTTTTCTTCCTTAAGATAAATCATGATGTTAACGTTTCAGAATTTCATCCTGTTGTTATATCTGAATAGTTAGTAGTAGTCTTACACTTTTAGTGTGCGTGTGCCATTTTTATGGTATGGATATTTAATACATGTCTAGAAATAACATTTATTGCAACTGATGAGTAGCTGCTCTGGGGAGTAATAAACAGTGACTAATTTCCTGTTCCACATAGCATTGCAGTAGCATCAGGTTATAAAAAAAAAATACTTTGGGATTAAAAGCAATTATCTTTCTATGTCTGTCTTGATGTTATTGAAATTAGCTTCTTGGGGGTTGGCTTTGCCTTAAAAACAAGACAAACAAAGCCAACTTTAGCCCATGAGGAATGCCCATTACTTGCGTATGCCTCTTGATTTTTCACCTCTCTCAGTAGAGTAACGTGGGTAGATTTTTGAGGAAACAAATTCCAGCATGTTCCAAGTTCACAAAGTCATGATGGTGAAGGTGAAACTTTTGTAAATAGTGTCTGCAAATACATCCCGTGCCTACAGGTTATGTTAGCATCACTAGGTGTGGCCAAATACCGTGACACTTCTTTGTTTTCTCCTCTTTTTGTGGTGATATGGTATCAGTCTTATGTGTGAGGAGTATTTGTCAGCAGTAAATGTGGCTCACAGCGGCCTCATTGAGTTCTCAAGTAAATTAGATTGCCAGATCTAACCTACTTGTGCCTTTTATTCAATATGTCAGTTGTACATGTTATGTTCTAAAAATCTCCTGTGTGATTATGTGCTCGTGAGCTGAGAGTTAGGTGAAGATTAGGGAGAACATCAAAGATACAGTTAAAGGGAAGAAAGATGAGTTAAAGCCGAGTCATTAGAGATCCCTTTGAAGTGTTTTCAGATTAAGACCTCTCTTCTAAGTGGGATACTTACCTGCCTTTCAATACTTCAATAATAAGACACGACAGGCAGTGCTTTTCTGAAGGATTACTGTATGCTATGGTGTGTTGTAGAGGCATGAGGCCAAAGGCAAGTGACTTCAGTGGCAGAAAGATTGTAGTAATCCTTTCACTTCATGGCTAGGATCTTTCTGCCAGTGCCAAGCAGACATTTAGAAGGTGAGAAGACCACACAGGGTATGTGCTTTTTAATGAGTCATGCAGATGATAATGTGATATTGGCATTGGCTAGAGATGAGGGTGGCTGTGATATGATGTTATGTTTCAGCATCGATGATGGATCTTCCTGTAAGATGCTGTAATGACAGTTTACAAGAAACAAATTTATTATTCCTTAATCAAATTAAAACGCTGCCTGTTGCTGCTACCTGTGCTAATCCATTTTGGCCCTGTCAAGCTTAATACAACATTTAAAACATGCACTGGAGACCTGGTGGACGGTGATCATGTATACGTTAATGCAAATGAAGGCAAACTGAGTTTGAGAGTGCTTTTCTGTATGGAAGGTGACAGCTGGCTTTTCGTATGTGTTTGTGAATACCTATATATTCAGAAAACTCTTAACATTTCCCCCAATAATTCTGCGTATTCATAGCCATGCCCAGAATTATTATTTTTTTAGTGTGAAATCAAAACTGGTGTTGTTTTGGTGTCTGTACAAAGAGCTTTTTCCCCAGAGAACCTGCAATACAAAGTTCATGGAATCATGGAGTGATTTATGTTGGAGGGACCTTCTGGAGTTCATCTGGTCTAGCATCTGAAGATGAAATACTGCAGAAGAAACAAACAGGAAGCAGGGATGGAATAGTTAATATAAAAGCAAAAAGTGTGCAGTAACCATACGGTTCCAAGTAGGTCTGGTCCCTGTTTATGAGCTGGTGGATGCAGTCATCTCCGTATTAGCACCAAATGGGGAGTTTTGGTAAGTCTGTTGAGTGAGAGCTGGACTGGAGGTATACGGATCAATGATTGCACTGATAGAGAAGGGTAGGGGAAGGTACTCCTGTGTCTGTGTTCATGTATGTACTGGAATAAGATCTTCAGTTATGTCAAGTAACGACATTTACCAGGAGAAAAACCATCATACCAATGGCTGTGCATAACTGCAACTACTTTTCCCGTAAACATTGTATCCTAGACCAGTACCTTACGTGCAGTCATATTACCGCGTGCGCGTTCATCCTGTCCCTTGAGAGCTGCTGCTTATCATTTCTGTTCAGTCACCTCACAGACTGTTGTAGATGGGAACGTGTTAGAGGTGACAGAGAGGCTGCTATCTTAACCTAGGGTGGGGGAAACATGTTTCAGAAATAGTAATTGTAAAGTAAAGCTTGCTCTGTCTGAAAGAAGCTTCAGTATTTGCATATACCTGTAGCGGGCAGACATCCACCCAGTCTGCTTGTCAGCAGAAACTTGGTTGCACAAGAATCTCTTTTTTTAAGGATCAGAAGCTCGTTTTCTTGATGATGCAAAGACCAGGAGCCAATGTTGCTAAGCAGCTGGCATGCTGCCTTGATTTCACAAGTCTTTTCAAGAGGATTTAGTACTACAGATCATTTACCTGTAGGCCTTGAGGACTTGTTCCTCAGTCCCAGACCTGCTAATGTGAGCTTTCAGGCTCCATTTGTATCTTTTTTTGCGGGTCACTTTCCGTAAAAACTTCCATTCCACAACTTTTTTTTTCTATTTCATTTTTTTCAAGTGCATTTCAAGGTATAAACAGAAATTTCAGTTTCTCTTTTTGTGGAAGGGAAATATTTATTTTTAACATGATGCCATTCAGTCCCCTTCTGATGACTTTTTAGTGTTTAAAATTTTACTGTTAAAGCTGCAAATTATTTCTCTGCGTTGACAATGACAGGAATATCAAATAGAGTTTATTAAGGCTGTCGTTGTTGGAACTGAGGGTTCTTAATTGTAACACTTTTAGTGTGATTAAGAGCAGCCCCCCTCCATGGTGCATTGTTGCACTCTGTCTGTCTGATAATCCTCAAGCTCTCTAGGAAAAAGTCAGCAGAACAGCCCCAGTGACCCGAATCAGCAGCTGAAATGTGCAGGCAGTGCGTGCTGCACATGTGCAGGTTGTGGTGCTGTGCACAAACTGCACCAGTGGTTCCAGTCACTCCGCATGAGGCTCATACTGGGGATGCTTCAGGCTCTTGTGGAAGCCACGACGCAGCGTGTGCGCACCTCTGTTCCTACGGAAGCTCTGGACCTGTGTGGCTGTAGCCATGGAAGTGTGGGTTTTGTTTGTTTTTCTTTCTGGAGATACTTCAGTTTACTTAAAATGAGTATTTTCAATTTAGGAAATATTCTTTGCTGAAAGGTTGGAGTTAAATTCCAAACCAAATTGCTATATCATGATGAAATGCCCTATGGTTTACTGGCATAACAGTAGCTGTGGAATGGGCAAGTGGTTTCCTGCGTACAGAAGGTCATTCTTCGGTAACGTGCATGACACACAATTTTCAATTTAAGGCAGTTTCCTACTTGCAGCAGCTAAGTGCACAATATTTGGCAGCATTCCTCCAATTGAACGGAACCTTAGGAGATTGCTTTTTTATGATTTCTTTACAATTAAAAAAATACGTTTGGATCGCAAGTTAAACAAAATGGTATCTTTATAACCTACCTGTGGAAACACAGACAAAACGCAGACTCAAACTTTTAGCTTATTCCTGTCAATGCAAGGCTACCGTGCAGTAGGTTCTGTTACGTGAAGGAAGCAGATAACGCAGAAATTGCAGAATTTTCATGACTGCTTGAAAGTGAATTGAAAAGTCATTGTTTTAGCGCTTTATTGGGTATGGGACATCTTATTGTACCTTATGTAAAATGTTTTCCCCTAATGTGGAGATTACCATCTGTATCACATAATATAAAAGCCTATTAATTATTCATGAAACTTTTATTGACTGTTTCTAAATGTACCTTGATTTATTACCAAGAAGACACAGGCAAAATAATTCTGAAGTCAGTAATTTATGGAGAGAATTCCTTCTTTTTTCTTTCATTCTTTTTTTTTTTTTTTTTCTCATGCAGGTTTTAAGATTGCTGTAAGCTCTCCTTGTTGAAGGGACAGCTGAATGTCTCTCAGGTGTTTTCCTGACAGGTAGTATTTTCAGTTTCCATTCTTTTTTTCCATTCCTCTCCCAAATAGTAAGTACGTTTGGGGGGTTTTATTTGCTTTTTAGTGGAAAGTGGAAAAGCGTGTGTGTTTTGTTGTTTCATCGCTAGGTTAAATGGGTTGGTAGATGAGCTGCTCGTTATATGGTATGTGATGAATTCACACGCTGTCTTCCTGGGTGACAAAGCTGGAGTCCGAGCCCCCTGCTCTCGGTTGGGATGTGTGGGGGGCATGGGACACACTCATAGCTCAGGGCTAGAAGAGGAGGAAATAACTGGTGAGCGCAGCTCTAATGCAGCGTGGGACAAGAAGGGCTTCCACATTGGCCCGGCCAAGGTGTTTGGGTGGGAGACCACTTCCTTAGAAGCTGGGACTGTTGAGCTGGGTTTAACAGAGTTTCTATTTTAACTTGCTCTGTTTTACTGTTCAGTTATATAACGAGATGTAAGTGAGGAATGCTGTCTGTATGTATTCCAGTTCCCAATCTGGTCGCAATTTAGCTGTTTGGGGAACAGACAGTAGTAGATGGTGTTACTTAAATAGAAAGTTTTCCTCCTTTTGGTACCTCGTGTTACTCTCGTTTTGGATCTAATGTAGAATGCCACTTACTGGTCTGGAGCTTTCCCTTCCAATTATATTTCTAAAAACAAGTTTTACAAACACTTCAGACATGTTATATTCACAGTAAAAACTGTTCCCTCAACTTACGACTCATACAACTAAAATATCTGGCTCCCTCAGTTATATTTCATCTGTCTGCCCTATTTGTTTCACTTGGCAGAGAGAAGGTGATAAAAAAAGGTTTTAGGATAAGTCTTTAGATTGGGGTTGTCAGAGCAGCTGAAAGAAATTCAGATGGCCAAACCCCTGTCCCAGCCAGCAGCTTTCCCACTATTTTATTCCTGCCTATCAGCTATCAGCTGATAGCAATGATGTGGCCAGATTAAGTCTTTCTATTCAATCAGTTTTTGAGGGATAATGTTTACTAAGTGTTTGACACTGAGCCCCTGGCTTTTTTCTGCAGCACCTGCTGCTACACCCCAGGGGTTGCCCTTGCAATCCAAGCCCTAGGCAGGCCCCGCTCTGCTCAGCTGCAGTGTCAGGAACGTTCAGCCTGGCATATGATTGCCTGTATAAAATACAATGTCCAAAAATGCTCGGGTTTGCTAAGATTGAATTTTCCACTATTGATTGTTATTGTAATGAGGGACTGTAGTACCTAAACACAAGCTGGTATTGGCTTAAATAAACTCATTTTGTCTGGTTTATATCGTTCAGGATTGTGTCTATCAAGATTTTTATTGACTAGAGCATTGCCGTTGTCTCATTAAAAACATCCGTCATTGCACATTGCCATCTTTATTATGTAATAAAACTGCAGTGCTACATAATGTTTGATTTTTTTTTTTTTCATCCTAATGTGGTATAAAGCTAAATCTTGCTTTCCTTTCGAAAAGTAGATAAGTAGTTTTGTACTTGGAACATTAGTGCTAAACGTTACCAGCCTTAGCCACATTCCACAGGGGAAGATGAAACAAAATTCAGGGAGACTGTTTTGAGGTAGAATTCCTCTTTTTAGTTGTAGTCTCTGCCATCTGATAGGTAGTTCAAGGCAGGAAGTCCCTTAACTGACTCAGAAGAAAAAGAACTGGCTGATTTAAATTTAAATTGTATTGTTCAACAATGTTGTGTAATTAGATGGGAAAGCAGCAAAGTCCTTTTATTAGAGATGTCTTTGTAGACAGTAGCCATGAAAGCCACAGTGGTTGATGCTAATTACCATATTTTGTTTAAACTTCCATCTAAATGAAAGGATCATTCAATTCAGAAGCTGCAGCCATACAAAAACCACAAGTGCAGTTGAATTGCTGCTGCCAAGCAGATGGGGCTTTGATCAGAATAAGTTATTTGCAGCTTTATTGTCTGGCTGCCAGGGTGGGGCTTGCATTGAACCCCCTCGCGCAGAAGAAGGGAAGGGGAGGAAGGGGTCTTGCTGATCCGAGATAAGTTCGTGGGAGAGTTTTCCCATTCTTAATTTATTTTTGCGGATGAAAATAAAGACTTGCAAAGAAGCAGTAAGATACATGGTATTGGGCTACTCTAACGTGTAAGTTAGTTTTGTAGGAATATGTTGGCATGGTTCTTTTAATTGTAGTGAGGGAAGAGGGGGCACAGGGAATGCTGAGCGCAGCTGGCTGCGTATTTTTTCCAAGGTTGGTTCTCTCTAAACTATATGAGGAAAAACTTGCACTAATATACACTGTTATTGGTACCTCTCATACTGTTTGTGACCGACAAAAGCTTAGCAGCTTTTCAGGACTGAGGTACTTTCTGCAAATCCAGTGTGGTAAACTGGCCAGTTTACAAAGCCATCAAGACAGCAGGATCGGATCGGGGCAAGTGAGAGAGGAGGCAGAAGGGACAGCAACGTGTAGAAAATAGCATTAGGTAGTATTCCTGGGATGACCTTTGACTACAGCGTTTATTGATACAAAACCTAATTTCCAAAGTTGAGTGGAGAAGGTAGGAAACATTACCTGGCACTGTGTGGATCTGAAGTGAAAAATCAGTATAGATGGGATATACCAAAGAACAGAAGTCGAAACAGCCACTATAAAACAGCACTAGCCCGAGCTGACTTCTTTTCTATTTTTAAATTATGTGGTCTCAGACTTTTCTTCCATTGAAAGTGAACCTCAGAAAGTGAGAATCAGTAATTGTTTCTGTGATCTTTTTGGTCAAAAAAGGATAGCTATGAACATGGTCTTATTTTGACCTGTACCGTGACTGTCTACATTTGGGCATTGAAGCTTCCTCAAGCATAGAAAGTCTTTCACGTGCAAAGATGGGAAGGAGAGAGGGGAAACAAAAGTCAGCCCCAAATCTGGTAGCACTGTGCTTCTTCAGGGTTGCACTATAAATACTGTGGCAGAACAGTTTCAACTCCAGGCAAATAAAATTGGGAATATTTGGAGGCTACTTCAGAACTGTTTTTCTTTCTCTTTTTTTTTTTTTTTTTTTCCCTGAGATGACAGTCCTGTTTGTGGGCATGTTGTACATGCTGATGCTCCGAGTGTTTGGGTTTGGGCTTTCACTGTACATATGAATCTTGATAATGATTTACCCCCTAATAACAGTGCATGTTCTTAGACTGATCCAGAAGTTCAGATCTGTGTGGTTAGTACTGTTGAAGTGGATTGGAAATGTGTCTTTAGACTTACTGAGACTGAATTCCATTTTCACTTACTAAATGCAGAGAAATAAATCACCTCCCCACACCCCTAACTAATCTTTATGGTATATTTTGTGTTTTGTTTTCATTTTCTTAAAGCACTTTCTCTTTCCTTCACGATATCTCTTCTTGTCATCTCTCTGGGAAAAAAAAATCTCCCTGGTGCTTTACCATAAGAGGGTTTCAAAAGAAAGCCAGCAATCGTAACAAAAGCATGATAAAGTTTAAATGCAAAGGCTAGTTCTTAGCACTTGGAAGTTTTAATGACATTTTTTTAGTCAAACTTTGCTTTAGAAGCACAGCAACACAGATGTCTTTGTTCTAAGTAAATTGAGTGCTCCTCCTAAAATAAATAAATGAAAACAGTTTTTGTAATAAAGAAATGCAGATTTAAAATGCTGAGTTCAGTTGAGCAGCTTTCAGGTGCAAATTTCTAAACTCAGTACAGAAGATTTACTTCCCTTGTCTCCCAGATGAAACCATAACCGAGAACGTGTATCAATATCTTATGCAGTAGCATTATCATTAGCAATCTGCTTTTCTTAGCACAGTGAATGTAGAGCTAAAGGAATTTCAGAGAATGTCCCACTGTCATAAGTAATAGGGCAGCATGTGAATGAGGCACCCAACAGATCTCCAGCTCTTCTGCAGAAGTGACATGCAATAAATACACGTGTATGAGTAAGGCAGTCAAATATGTGCTCCTAGATTGTATTCATCAGATTTTCTGAAAGATCTTAGAAGGTTTTGGAACCTCTCAAATTATGAGAGGAAAATGTATGGAAAGTCTGTGAAACAGTAGGACAGTTTTTTGTTGTTGTTGTTTGGTTGTTTTTTTTCCTCTGCAAGAGGAAAAGCATGGATAAGCAAAAACAATTTGTCATATTTTTTGACAGTAATGTAACTTTTTTAAAAGAGAGAAAAATCCTTTAGAAATCTACTTAGAAGGCATCAATGGTGATGGAGAGAGAAAGCATTGGTAGTAGGCAAAGAGTAGAGACTTTGGGGGGAGGGGAGATTTCACTCACCTGTACTGTTTGGTCTGACAAGAAGTTATGGGTTAAAGGCTTGTGTTTTGATCATACGCAGCTCAAATTCAGCGTACTGCCAGCATAACGAAAGAGCTTTATTGTGCTGTGCTTGAGACACACATGGTGGAGTATGTGGATAAGCAGGCTCCAGTGCCTGCTGAGCACTGCGGCTCAGGGTCAGATAGGAGACGTGCTTGAGTTGTTCCAGGAGAGCAGCCTGCTGCTTCCCACTCTGTTACTGCCTCATGCCAGCAAAGTAATGGGCGTGGATTGGGGTATATGCACACCACCCTGCCTGTTGGCTCTTGTGGATTTCATCACAACATCAGAGAGCGTTTCTTTGCTCAGTAAAGAACTTTTCATCAGTAAAATGTCCTAGATGCTGTCCTGGTTCCACTGATCCGGTGCATGAATCTAAGGGTGGACGTTGCAACTTATTACCTTGACAACACCATGAAAGTTGCACTCATCACACATTTGCAGTTTTAGGACTTAACAGGTGAGGCGATAAAGGAGGTGATAAAAGATCACAATCTGCACAGGGTAAAAAGGACCAGGACAGAGTTACCACATTTAATTTGATCCAAAAAAAAAAAAAAAGGCATTTGTTTGGCATGGTTCTTGTACTTCAAATGAGCTGAAACAAATTCAGAACATCTGGGAAAAGCATGTTAATAAACAAGGAGTGTTTAGCGTAGATGTCCACTTACCACCAAGCTATGTTATCGATACATGTGCTATAGACCAAGTTATATCTTTTTGCTACCGTATATCTTTATTTGGATATTCTTACAAGAATAAAGTAAAAAAGGATTAGCTAAAAAGCACCATACTTATATATAGCTTGTTTTCCTTTTGCTTTCTTTTTTGAAAGTTCAAGATATTTTGCGAAGCATTGTTACAATGACCTTTTGATTCACAAGTTTCTGTTCTTATTAGTGGTTAATTTAGAAATATAAGGTGACAGCTGTGTGGTTGCTATAGTGATGGCTTGAAAATAAGAAGTGTGGAGTTTTTTTAACCAGGAAGGAATAAAAAACAAACCAAATTCCTGATCATGTGTAAATAATCTAAAACTGGCAGCAGTTCGGACAAGAACTTCCCAAATTGTTAAGCGTGGATTACAGCCATTTGGCATGTTTTCCTCAGTTGTGCAATGTCATGTAGTACAGTAGCTGGATGATTTTACCATATCGGGAGGCTATGTAAATACTTGAAAGCTTTCATGTAGTCACTTCAGTCTTTTCAGCTTCTCAGGAAATGGTTCTATTTTTGAGTATTCCAGTGTAACCTTGTAACCTATGTCTGTGAAAACCGTTAAGGAGCAGTGAGCTCTCTGGGTCATGGCTGTCTGTTCCTTAGTATCTGCAAAGGAGTTGGCACTGTGACTGTCCCAGCTTTGGGACAGTTTCTGAGGACTGATTTATTTGGGGAAATGAATGTTCCATAGGTTGAGGGAGAAATGATGCTGTATTCACGCTGTTGTACATAGTTTTTAGCTTTAGCCTTCTACTTTGGACTCTAAGGATTCCTGTGTAACTAAAAGACAGACATAGGTAACCCCAGCGGTGGTTTTTAGCATAGCTGTAATAATAAAAGAACTCAGTTCTCTGGGGGAGTGTGCCTGTGTCCATATCGGAGACACCCAACATGTGTCTTGGGGTGGGGCAGTAAGGAGAGGAGGCTCCTAACTTAGGTATGTAAAGTTAAATGTATGGAATAAATAGTGTAAATATTGTGCTTTGTGTAGGACATGTTAAATGACATTAAATCATGTTTAAAGAACAATCTCTGTCAGTAAAAATGTTCCTCATGGCAAACTTGCCACTCATTTCAAAGTGAGCCTGCTTACAAAACAAGTACAGGTGTAATTAAGGAAACTGTTTTAAAAATACCTTGCCTGACAGATAGCATTAATTGTATAAAGTTTTATCAAAATTTGAGAAAATTTTACAGGGGAAACGTGACTGGGCATCAGTGTAGGGTTGTATGACAGATTCATGAAAATTCATGGGAGTCTAATTGTTTAAATTTAGAAACAAAACTTCAAATAACAGATCCTAATCCAAGGAGGTTTTCCTGTGTATTACTAAAAATAATTCGTTTCAAAGTGTGTTTCAAGGTGGGTTCACTAGAGCACTGAATAGTTTTAACTGGTCCTTTTTGCTCTGCTCTAAGGAAGCGTATGTAGTTAAAGAATTGCAGTTAACTGATGCATTAAGAATTGTTTTATTACAGAGAGAACCTAATTGTGCACTTGAACAATTTTCTTATTTAGAGCAGAACTTTACTTTTGCAGAAGTTATAGAAGAGGCTGGAGGGACAGACTACAAAGGAAACTGGGAGAGCTTTCTCTGGGTTGTTTTGGTAAGATGTTTTTTCCCTTATAAGACTTATTAATCTCTGTTGGCTTGAGGTCAGCCAGTGACTTTCCTGGCTCACTTGAAGCACAGCAGCAACGAGAACACATTTCTTGAAAGGTCTTTGTCTGTTGCCCTTGGAACTGGTCCTTAAAAAGGTTTTTGTCCTTGAAAGTATGGAGGAGCAGCATTCCACCTCAGCTAAATTTTCACTACATTCATAGTTTCTAGAATGGGGGTCTGCATAAGTTCCTCATGCTCCCCAAAGATTTCTTCCTCATCTCTCCACTCCTTTGCTGACCTTGCAGAGGTATTTTGGCTGGAGCTAGAGCTGCAGTAGTGATGCCTGACACACGTTAATGGAAGGGAGCGAGATAGAAGCCTGAACTGCACATCTATTAAAGCTGTCCTTCAGTATTTGCCAACCTTGTTTCTACTGGAGTTTTACATTAAATAAGACATTGTCTTGAAGATTAGATAATCCTGTCATTGTATTATTTCTGTTTACTAATACAATTTGCAGGTATTAATTGCTTTTTTAAAATATATTTTTAAAAAGTACATTGTCTTGAAGATTAGATAATCCTATCATTGCATTATTGCTGTTTACTAATGCAATTTGCAGGTATTAATCACTTTAAAAAACAATAATAGAATTTCCATACTAGCTCACTTTCAAAAGCATCTGTCCTGAGCTCTACTTTTATAGCAAGCTCATGCTGAATGTAGCTGTGTAGTTCTGCTAGGTTTCAAAAGTCCACCAGTGAACTGAAAAGGCTTAAGAGGACCTAAAAAATGGAGCTGTAAGTCATCTGTGTAACATCTTCCAGGTATCTGGAGTGAATCTTGCTTTTTAAATTTTTGTGTTCTCAAAGCAACACTACGACAAAGTTTTAGTTCATTTGTTGGCAGCATGAACTAATGTTATCAATCAATCTTCCTCTAGATAGTCATTTTCTAGAGACTGCATTTTGCTGTGATGTAATGAAAATAAAGTTGATGTTTTATTTGGTTAAATGATGGTGAAGATTTTATGTATGTAGTTTAGCTTTTTTTCTATTTTTAATGTCTGAAATTGGTTATGAATTATACATATAATGTTCTTTAGTTATTTCCCATCAGCATGGCAAGCTACATGTCTCATGGCCTGTGTTATATAATTCAGATCTTATTAATAAATAGGATCTTAAAATTGTTTAATTCAAATTTTGATAGCTATGTTTAACATCGTCATTTTAGTAACTTCATAAGGAGATTGTCTTTTACTGAGGAATCAAAAAGTATCTTACTTTCTTGGAAAACAGTCTGAATTTGGCATCATTCTTAAGCTAGAATTTTTCAGGGTGTTATTTTTTGTTCTGAGGACATATATATATTTTTGTATGAGGAGAAATGTCAGCAATTTGTTTTGTTTATTTTTATTCCTGTAGTGAAAATCTGTAAATATATGTATTTTTTCTTAACATTTAGAAACATCGGATGAATTGTATTTAACTTTTTCAATCATTTGGATCCACTATCAGAAAAGAACTGAGAACATTCTCAGAAGTTCTTTATTAAAAGTTGAGTGAAACTACCTAGCAGTTCAGAGAGAAAAGCATTCACACAGAACCATGTCTCAATAGCACGATTTCAAATGTTTCAAAAGAAAAAAAAAAAAGCCAATAACCCCCAATTATATAAATAATAAAGCAGACACCTGCTCCTTAAAAATCCAAAGCAAAGAAAATCCAAGAAAATCCTGAAAAAAAAAAAACAACACAAATCCAGAAACCTGCTTTGGGAAGAAAATGAATTACTGCCTTATGAGTTTGCTTAAGTAAAAGCTCACCAGTTGAAAAAATATGTTTATAGTGTTCCTTTAAATAGATGTCCTTTGGTGAGTACCTCTTTTACTGAACGTGCTTTTTGTTGTTTTTAGTTTTTCTGTAGCTTCCTCCTTTCATCTTCTAGATTTTGAATACATTTTGACAGTATGATATATGGTTTTGACAAAAAAACAACCAACAACAAAAACCCATCTCTATGCATCTTGTACGTGAGACTCTTTTTTAACCTAAGAAAATTGCAAAGGATCTTGTCAAAGTTGACTTCTTTGTGTTGATCTAAAGGCCTTGATTTAAAAGCTTTCTGAAGTCTGTTAGTAATTTATATGGATGGCAGATCAGAGCTATATAATAAATAGCTAGCTGAATGTATATAGCTTCTAAAAGCCTGTTATCTTGTACATTAATAACTTAAAAAAAAAGTTATTATAAACCTTATAGTAATATTGTGGTATGATTAAGGGAAGTTCAAATTAAACTTCATTTATTTGCCAATGCGAATGTTATTTTGGCAACATACTATTTAACTCCATCTCTGAATCGAGCTTTCTGCATTGTAGTAACATTATTAGTTTAATGATATAGCTGCTGACTTGCAAGTTAACTAACATGCAATTACAAAGCTTCCCGAGCAGCCTGCTCCTCATCCCAGCTCCCTTCTCAGAGGCTTCCATGGCCGACTGCCCCAGCCGTGGCTGACGCTCTGTGCTCATGGTTCACCTCAGCATCCCGAGGGAGAGGGAGGCCTGTGTTCCTCAGCTATTTCTGGAGGGAAGGACTGAATATTCTGCTCCTTCTCTATTATATCAGGTTGTAACAGGGAACACTGACGTGCTAAAACTAACAGCAACAGAGGAGTCTTCCTCCATCCCCACCTGCCCTGCACCATTGCCTCCTTTGCATGCTGAAGACCCAGCTTACCCTTTCTCTGTATTATGCAGGTGGAAAGCAATCACGTTAATCATTCCTTGTCTGTAGGAAAAGGTGCTGGTCTGCATCCAGGTGTGCCAGCTCCTGCTCGAGGTGTCTTGAGGTTCTGGTGAGCTTGTGCCAAGCCAGTACTGAGGGTTTCGAGGATGTGCTACTGGGACAATCCCTCAAGCTGTCTCTGTATCTAATGCTGTGCTGCAGAGCATGGCTATTTCAAGTCATACTCAAACATGAGCTGATTTTGTTTTGATAAAGTAGCTATGTAGTGGACCACTGAACATCACCTGAGATTTAGAATTTACAGAGATTCTCTAATTTTGTATTTTGGGATTGGACTGATTGCTGCAGAGGGAACAAAATTTGTTTGAACCCTCCTTTCAGAGGTTGTGTGCAGAATGGGCTTCCTCCCTCGGAAGAGAGTAGAAAGGAAGGGATTCTGGCTCCCTCAGTATGTCAGTCTCAAAGCTACATGTTGTCATTAACAGAATATAAGTGCTTGCCATGAAGATTCATAAGAAATTTCACATAGGATAGATTCCTGACCCTTGCCCTTAAGTGCAAGAAAGCTCTTGCAGAAGATGTCAGAAGTTAAGTGCTAATTTAAGGCTAAGATTTAGTTTCCTAACCCACTAATGAAATAGTTGTCTTTAATGTTCTCTGCTCTGTGAAAAATCTGACAAAAGTAGTTAAATGTATAACCTCCAGTAACATACTGGATGTGTAATTTTGATTTGGCTGATGCTGACGGTGTTCTATCTACTGTGAAAACAGGGAGAGGTGACAAGGTGACAATCTTTCTTTCCATTTTCCTGAATGAATAGGATATTATTAACATGTGTTTCAAAATAAGCCTTTTAGGTCCCTTGTCTTTTCTCATCAAATGTTCAGTCGTGCTTTTCTATGTCTGAAATAGTTTTGCATCTTTAGTTTGCAAGGAAAGCAGCTGCCTGTACAGAGGGGATATGAAAACATCCTTCTGGCAAAAATGTTCTAGAAATTGGGCTTAACACAGGAAAGTGCATTTTTGTGTGTGTGTGCTGGGATATATTTAAATATACATATAAATATATATTTAAAGACCATCAATGATGTACATATGTGCTTTGAAAGGTTTGCTGGTATGTTTTACAGCTGTTTTACAGCTCGATGTGTAGCTACTGTGAGAGACGAGCATGGCCTTGGTGGCTGAGAGGGGCCTGTCAGACCTGGGCAGTACAGGACAGAACCAGTTAGCACCGAATTGTAACTTGCTCTACTTAGATGGAAGGAAATGAACCTTTGGGAGTATAGCAGCATTTTTGTGCTGAGTTTTTTTTGTATATGGTACCATGTAGGTTTCTAATAAAATAGAAAGGGAGCCTGTAAGTAGTATCAATTATCTCAATTATCCACAAATATGTTGCCAAGTGAGCTTGTTTGCCTTTTTTTTTTTTTTTTTTAAAGAGGGAGATTCTGATGAGTTTTAGTATTCTGCATGTCTTCAAGAAAGGTTTTATTGTTCTGGCAAGCTACAGTCATGGGTGATGGCTTGAATAAGCTATTACTATCAGTTAGCTTTCAGAACTCAGACAATTAAAACCACAAGTTTTCTCTTACATTTTCATTTTCTTTTTTCTTTCTTGTCTGAAGCCCAATTCTGTCATATGATAGAATTGGGAAGAAGTTACTGTTCAAACATAACCACGTTTCTTAACAGAACAATCTGCAAATGAAGATATTAAATGTTGCATCTCATAATATATGCAATGCATAAGATAAAAAGTAAAAAACAAAACAACAACATATTTCATAATGTATTTTGGAATATATGCTTGGGGTATAGTTCATTTACAAAGCTCAACAGTGACTAATTTGTTTCCATTAAAGTCTTTTCATAAGTGAAGATGTGGCTTCCTCCAAAAACAAACAAACAAAACCAAACAAAGCAGCTGAAAGGTACCAACTACCAGAGTACCATTCAATTATAATTTTATACATGAAATAGATAATCTTCCGAAGGAAAGGAGGTCTTGGCATTTCCAATTGCGTGTACTGGCTATGCTTCCTGGTGTCACTGACCTTGTGTGTGACAGCACTTTTTCCAAACTAGCAGTTCTTGTGTTAAAAAAGTTTGGATCATGGCATCCAGGAAGAAATCCATTAGAGGTGAAATCACGTGGAGGTAGGAATGCTGTGTTATTGTACGTTGATCCAATTAACCGGCAAAAATTAAGAAAATTAGCCCATATGAAGTCATTGTTAAATGTCCAGCACAGAAAAATGTTATTTTTTCCTCTCTCCTCAGTCTCCATTAAATGTCCTTAGCTCTAGTGAATGCAAAGAAACTCAGGCTATTAATCAGCTTGCAGGATGGTGGTTGAAGCATGATGGTGTTTCTCTCAAGCTAAATGCCTGCTAAAATTTGGGAATTGAGCTCACCTGAGAGATAACATATACACTAGCAATAACTCCTAAGAAAAACAGGTTGAGAAGAGATCCTGCCTAGCTGTCATCTACATCAGTATGAACAGTAACATGTAGCTTTTGACTTCATGTTATCCAAAATTGGAGAAAGGAAATGGGAGGAAAAAATAAAAAGAGCACACCCCCAGCTGTGCACACATCTTCGTTTTCAATTTTGAGGATTGGAATACTGTGGTAGAGATATAAAAGAAATGCTGGGTCTCAACGTATAGGGTTTTTACATCAAAACGGCTTTGTTTGTTTTAACAAAGGGGACTATATATTAGTCCCGAACAGCTTGTCCCTCTTTTCCTAAATAAAATTACACAGGTTAGACTGATTACGTTTTTACATCTCTAAATATGCATTGTGTCTTCTCTGCACTGATACAGCGGTGGGGCGTTTCTAGATTTGCTCATCTCAATCTAACTGCAAATAACTCACTGCTTCCTCAATATTAGCTCTGCTGGCTTTATCCTTCCTCCGTATTCTTCTGTGACCTGCTGTACTTGTCTGAGCAGCTGTTACTACTGCACTACCTTTTCCCCCATCTGGAAGGCAGATGGACTAATCCTCAAAGAGACAGTATTTGTTCATGGATCAATTTTCAGAGAGTCTGAAGTGAACAACTGACATCCTTCCCAAAGATGCTGAACATGTCCACGCCTGGGCAATGTTCTGCAAAACCAGAGAAGTCTTTCAAGAATGTAAATATATTTAAGTGTGTGTGTGCACATTTGTATGTCTACATACACATAGAAGCAGACCATGGTAATTTTTTTTTTTAAATTAGAAGATTATTTTGTACACACCCTTATGGAAGTCTCTGCATTTTTAGATTTCATTCTACTGTTAAGAGAAAATATTACAAACAGAAAAAGGAAGAACTCTTCTCTTTTCTTAGACAACAGCAACCGCAATAGCAAAAGTGTTTTACAAATTCAGCAAGGATTGTGTCCATATAAGAAGACTGGAGTTTGTCTGTATTAACCTATAATTTGCCATTTTTCAGTTTTCCTACTGACATCCTGCTTTTTATTTAAATATTTGGGCTTTGTTGCCGGGAAAGTCACTATATCTTTGCTGTTTAAATAAAATATAAAACTATCTTATCTTCTCTTTTCAGAAACTTTGGAAAAGTGCAAGATGAGCTAAAAGTACATTTAACCTTTCAGAGTTTTGTTAGCAGTGGGATGTATGCCACAGTATATCTGATATCATGTAAACTGTGTATACACTGCCATACGGAAAACCTCTGTCCAAGAGTAACTTGTTTCTTTATGCGTCCTATTTTTAAAACAATTGTAACTTATTAGATGGAAAAATAAGTGAATAACGGTTTTCAGGTATATCTTGTGTGAGTTAAATGATGAAGTCGTTTTCTTTGTCTGCTCAGACCTTGAGTTTCTGTTCTAAAAGGCAGTCAGTGGGATGTGCTCCCCCGGCCAACGATTACGCTGGGCAGGTACCTCTATGGCAGTAGGCGTTGACTGCCTACGCAGGGACCCGCGCGTGGTCCCGGTTAGCGAAGGTTCAGGGGGAAGGAAGATCAATGGTGAGTCTGTGTGTACCATGGGTTACTGGAAAGTGGGCCTGTGGTTGTCAGAGTGCCATAAAGAAAAGGACGCGCTCTCACTTCACGACGTGCGCTGCCACAAGAGCTGTACCACGTTGTCGCTGCGGAGTGGAACTGCTTGCTTGTATAAACCGGCCCGTGCGCATTGTGTGCTTTTCACCTTTGTTCGCCATCTGTCCTTGCTGGAGCTGACGTCCGCCATCTGAGGGCTGCCTCCCTGATGCTTAATTCTCTGATTAGATGCTTATGGCACCCTCAGAAAAGCACGAAACCAAAGACAACTGGGTGTCTTTGTGTGGCGCACACTTCCATATCCCCATGGCGCTTTTGTGCGTGCACCCTTACGAACAGCCTTTTGTGTGTCCAGACCCCAGATGGTTGCCTGCAGTCACAGCCTTTAGTAGAAGAATCATATTCAAATTGTCTAATGGATAATAAACTGTACTGACTTTGCTTTTGATGTGAATGGATGTTTTCAAGTTGAAGAAATAAAAGATCTCCTGGGGAAAACTGCCAAAGATATGTATCATTGTAAATCTCAAAGGGGATGTGGGACAAGCTGAATAAATTACAACTGCTTAGTGGGTTTGCTGAGAAAACAAGCAGTGCAAAGTTAAAAACTAAAACCCCAAAAGTAAGGTATAATTATCAGAATCTCTCTTAAATCCTGTTGTCTAAATTATTGCACCTAAGCAATTAACACAGACTTTTTGCGTGTGTGTTTTGAATTCACACAAGCCATATGTGATGCCTGGGATACTTAGCGATGTAATTTTACTGAAATGAAATGCTTTCAAGACAAAGACTTCACAGTTACAAGAGTATTCCCAGAAACCTGCAATAGCTGAAAACCTTTGAGGCTCTCTCCCCTCCCCTCTGCCCTTCAAGTCAGGGAACTGAAATATGTGACATATTCTAAGAGTTTCAGATGGAGCTTCCTGGAGTTTCAGATGTTGGTAATCAGTCTGAGCAGAAAGAGAGTCCAAATGGATATTAATCAAACTTAAGCGATATCTTTGAATAAGTATTCCAGGGCTGGGAAGACAAAGGGTTCAGTGGCCTCTTCAAAAATAAAAATAAAGATGAAAAAATATATAAATGTTAGTATTTTCTAGCTCTGAGGCACATTGCTAAAACATGATACCTTTCTAACAAGAAAACTGTTGTTTTTGTGGAAGTAGCAATTGACACAGGATTTTTTTTTCAACTTAGTAAAACTCATAGATATATCTAATATTTCAAGGATATTAACAATATATAACAAAGTTGAATGTCCAGAATATACTGGGTAACAGTAGTGAAGTATTTATATCGGGTGGATGTGAATAAATCTGTCTTTGATATGATATAGTTTCCAAAAGGTTTAGAAAATGTGGTACTAAATGTGGAAAGTTTTTAGAAAAAGTTGTTACTGTGTGGGATATAGATATTAGTTTTTCTGGCATGCATCATGTGGAAATGTGGGTGACACGTATCCATATCATGACAGATATGTGAATATTTGAGATAATATCTAATATGCTATGGGTTTGCACTCTATAGTTCCCTGTGATCCAAAGTATACATCTTTTGGTTTTCCATAAGTAATTATTTTGGGGTGTTGTATTAACGTTAAAAGATAGGAGAGAAAGATCACCGCAGTCACTTCTTGCTACCTGTAAGGTCAAAGCTTTTCCCATAGGAGACAATAAAGACCTATTTTCTCACTTGACTGGTTCAAAGGACAAGTGCAGCTATTATCAAAAGCATCAATAACATCTGAGCTGAGTTTCCTTTGCATATGTAGTTGCTGATGTAGAGGAATGTATACACAGTGACCCAATAACTCAGGGAGTTTGGATCAGTCATGATTCAGCTTAAATCAAGCTAAAATGATACTGATGCATTGAGGAGACTCTATTGAGGACCCCCTTGGACATCAATTAATCCATTTGCAAAAACAAAACCAACACATTATGTACTGCAACATCAGCAGTCTTGTATGCTAACTTGGTTTTAGATGTTCCTGTGACAGCCACTGTCCCAGACTCCATATCCATCTCTTCTACTGAAATTTTTGTGCTTGCTTACTCTTTCAAGTGGACTTTTTAATAGCTGCATGTGTTTGCTGTAATGTACTCTGGAAAGTGCTATACAGTAATACGACTTGAAAATTAAAACTAGTGCAAAACATGATTGCATGCATTAATAGATTTCAAAGCCAAGACTACAATGCCAGAGTTTAGTGATGCGAACTAGCTGCTAGTCAGTTTCAACTGGGGTTTGTGACACTGCAATGACTTGAAAGGGTTTAATGTAGTTTCAAAGCAAGTTCAAAGAACCCACCTCTTTGTACAGGCCTGCGGCAGCCAGTGGAGGTGGGCTCTTGATGTCCCAAACAGGAACTGCCTCCTCAGAGATCCTTCTCTGAGCCTTCTTCTGCGTTGGAATTTAACCACTACAATTTGCCCTTTTGGTCTTGCACAACCCGGAATAAGTAGAATGAATTTTGGCTTGTTCTCGTTATTGTAACTACTGGCATTGTTCATCACTTGATTCTTTTGTGTCTTCTGAGATGTGTCTACCTTGTTTACAGCTGGCACAGGACAAATAATCATCGCTGTTTAAAAAAAAAAACACCTTCATTTTGACTGTCTTGCTTCTGTTTTGATGGAAACTTACGGCTGCCTATGTCCAACTAAATTTTGCATGATGTAAAGACTTGAATACCAACTCCACAGAGAAATCAATTGCTTCAGACAGTCCTTGAGACTATGAGCTCTGAAGATAATACATGAAAAAAAAA